>JBBBDQ010001011.1:3475000-3640000 GCA_037127315.1 Ascarosepion bandense
TGTTGTTGCCGATGTCTAGAAATGGCTAGAACTGGACGCATGGTCAGACAAGGGTTATGTAAGACATCAGGTTAATATAGTTGTTCTAAATCTAGCATATATATTTGTTTTTGTTGGAAATTCATTCTCGCCAGAGACATTTGTTGGTGGGAAGGAGTTATTAAGGATAATTAAGTTAGTATTGTATTTTTATAATATATTGTTCATTTTAATTTGCTATGTTTAGAGTCTTTTGTGGAAGTACTATACTCTGTTTGATGAGTGTTGAAGTTTTTGAAATATTGTCTTATCTGTTTATCTACTATGTGGTTTGGAAAGTCATTATTAATGAGAGTCTGCTTATTAATTTTAGTTCAGAGTAAAATATCTTTTTGTGGTGGAGTTGATGTGTCTATAATTGTGTCTAATTTTTATGTTTTAACGCCTGCATGACCATTATATTACAACATTAAAAACTTCCATTTTGGAAATTTTCCACGTTCTAATGAACGCTAAGCAATTTGTCAAACGTTATGTTTGAAGCAAGAAGAAAACATAACGTAAGTTTTGAGGTTATTTTTGTTATCACAACTCACACTCTTGAAGATGATCTTGGAAGAAGATTGAAAGTACTTGAGAAAATCGAGAAATTAATAATGAAGTCATCTGTCAAAGTTACAGCTCATTTCTTATATCTTTCAATTATAATACACGAAAGATTATCCGTGATTATGAACGGATTTTATTAAAAATCAAGCCGAAACAACATCTGCAATTTATTTAATCTGGTATATATATATATATATATATATATATATATATATTGTGTGTATTTTTGCAGCATTTTTTCATTGATGCAGGTTTCATTGAATAATATAGAAAGTTTTGTCTATTAATTTTGTGTAGGATCCGACACAAAATTAATGGACAAAACTTGTCTATATTATTCAATGAAACCTGCATTAATATATATATATATTATACGGACAGAAATCAGCACGAAGCTGATTTCTGTCCGAACACTTTTAACTGACTTTCATGTCCTAAGCTCTTCTTTTTCTTTTTAAAACCATTTTTTTCTTTCGTTCGAAAGTTTTTGAGAAAGGTTTTCGAGACGAGTATATATATATATATATATATATATATATATATATATATATATATATATATGCACAATAACATTTATTAACATCATTATTAACTACCTGATGAGACATTATTTATGTCGAAACAAAATGCACACTTTTGTAGTAAATTATAATTTGTACATGTTCTAAAATATTCATAGCTCTATTTATTTATTGAGCACTGTTTTAAATTAATGTTTTGAATCTTGTTAATACTTTCTTCGTTCTTTATTCAGTTGGATTATATATATATATATATATATATATATATATATATATATATATATTGATAGATAGATAGATAGATAGATAGATAGATAGATAGATAGATAGATAATATTTGTTTGTACATTTAAATAAATATTTCGTAACTTCCCGTAAAATTATCTATATATATATATATATATATATATATATATATATAAATTTATACAAAACTACTTCTCTGCAGAATAGTATAATTAATAGTATGGGATTAAAACATTAAAATGTTGACGCCTTATATTGTAAGACAGCTGAGTCACTCCCATTTTACCGACGATCTATTTCGTAATGGTAAAATCCAAAATGTCTAAACATATAATTTCCGGGTAGAATCGAACTTTAATAGCCTCTCCTGATTCATTGTTAAAGTTGGTATTTCCTTTTTTATTATGGTTAAGAAACGTCACCCATCCACCGCCGGAAATCAAAAGCTCGATCTATAGGCACTTAGCCTTATTCACTAACAATGAGTCAGCAAAGAATATTTACACTGTTACTTTGAAGACCATCTCATTCTTCATATTGGAATAATTGGATCCTCTCAAAAATACTATTTTAAAGATTTCAGTATGACACAGACACAGACACAGACACAGACAAACACACACACAGACACACACAGACACACACAGACACACACACAGACACACACAGATACACAGATACACAGACACACACACACACACACACACATACACACACACACACACACACAAAATACTTACCGTATTATTTATGTCTTGATTTAATAGCTGCTTTTCTTCTTGCTCAAAAGACATATTACTCATAGAGGGTAGCGGCAAAAAATCCGTATTACATTCGATTAAATGATTGGTTTTCTACGGTTTATGAACCCATTGAATGTTATTTAAATCTCTAATAAATTTTCTTTTTGAGGTAATGATTTAGTGATAGAATTCTTACTAATTACCTCATTGGCGGGGTTCAGGACGTTTCTCAAGGGTAATTAAGCTTAAGTGAATAACGAACCCAACTGAAATTAAAACTCGGATCTCAAATATCAATTACCAGGATACATTCTACCCATTACACCACCCAAATGTCCAAGCTTAAAGCGCCTAATTTCCCCAAAGTGGTTACTCATCTATTCACTGAACAGGTTGCTTAACTTCGGTGATCGTACAGAAACCACTGTTTCAAAATGCCGTAAATTGTATTGCATCCGAATGTTTTTTGCTTTTAACATTCCTAGAACTTTTTGGTACATTTGCGTATCAAATGCAAGTGCCGGCACGATTACATTATTTTTTTTTAATGTGTTGTGGCGTAGTTTTAGCGCTGATGGTTATAATCGTGCATTGTCGTTTGCTTATCGACTTAACGTACCCAAAATGTTAGGAACTTGGTAATCTTCCACTGAAAGCAGACTCCTTAGTATTCGGCTAACTATCGACTAATATCAACTGTCTTGTAGTTCTACTGAACCCAAATAGAAGTCTAAAGAACTCCTATGAACTTCTTGTTAACTATTATTAATCTAGGAGGGAGAGTCCATTATCTGAGGAATAGGTGTGTTTCTCCATAACACAATGCCAGCTCCCCCGAAATGGTACGTATTTTGAACGACTCAATTATTTTTTTTCAATTAATTTTGTTTGTAGCACGACCATATTTTTCCAGGAATCAAACATTCCCGACTTATATGATGAGTAATTCCTAACGGCGTGACTATTCCAGACGGCACGTGTATTTGGTAGCATCTCGTAAGCAGTTAGACTTTGCCGGCAAAGTAGTAACGGGGGGGGGGGGGTAATTTCTTTCTTCCTCGTCAACAATCGGAATCGGTGCTGTTAATATGTTTCGTGGTAGGACCGAGGGCAAAGAAAAAAGAATATATGTCTTTCAGAAAAGCATTATTCATGTAGATGGAGCTCGACTATCCGGAAATGCAGACCTCTAGTGGAAGGAAACCCTGATTTTAAACCTCCACTAACTTGCGATCATACCAAGCCAAATTCCGAAAAGGCTATAAAAGTAAATTCAGACAGAAAACCAGGAATGGAGTCCCGAAGCCGGTTGGCAGTCAACATTGACAACTTTCCAGCAACTCCTACAACCAAACCGGTTAGAAATGTAATGAATTCTTTAAAATCTTGTCGGCACGGTCGAGGCCGTGGGGCATGTAGTCTGAGCAGCACACAGCTATCATATACCATCGACGAGGGTGGCGCCATATGGAGGTCACTCCAGTCTCACCATTAAAGACTGAATTATGACCAAACAGGGTGCTACCTTAATTTCATTAAATAAACAGATGTCTACTAAGGGCATTGACACACTTATAACATAATTAAATACATGCTCTAACACACTTGCATACACACACACACGCGCGCGCGCGCGCGCGCGCGCGCACTTACTACAATTCATGACAGCAGCAGCCAGGAATGACCATTCATTGAAAGGCATGAACACGAACACAAGCTCTCCTACCATTCTGAATATGAGATTTTGATCTCGAAATATTAATAATAAATAGGTAATACCCAACACCATCTTTACCTTTCTTTATTTTACTAAACGCGTTGTGACAGCCTTCAAGACCTAACCATACACCTAATATACACAATGTTTAAAGCAAATTACAAAACTTTCTTATAATCAAATTAGTTTATTAATTATTCGGACGCCCACGGACAGAGGATGAAAAATTATGTTCTATCCGAACATATTTTTCATCTTCAGTCCCAAAGCGTCCGGATAATCAAGAAAGTATTGTGTTTATGTTCTTTTTGTGTTAATGGCCTAAGTAGGCATCTGTTTATTCGAAATTTAGGATAACTGACAAACCAAAATTTTTTTTTTAATCGTATCACCCCGAGCAAGGCGGTAACGCCACTGATGTGCAGGGGGCTACGTAATAGTGAAAAGATTGGTAAAGAGAAAGCCGGAAACCACAGCCTAAACAGGGAACAAGGGATGAGCCTCTTAACCTGTTCAATAGACGTGGGTGGAGTGTGAACCGGGCGATAGATAGATCTATCTACTCCAATTGAAAAAAAAAAAACAAAGTGAGAAGATTTGAAAAGAGAAAGCCGGAAACCACATCCTAAACAGGGAACAAGGGATGAGCCTCTTAACCTGTTCAATAGACGTGGGTGGAGTGTGAACCGGGCGATAGATAGATCTATCTACTCCAATTGACAAAAAAAAAAACAAAGTGAGAAGATTTGAAAAGAGAAAGCCGGAAACCACATCCTAAACAGGGAACAAGGGATGAGCCTCTTAACCTGTTCAGTAGACGTGGGTGGAGTGTGAACCGGAATCGAAACGAGAAGAAGTCGTTCCTTTTCTGAAACATATATAACATTTATAACATCAAATTACATTTTCAAGCACTTTATTCAAGGAGAGAAACACAGTATTGCTATCACATTTGGGCTGGAGCTACCCACTCCTCACTTCCCAGTTTTGATTGCGGTCAAAAGCGTATCCACGGCCTTGTAGGTGATGAATCTTTCATCTTTGCAACTCTTTTCTCCCAGATGAAACATTAAAAACCTTTTGATACTTTATCGCTATTTCCATGGCAAATGTTCTAACGAGCTATATTTCTTCTGCCAGTTCTGACTTTAACAGCTAAGACTCGCTATGCCGTATACACTGGAATGGACTCACCCTATTCCATTCCTATTCTACTGGCAAAAAGAAAATTTTACTTGGACAGCTTTCTAAGAACTGGTGGATGTGAGGGTGGTTTAATGGACAGTGATTCGGAATGCGAAATCGTCGTGTCGAGTTCAAATATCCGTCGCGTTCATTGCATTCACCTACGAGCAAAAGCAAATACCCTTGGAGAAAAAACGAATTCCTCTTCTCTCTCTGCCTATGTGTTAATTAGAATAACATATATCTGGAACAATTGTCATTCTCAAGAAACTGTTAATGCAACATTTACTCACACAAAAATTCCTAGAATTCAAAATGTTTCACCTTTGAATAAACCTCAAAGGGTTGATAACTCGTAAAAACACAAATCAATCAACCCTAAAAACCGCTATTTTGTAGAACTGACTCCTGAAAGGTTGTTTTTCCGGTCCTTACACACTTAACCTCTTCAAGACTAAACGTTTTATTTTCCATATATCTTAATAAACTGTACTTCTTACCTATTACTCTTACAGTTCACACAAAAAACTACTTCATTAACAATCTACCTTGAGAGGTTCTTGGGCCTTGTATTGGATGAACATTAGAAAAAATATTTTTAATTTTTATGAATGTTATTTTCTTTTACCAGCCACCCGGCCGCTAACCTCCGAAGTTGGATTAAATATTTTTCTTTATGTGCCGTGTCCTCTCAAGACGTAGGCGATCATGGCCCTCTACAATATTCTGTCTCTTGCAGCTCTTAATAATTTTATTTTTTTGCTATATCGTCTAAAATTTGTTCTGACATCTATTTACTTCAGCCAAACCAATTATTTTATGCATTGATTTCCCCTTTCCTTGACTTAGAATATCAGATTTTCAATGTCCCCTTTCCTCATTACGTGCCTCAACTGTCCCTTCCTGATATTTAAGTATAAGTTTGCTTTTTGTTTCCATTCATTCGGCTTATGGTTTTCTAAATGCATTTAGAAGAGATTAACTTCTGGCTGAAGGCGCAACCATCAAGCATAATCATTGTTCAGCATTTGATATTAGCATTGGGTCCTTTGAACTTCATCATGGGGAAATTTTTGTTATCGTCCTCCCACACCTTTTCGATGTGGTTATAAATTCAAGAATGCCCTGGTCACTTAGGTGTTCACACAAGGGACCGTTTGCATTAACTCATCTGAGAGTAGCTACAGCCATAATCTCTGACGTGACCAAGCTGTGATAATTTAAAAGTATGTGAGAAAACGAAAAAGGAAATCAACACAAATAACTGAATTGATTTTATCAGCAATTTTTAACACAGGTTAAGTAGGTTTTTCTAAATTCTCAAGACGATTCTCTGAGATTAAATGTTAGAATAGGTTTAGTTCGAAGGCAGAACTGACGGAGACTACCACCATCTTTAAATTTGTTGTTTTTCATTTCTTTTTTTCTTTTTTTTTTTCAGCGCAGTCTTATCGATTATCACATAAAGTTTCCGATTATCAACAAAATTTGGAAAAATTTCAATATTTAAACAATTTTAGGTGGTGCTCAACTTCTCATACAACGTTATAGTAAATCGATCCTCCATTTTGGAACCACTCGCGTTGGGGTCGCTTTGTTTTGGATTTTTTGGGACGAGTTTTTGCTCTTGTTTTTGTCTTTTTCAAGTTTTCTTCAGTTCTTACGATGACATCTTCCTCGGAAACTCCAAGAATGGCTTTATTCAAAAATTTCGCAAAGAATTCAGTTGTTGAATATGCAGAAGCAAAAAAAGGTAATTGGTATAGGATCGATTTATTATAAGATTGTATGAAAACTGAACCCACCGCCGCAAAATTGTTTAAATGTTGAAATTTTTACAAATTGTTCTTGTCAGTCGGAAAATTTAGTGTTTAATCCATAAGATTGCACTGAAAAAGTCAAAAAAATTGATAATCAACAAATTTACAGGTGGTGGTAATGTCGTACCGGCGAGTAGTTTCAAAATGGAAGATCCATTTACTATAACGTTATATGAAAAACTGAGCCCCTCCCTTTTTTCCATTTCCATATCGCCCGTGTATGTATTACTAAAACAATGTACTTGTAAAACAATTCACAAATAAAAGAATAATAAATTTTTCAGCAGTGTGAAAAAAATACTCACCCTCATCCAAATAAACAAAGACGGCGCACGAAAATCTCTTTTTGTTTTCACAAGCTTATTTTTTTATACTTGATTCGGTTCTTTTCATTCATTATTGCAATTTATTGTAGAAGCGAAGTATAATTGTACTTTTTTGGCCGTTCTTGTTGAACGTAATGGCAGTTTGTTTATTACGTATGTTTATCGCAAATCTACGTTCACATATCTGTACACTAATTAGAATTCATTTGATCCTAATTCTAGTGAAAGCAATTTCGTGCTTTTGTAAATTAGTGCAAATAACTTGACATTTAACCGAGCAGGTTCATCGCGACTTCGAAGTTTCGCAAAATACCGTTATGAATAAAATAAAATATCGTCATCGGGTCTGTTTTTCTTGCTGTTGAGTCCTTTTTTATTTTCTATCTTGTTTATAGAAAGCTCCGGGTGGGAGGCATTTCATATTTTGTGGGATTGGTCTTGTTTGCGATTGGTTGGCTTTCTTTTTTTTTATTTACTTTTTATTGTGCAGGTGTTTATTTTAGTTTTAATTTTTCTGCTCTTATAATGTACGCGTGAGTGGTTATCCGCTTATATATATATATATATATATATATATATATATATATATATATATTACAAGAAAGTGAAAGAACACGTAGATTAAAAACCCACTGTTCAAGATATACTTTTATAAAGCGTGTTCGATGCAGAGTAGAGCTTAATATTGTAATTTTGTTATTACAATGTTTTATAAAAGCATAATATCGCTAGAAAAAAATTTTCATGTTTCGGAACGGAACTGTTCCTCTTCAGGTGATATATTAAAATAAATGGTGAAAACGATTTATTTATTAAAATATAAGATGAATTCATGCTTATTTAGAAAATCTAAGGTCCCACTATGTATCATACCCAGACAAAATTAAAAAGTGACATGTTTAGATCAAAGCCATCCTGCCCAATTTCCCAATCCAGACGTTTAAATCTCCATAGTTACATAATTCTAAATGCTGATTTACTAGTTTTGACAAACCTTAATGCATTTCCTCCTACTACTCACTAATTTTCTAAATAACCATGAATTCATCTTATATTTTTAAAAACAAATCGTTTTCACTGTTTAACATATCACCAGAAGAGGAAGAGTTCTGTTCCGAAACATGAAGATTTTTGTATAGTGATATTATGGTTTTATAAACCATTGTAAGAACAAAGTTACAATATATATATATATATATATATATATATATATATATTGATTGATTGTTTAATACTTAGTTTTTAGTCATAATAGGGTTAGACTAGTACATATTTGTATTAAAAAGTGTTCGATACAATTATATTGTCGAATATTTGAATATTTTCCATTTTTAAATGAAATTCTTGCAAAATAGCTCGTTTAAAAATGGGATATATATACACTGTTGTTATCCCATGTTACCCAAGTCTAAGGGTCACTCAACACAGAGATTTACTGAATGAGGATAGACGCTTCTGAACTCTCTTAAAACTGGAAAATGAATATTAGGCAGTTCAGTCCAAATATGACAGCAATACTCTATTTTTGATCTGATCTGGGTCTTGTAAAGACATCGCAGGATAATTCAAAGACTATCTGGAGTCGTACAAGGAGCCGACTATTCTATTAACAT
The DNA here is from genome assembly GCA_037127315.1 of Ascarosepion bandense. Taxonomy (NCBI): domain Eukaryota; kingdom Metazoa; phylum Mollusca; class Cephalopoda; order Sepiida; family Sepiidae; genus Ascarosepion; species Ascarosepion bandense. The sequence continues at coordinate 3,483,760 of JBBBDQ010001011.1, forward strand.
CGTTAGCGATGAGTTGTAGTCCCAGCATAGGTTTAGTTTGAACTTATCCCGATAGACATTTAATCTAAGAAACCTCATTGTAACAGCAGCCGTTCATCATGACAAGGAATCAGTGCTGTATAGTGAGATCGATCTTCACTGAGTATCCAAAAAATTGGAGCCTTGTACCAGACAAATATAAGTCTTCTAAATACACATAAAGGTAACAACTTTAATCAACAAAATATCTATAAGAAATTTAGTTGCATTCATTTACGGCACGTAAATGAATGCAACTTTGTTCTTCTTACAATGCAACGCTTTGTTCTTCTTCTTAATAGCTAGCATTTTTTTCTTCACTCTCTTTGCCTCTTTTCCATTAGGCCTCCCCCATCCAATTGCTCTCATATTAAAATATACTTTGAGCACATTACAATCAAAACACGCCTTATGTCAGTCAGTTAAGTGCCATACGTGATACACGCTTGGACGATCATGTCTCGAAAGAGACATGACTGACTGGGCAGAATATTATCCCGCAGTAGGTTGCCATTGCTTTCTGCGGTAGACTGGTTGCCGACCAAGGCTATAGAACCCAATCTGTCCTGTTATTTGACTCATAGGTAGAGGGGAAAGAAATGTATATTATTATGTAGTAATTAGTGGGGGATCGGTTTCCTATTCTTATGAAGTAATAAACTGATCCCCCACTTTATGACCAGTAAAAGCCTTAATCATTATTTCAACTATTATATTCAGTCAGTCAGTTAAATGCCATACGTGATACACGCTTGGGCGATCATGTCTCGAAAGATACATGACTGACTGGGCAGAAGATTATCCCACAGTAGCTTGCCATTGCTTTCTGCGGTAGACTGGTTGCCGACCAAGGCTATAGAACCCAATCTGTCCTGCTATTTAACCCATAACTGGAAGGAAGAGACGGATTAATACCTTTCCCAAGGGTATTTGCGCGTAAGTGAAAATAAAAGCTTTAACTGGAATTCGAACTCGGCTCCCCGGTTTTTCATTCCGAGCCGATATCCACTGTACCACAACGCACATCCGTCATTATATATGACGCCTTATATATGACTCTAAAATTTCCCCATATTCTCAACCGATCCCTTAAGGCCACATTCGATTTTACGCTATTTTACTTCCGGTTGAAATTGAGTCAGAGAGAGAGAGAGAGAGAGAGAGAGAGAGAGAGAGAGAGAGAGAGAGAGAGAGAAGATGATAGTTGAGATTTTTATACTTGTTTCTTTTTTATTATTTTAGGAGGGTTTATCTTCCCGCGCTTACTATTTTACAGACTTGTTTAATTTTTACGTTTTGGTTTGCGGGTCTACGTATATCTGTTTTGAATGTTTATATTATCTATCTTCTTAGGAGAGGTCGGATGAAGTGTCATCAACCTTTTTCTTTCTTTATTACTTCTTTTATATTATTATTTGTTAAAGCAACAGTCGTGTTAATATAAACATCATCTTCATCGGGTATTTTTGGATTTCCTATTTTAATATGAAGACAATTCTTCCTTTTTCTAGTCATAGGTAATGTTAGGTGTGTACTGCGCCGTGATGTTTAGCATGTTAGTTTCGATTTTGTGGCCGATTCTAACTCTTGTAACGATAAAACATTGGAGGAAGATTCAAAAATTTTCTGAAATGGTCCAAGGATTAGACCATTTTTCCAGCCTCTTTTTGCGATGGATCGTATATACAAAATTAGCGACTAGATCCCACCCTTTAACGGTGAAACCAATAAAATGTACACGCAAATTCTACTCCATCAGATTCCTTTCTCGCACTTCCCGCCTGTGGAATTCCTTCCCGTTTACTTGCTTCCCTGACATCTACAATCTCCAAGAATTTAATTGTAAAGTCAATAGTCATCTTCTCTCTCACTAACCTGTATCTTCCCTCTCATGCTCTTTTCTCTGTCCACTCCACTCTCCTCAGTAGTCTCATCCTTCTCTTACCCACTTCCTGACACCCACTATAACATGTCACTCTTTCTCATGACTATGTAACCCCCTGCAAAACAGTGGCAATAATATGCCTTGCTTGGGATGTTATGATTAAAACAAAAGTATTCATTCAATTTGAGGTATGAAAGGAATTATATAAAAATAGATGTTTAAACTAATGATGTAAACTTATTTATAAATGGAACCTTGTCAGTGTGTGTATGTGTGTGTGTGACCGTTACCTATAGACTTCGAAACGGCTGAACCGATTTTCTTGAAACTTTACACAGTTGTACTATAAGCGTCTGCGAGTATTCTTAGCTAGGGATTGTGTCGAGGTAACCCCCATAAATATCGAAAATCGATAATCGAAAAAATCGTGTTATACAAGGAGTGTTCCGATTTTAATCAAATTTCATACACTCATAGACAAAGACATAAGAAACAACATTCAAAAGTTTCAATGTTGAAAACTCTTATAATAGTGCAGAAAATCGATAATATATATATATATATATATATATATATATAAGGTAAGATGTGTGTGTGTGTGTGTGTGTGTGTGTGTGTGCGCGTGTGTGTGTTTATCTGCCTGTATGTCTGTATTTTTTCAGTCCTTTTATTTTAGTTTTTGCTTCGGGTTTGGCTCTAAGTAGGTATAATTGTAGTTCTTAGTCTCAGCCATGTTACCATTTACTCAGAGGACTTATTTAGCCTTCAAAATTCAGTTTACGATGAAAAAACTTATTTGATATCGATACCAGGAAATCAAAATTTGATTTACATCCATTCATTTTTCTTTTAGTCTACGGTTTCGCTTTAACTGGAAACAACTATTGCTTTTTAGTCTTTCGTGCCAACGTCCTAAGAGTCTGAGCTCCAGGACCATGGATTAGTTTTAAAGCTTTCATTACACCCGAGCAACGCCGGGCTATACTGCTAGCATCTATAAAAGTTTACCCGTTCACGATGATAGGAAAATCTTCAGGATTAGCTCGCTGGTGATAAAACATTAGCTTGGTTTGGAGGGAGTGAATGCGTTAAATTACAGAGAGATTTAAGTTATGTCAGGGGAGAGATTAGCTGTCAGACTCAGTTTATCTTGATTTTTGGAAGCGTGCCCATAAACTTTGGTATAATCTGCACAGATATTTATTAATAATTTGATTATGTTTTTGTGCAGAAACAGCTTAGGACCGAGGAGAGAGCATTGAGTGACGGGTGAACTGATCTCATGGGCTTAAGATTAGCCACTGACAACGACCTTCATGGATCCACCCGATCAGGATGTCTTGATAGTGTTGTTGTTTTTTTATAATCGTGTCGCCCCAAGCAAGGCATTTTACTGTCACTGTTGTGCAAGCGGTTCTATAGAAGGAATGTTGAGGGGTGGAGGTTGCAGGGGGTGTCAGGAAAAGAGTAGAACAGGGAAGAGATTACTGATGAGAGTGGGGTGGACGAGGAGGAATGCTATGAGGAGTGAGAGGTTGAAGGGGGTGTCAGGAAGAGAGTAGTAGAGGGAAGAGAGTACTGATGAGAGTGAGGTGGATGTAGAAAAGCATGAGAGAGAGGATGTAAGTAAGTGAGACAGGAGATGATTATTGACTTTACACTTAAATTCTTGGAGATTGTAACTGTCAGGAAAGCAAGTATGCGGAAGAGAATTCCACAGGCGGGAAGTGCGTGAAAAGAAGCTGATGGAGTAGAATTTGCGTTTACAATTTATTGGTTTCACAATAAAAGGGTGGGACTTAGTTGCTAATCTTGTGGCTTGCGAAGACCTTTCCAGAAATATCATAGCCGTTTGCGTAGAACTTTTTAAAGGCTTTTCAGATACCTAACGCGATCACTTTCGTGATTAATTTATTATTGATTGTATCACTGATTTTGTTTGTAATGAGATTTTGATTATTTTGTTCAAAAATTAGGATATCAACAGTAGATATAGACGAACGAGATCCATAACGTTTGTTGTTTAGAAGGTTGTATCATTGGAGGTGATCAATAATCATCTTATTGACGATAGCCTCAAAAGGTTTGCAGATAATACCAAGGAGGGTGGCGGAGTAATATTGCCACAGCGATGTGCGTCCACCATCATTCTTGAAAACAGGGTCCAGATAGCAAGTTAGCACAATCCCCAATGTTGACGAGCCATCGTCTTCTCTTTCGGCTTTTCACATGAAGTCTATCTACGTCATTCCTAGGGTGCAAATTTTATTAATATTATTACAACTGTTTAATTGTCGGTTTATCATCGTCATTAATGTTCATGCGTAATCATTTCAGTTAAGTTCTTGCCATATTTTATAGTGACACCGCGCCTTGTTACCCCGAAAACTATTGACTCGAATCTTTTGAAGCAAACACGGATGCTAAGTTGTGAGAAGTGACTCTTCCCCAGACACACCTTTGCTTCCTTCCGAATGATGCAACACTAACTAAAATGGGCTGCCCGAGTAAACATTTTGTTCCGATCTATCTATCTATCTATCTATCTATCTATCTATCTATCTATCTTTTTTATTTCTCTTTATTTTATCCATCTATCTATCTATCTATCTATCTATCTATCTATCTATCTATCTTTTTTTTATTTCTCTTTATTTTATCTATCTATCTATCTATCTATCTATCTATCTATCTATCTATCTATCTATCTAAATCTAAACTTATTTATAAATGGAACTTTGTGTATGTGTGTCCGTTACCTATAGACTCCGAAACGGCTGAACCGATTTTCTTGAAAATTTACACAGTTGTACTATAAGCGTCTGTGAGTGTTCTTAGCTAGGTTTTGTGTCGAGGTACCCCCGATAAATATCGAAAATCGATAATCGAAAAAATCGGGTTATAGAAGGAGTGGTCCGATGTTAATCAAATTTCATACACTCATAGCCAAAAACATAAAAAACGATATTCAGAAGTTTCAAGGTTGCAGTTCTGACAATAGTGCTGAAAATTGATAATATATATATATATATATATATATATATATATATATATATATATAAGGCAAGATGTTTGTCTGTGTGTGTGTGTTTGTCTGCCTGTATGTCTGTATTTTTTTCAGCCCTTTTATTTTAGTTTTTGCTTCGAGTTTGGCTCTAAGTAGGTATAATTGTAGTTTTTAGTCTCAGCCATGATACCATTTACCCAGAGAACTTATTTAGCCGTCAAAATTCAGTTTATGACGAAAAAATCTTATTTGATATCGATACCAGGAAATCAATATTTGACTTACATCCATTCATTTTTCACTCAGTCTACGGTTTCGTTTTAACTGGAAACAACTATTGCTTTTTAGTCTTTCGTACCAACGTCGAAAGAGTCTGAGTTCCAGGATCATGGATTAGTTTTAAAGCTTACATTACACCCAGCAAACGCCGGGCTATACTGCTAGTTTGTTCATAAATATTTATCTATGTATCTTTGTTATTTTCTTTTATCTATTTTTCTTATTTCCTTTTTAAATTTCTCTTCTTTTTTTCCGTTTAGTTTACTATCAGCTTCTGGAACGCGTCCTTCGCCATGCTAATTCGCCTTCGTATCTCTTTGTCGCACTTTCTGTCTTCTGTTAGAACAGTTCCCAGGTATTTAAATTTTTGTACTTGCTTGATCTTAGGATCCCTCACCTGTATTTGGCATTTTGGGTTGCTCTTTTTGCTGATGACCATGCATTCGGTTTTCTTGCAGTTTATTTGTAGTCGTTTTTGTCACTCTCTTCAGCTATCTGGCACCTATTTGGTGTCAGTCGGAGTCGCTAGGAAGGGAAATTTTAACGTGTTGTATATAAGCAGTGTATGCATACGCCACTCACATCCCTCACCAATTGCACGACTCGGTGTTATCAGCGACGATTTTATTTTGTGTTGACATAAAACTCCGCTTGGCAACGGCAATAGTTACCAAAAATGACAAATGCAATTCGTTTTTATGACATCACACCGCGTGATAGTGCGAAATGACAACACAACCATGTATTCAAATGCAATGTAATGTGTTATGACCAGATTTAAACGTGATTTTATTAAGTGTGTGTTAATATGTTCAGAATATATATATATGTATATATATATTAGTCATCCACATACAAGCACCTTTCGCTGTATCACAGCTCACCAGTGTGGCTAGACATATCCACTTGCTTCTGGCCGGGATCAAAACTCGACCGATCTGGTGTCAGTCGGAGTCTCTACTTCCTAAGCCATCGGTGCATGGCATCAGAGAACGGAAATTTTAACGTCTTGTATATAAGCAGTATATATATATATATATATAGATATATATATATATGAAAAATTATATATTATTAAATTTCTTAAGAATAAAAAATCTGTTAAACGAACGTAATGAAATAAATGTCATATGTAACCATTGCAAAATGTTCACTTTAGAATATGTTTAAAAAATTATTCATAAAAGAATATTCATTATCTTACATATAGCCGTTAATTGTTTTGCATCATAATATATTATTAATTAAGTAGATATTAATTTTTTATAAATTAGCAGTTCATGAAAAAAGTTTAAAAAAGCACTCTGAACCGAAATAAAAATAGTCTAATGATACTGAAAGATCCCTTTAAGTCAGATCAAAAATATAAAATGTTTTCTTTCTTTTCAAAGCATGCTGGGATACAGAGAAAGCTAAGACAATAATCTTGTCACATCGCGCCGGATGTAAAGGCAGTCTAGACGGTGGCTTACTTGATTGACACATTCCCTTTGAGATTGAAAAAAGAAAACCTGTATTTCCAAAAACATATAACCTATATTTTCAAATTTTAATGTTTAAATGTAATTCTGATTAGTTAAATTAAACGCACACATGAATTTTTCTGTCTTTAACTATCCATATCATTTCTTTAAATAACAAGCGTATTGTTTTATGCATTCAAATGTAAATCATTTTCACAGCCAGAAGTCAACATTGCCTGATGACGAGGTAAATCTGGAAACAGAAATTTCCGAGTTGCAATGGACATAAAATTAATTTGAAATAAAATAATAAATTTAATCATATATATATATATATATATATATATATATATATATATATATATATATATAATTATATGGTTATGTCAATTTTACATTGCTACATGGAAATTTCTATGTTTCGAGATTAATTCTCATCATCAGGCAATGTTGGTGTGGTTCTGCAGACGATTTACATTTAAATGAGAAATACTTTCGGTTTACTGTGAATGTATGTGGGTGTTTGTATGTGTGTGTGTGTGTGTGTGTGTGTGTGTGTGTGTGTGTGTGTGTGTGTGTGTGTGTGACTAATCAGAATGGAGATTCACTTTGGGGTTTGACCCCGAGTAATTTCTGTTCTAACCAACTTTTTTCCTCCTCTTTTTTTGTTTTGCCTTGACCCTATTCCTCTTTTGTCTGTTTTCCTTCGCATTTATCTGATCTTATCATTTTCCCTTCAGTTTTATTACATTTGATGTGATATTCCTTCTTGGTAGTACCAATCTCCTTCCCTTTAGTCTATTTGTTAAAGAAAAGATTTTTTCCAAAAAGAAACCTCGAACTGCTATTATTTCGCTCCATCTATCATTTTGCTGTAAAGTTTATTATCCTGATACAAAGGGGGGAATTATTAAAAAAAGAAAAACTAACTTATTATATATTTGGCTTTATTTTTATTTTATTTTCATTTTTATTTTTACCTAATTCGTCGGTGAGCATGTTATTTAATTTAGGTTTTATCCATTTTCTAATGTGAATAATTTACAATGTATACATATATATATGGGGGTATATATATATATATATATATATATATATGGTTACAAAACGTTCATAACCATAATATATACATTGATGTGTGTGTTTATTGCAATTTGGATAATGATGTAGCGTAAGTACTTTTAATAACAAGGACACAGCGACTACAAAAAGCCGGCGCTTAAACGACCAGGGTTTTGGCTTCCCTGTATCTCTTCTAGAATTATATTCACTGCTTCTGCTCCGATTAACTTAGCTCTCTGGTGCCCCTATGTATGAATTTATTCGAGCCACAAGATTAGCAACTAGGTCCCACCATTTTGCTGTGAAACCAATAAAATGTAAACGCAAATTCTATTCCACCAGCTTCTTTTCTCGGACTCCCGCCTATGGAATTCCCTTCTATTTACTTACTTTCTCAACAGCTATAATTTCTAAGAATTTAAATGTAAAGTCAATAGTCATCTCGTATTTCACTGACATGCATCCTCTGTCTCAAGCTTCTTTCTCTGTCCACTCCACTCTCGTCAGTATTCTCATCCTTCTCTTACCAACTGCCTGACACCTCGTATGACCTGTCACTCTTTCTCATAACTTTCCTCCTATATAACCCCCTGCAAAACTGTGGCAATAAAATGCCCTGCTTACGGCGATTACGCACCGCTCATTCGATAATGAATTGGAGCACTCTAGCTATTGGGTGTGTTTATACGCGCTAAAAAGCCTGCCTTCTTCTACCGGACGCTCGTGGCCTAGGAGTAGAATCGCCGCCTGACGCCGATTTGGTCGGGTTTCGATCCTGGGTTAGGAAGCGCCCAGAGTCTAAGCCGTACTGATGAGCTGTAATACAGCAAAACAGATCTGTCTGCGGATGACTATAGTATATATATATATATATATATATATATATATATGGTCTGGTTGCGCTCAGTTTGTTGACTTCAATGTTCACTCTTTTACATACACTCTATCTCTGACATTGAGCACTTTATTCTATAAATATAGCACACCTTAAAAGTATATTTATATAGTTTTAAGGTGTTTATATATATATATATATATATATATATATATAAGGTAGGCTCTCTATATATATATATAAAACACTCAGGGTAAATTATTATTTAGGCTTGCTCACATCCTGATCATTTTTAGCCATCTTATCACCCAGATTTTTTGTATAAAGAAGAGAGTGGTGAACTGTTATGCAATATCAGTCCCCTAATATGGCAGTGAATTCTGCATAATCTCACATATGAAAAAGAGACTTGAAACGATATAAATTTGCTTTCACAAAGATGCCATAAATAGAACCTGAGAATAACGAGACAGTTTTAAGGAAAAAACAACAAAAAAGATCATTAGTGTCTAAAAGATTGTTTGAATTTCTAGGACACATGATGAGGAAAAAATTTCCCGAAAAATATGACATTCACAGAGCATTTTGTAGACAAGACAGTTTGAAGAAAGTAGCTCATAAGCAACCTCACGATCTTACACAAATTGAAGGTGGAACAAAAACAAACATTACTAAACGAGGTTGAACAGTAAGGAGAGCCATAATCCTCTACTTCCAGAAGGAAAATATCAGAAGACGATCATTCACATCTGAGAGGGTTTTTTTTTTATTTCAGTCATGAATTCGGACCGACAACTAAAATCGTATATAGCTTACAACCAAGTGTCCATTTGCCACCTCAATATATTCCTTGAAGTGTATAAGGAATAAAAAAAAATCTTCGAACGGAATTAGCTATTTTCCCATGCTTTTTTCTGCAGGCAATTCTTTTAGCAACAAACCAGCTAAAAATAGCAAGGAAATTGTGACACACATCACCGACCCCCCCCCCCCCCCCACACTCAGTCACCAACTTTGCGCAAATGAAGACGTAAGAGGAAACGCAGCTATTAAATGTTATACTGTTTATTTCCTTCTCTTAAAAACATTGGTTTCAGACGACGTCATGCAAAATAGTAGCGGCAGCAGTTTGGTTAGATTGTAATAGAAGCAGTAGTAGGAGGAGGAGTAGTAAGAGTCATTAGCTTGAACATATTTCTGATGTTCAACTGAATTGTTATTAATATTATCATCGTCATCATCATAATTTGATATTTGCTATGGTCACACTACCTACCAATTCTGCAGAAAGACCAAGATCAGGTGTGTTGTTATGGCTACAATTCATTAGTTTTTCTGTCTCCCATAACATCACGAGCGTTACATAAACAAGGTTTTTCTGAGTGTGTTGGTTGTACTTCTCAAGATATTTTTTTTTTATTTGTCTTCATCTTGGATTTTCAGGGATTCTTTCAATGTGCTGTTAATTTTGAAGTAGTGTAGTAAAAATTTGTTTCCGTGCCTGCATTTTCAGAAGAGTTCTGATCGCTTATTTAGTTGGTTTGTTTTGGTCTGGCAAGGAAATTATAGCTCCTTTTTTATTCCAGGCAGAATTTACAGTTTTTGTATTGATTGTCGTAACCAATAACCCGCACAGTTTCGGACAATTCTTCCAATGAAACCATATTCAAAAAAGCTAAAAAGAATTAGGAAGCAGCCCCAAAAGACAGTGCATTCCAGGATTCTTCAGTTTCTCCATATCTCATTTTCTGATAAAGCTTTATAAAAATAAAAATATGTTTGACTGATAAACTTCTCTTATTAGTTCTTTATCTCTCTCTCTCTCTCTCTCTCTCTCTCCCTCTCTCTTTATATATATATATATATATATATATATATATATATATATATATATATATTCTATTTGTAAACGAGTCATTACGCGACCTAGGTTTCTAGGATTCAGATAAAATGTGTAGATGTAACTGTAAGTTCTATGCTAGCAGTTTCTTTCAACGCACTTCTCGCTTGTGGAACTCTCTTCTGACTCGTTGCTTCCCTGGCAACGTCACATCCTTTTCTACAGGTAAAATGTCTAGATGTAGCCGTAAGCTCTATGCTAGCAATTTCATCTACAGCACTTTTCGCTTGAGAAACTTTTTTTAGGTTTGTTGCTTTTCAGTCAATTTTCATCTTCAAACATTTGAGTAACTAAAATACATTTTTTCAAGCATTTCACTCCAATATAAGCAATAAAACCACTAAGACATATGGGGTTACCGAGTGTCAGAGCATATGATAAACAAGAAACATTATTAAGGGGAGAGAACAACAAAAGAGAAAGAATCAAAAAGACAGTCGCCAATCTAATATTGCGATTAAATTCATAAAGTCTAAGCACAATAAGTAATAAAATTTATAGAACAGCACCGGGAATTCCAATCGGGGAGCCGAGTTCGAATTCCAGTTGAATTCTTTGCATTCATTTACGCACAAAGGGAAAGGTATTAATCCGTCTCCTCCCTGCAGTTATGGGTTAAATAATAGGATAGATTGGGTTCTATAGCCTTGGGTGGAAATACAGAAAGCAATGACAACTTACTGCGGGATAATCTTTTGCCGATATGAAAATATGTCTGATTGATAAACTTCTCTTATTAGTCCTTTATCTCTCTCTTTATATATATGTTTAGGATGTGGTTTCCGGCTTTCTCTTTTCCAATCTTTTCACTCTTACGTAGCCCCCTGCACATCAGTGGCGTTACCGCCTTGCACGGGGTGATATGATTAATATATATATATATATATATATATATATATATATATATATTCCATTTGTAAACGAGTTATTACGTGACCTAGGTTTCTACCATGAGTGGAGTCTTCAGGCGATTTTCAATAACTGATTTTATCGTTTACCTTCTTTTTTTTTTTAAGAACGCTCACATAACGGTGTTTTTTTTTTTTTAACGCTCACGTGACAGAATTTTTGAACGCGCAATCTTTACAAAATACAAGGATTTATGACGTTTTCATCCATGGTTGTATGAACATAAGAGGTATTTTTAGTATGGTTACACTTCGTCATAATTTCCGTTCTTTCATTCAATAGTTCGTTTTTGTTTGGGAATAACATAATTTCTAACTTTTCTTCCTGGCACAGTCGACATATTTTGCCACCGTTGTAAGGCTTGCCTGTTTTACGTTATGTCTGGGTCTTCCTTTTTTTATTTTAATTTCCACACTTCTTTAGCCAATTTTGTACAGTTTTTTAAAGATTTCTATTTTGAATGTAGACTTGTGATTGAACCAGCTGGTTTAAAAGGTGTTTTTGTTTGGAATATATTTTATTTTGGCCATTTAAGCCATGTACCTTTCGTTGTGGTACAGTGTATATCGGCTCGGAACGAGAAACTGGGGAGCCGAGTTCGAATTCTAGCTGAATCCATTGTATTCACTTCAAATACCCTTGGGAAAGGCATTAATCCGTCTCTTCCTTCCAGTTATGGGTTAAATAGCAGGACAAATTGGGTTCTATAGCCTTGGTCGGCAACCAGTCTACCGCAGAAAGCAATGGCAACCTACTGCGGGATAATCTTCTGCCCAGTCAGTCATGTCTCTTTCAAGACATGATCGCCCAAGCGTGTATCACGTATGGCACCTAAACTGACTGACCTTTGCCTTGTAAATGACTTCTTTTGTGTTGCAAAGTCTTTGAAGTGGACATTTATTTTGTAGCTGCATTCTTTATTAGTGGTCTTGTTTTGTATAATGCTATCTAAATTTCTGGCGTTTTGTTTTTTTATGGAACTATCTAAATTACTAGTACAACTATAACTTAGCTTGATCGTGTTTCTGTTGAAAATTTTGTTTAGTTCTGATCCTTTTGGAAAGTGTCTATCAGTTTAAAAAAATATTTGTCCGATTTTAGTCTTTATCTCTGAATTAAATGGTGGTTTGAACCAGATAATGTTCCGTTTTCTGTTATCACTATACTCCATGTTATGTCTGGGTCTTTTCCATATTTTGATTTCAATTTCTACACGTGGCTAGCCAAGTTGCTTGAATTTTTTAAGTTTTCTATTTTGAATGTAGACTTGTGATTGAACCACCTGGTCTTAAATGTGTATTTGATTGATCCCAAATATATTTTATTTTGGCCATTTAAGTCATGTCCTTTTGCCTTGTAAATGACTTCTTCTGGATTACAAAGTCCTTGAAGTGGTGATTTTTTTTTATCTGCAGTTGCATTCTTTATTAGTGATCTTCTTATGCGCAATGCTATCTAAATTTCTGGCGTTTTGTTTTTTATGAATCTTTCTAAATTACTAGTACAACTATAACTTAGTTTGATTGTGTTTCTAGTGAAAATTTTGTTTAGTTCTGATCCTTTTGGAAAGTGGCTATCTATCAGTCTTTATCTCTGAATTAAATGCTGGTTTGAACCAGTTAATGTTCCGTTTTCTATTTTTGTCGATTTTTGTTTGTCTGTTTGATTGATTTACCGGTAAACGGTAAATTCAGTTATTGAAAATCGCCTGAAGACACCACTCATTGTAGAAACTAAACAGTGTTAACTCTTACCGTCGCGCGTCCTTCCCCTAACTTTTTTCTCCTTTTCTTTTTTTTTTCTTCTCTCTCTTTTACTTGACTTTTTGTTGTATTAATTTGGTCTGACGAGCGGTTGATCCCGCGAAATATCATATTACCTATGGACTTATAAAAACATCCATATTTTGTTCTTGATTATAATACATTGTTAAATTTTAACATTGAGTTCTCTTTTCTAACTAAATGTTTTATTGCATTTTATATGTATATGTTTCAGAGCAGAAAAAAAAATAATCAAAACTTTAACTATTAAGCTCCAACCTCTGGAAGGATTCGGCCGACACTATCCTTTGGTTTAACAATATTGTAGACAAAACTAGAACCACATTTCTTAAATTTGACATTATTAATTTCTATCCCTCTATAGCGAGAGATCTCCTAGTGAAATGTATGAATTCCGATAGAAACTATGTAGAAATAACAGAAAAAGAAACTAACATTATTCTAGCAGTGAGAATATCTCTTCTTACTTTTAATGATTCTACCTGGACAAAAAGTCACAATAGTAAATTTGACGTTCCCATGGGAGCACATGATTCAGCCCAAGTTGCCGATTTAATAGGCATCTATATCCTAGACACCCTGGGTAAGGTTGTGAATCCTAAGCAGGTAAGCCTATACTAGGATGATGGACTTATGTTCATCCTGAATAGTAATGGACCTTTGATTATGAAAATACAGAAGAAAATCATTAAGACTTTCAGTATGCTAGGATTCAAAATAGAAATCGCTTCCAACTTAAAGATAGGGAATTATCTAGACATTACCCCAACTTCGATAATAATTCGCAAAGAGTTAACACTCTTAAAAGTTTAGTTAACATCCTTCCCATACTTTTTTCTTCTCCTTTTCTTTCTTCTTTCTTTTTTGCTGGACTTTTTCTGAATAGATTTGACCCATTCATTGTTGTATTAATTTGGTCTGATGAGCGGTTGATCCCGCGAAATATCATATTACCTATGGACTTATAAAAACATCCATATTTTGTTCTTGATTATAATACATTGTTAAATTTTAACATTGATTTCTCTTTGGATTTAATCTCTAGTGAAATTTAGCTTACCAAGGATTCTACCAAGGATTCTACTTATATATATATATATATATATATATATATATATATATATATATATAAATTTATGCATTTTTAAAGTGCACACGGACTTTATGGACACCATGCGGAATAGGCTTGTATGTGGATGACTATTATATTTTGCTCTCATTACGGCTGAGCTCTCTAGAGAAGAAAATTTTTAAAATCAGTTCCCACTTCCGCGATAAATGCTTAGCCTTCAGAATTGAATTGAGTTCTTTCGGTGACTGGTATGTGCATACACTGCTTATAAACAACACGATAAAATTTCCTTTCTTTGATTCCATGCGCCTGTAGTTTAGGGGGATAGCGACTTAGACTGTCACCAAATTGGTCGAGTTTCGATCCCGGCCAGAATCAAGGGATGTGTCTAGCCACCTTGATGAGCTGCGATACAGCGAAACAGGCTTGTATGTGGATAACTAATATATATATATATATATGTGTGTGTGTGTGTGTGTGTGTGTGTGTAAAATTTATGAATTGGGATCTAATATGGTTTGGTATCGAACAGAATGGTAGAATAAACAACAAATAGAAAACGTTGATCTTCTTTTTACTAAAGTTTCACAGCACCTGGAATTCCAATCGGGGAGCCGAGTTCGAATTCCAGTTGAATTCTTTACATTCATTTACGCACAAAAGGTATCAATCCGTCTCCTCCCTGCAGTTATGGGTTAAATAATAGGATAGTTTGGGTTCTATAGCCTTGGGTGGAAATACAGAAAGCAATGACAACTTACTGCGGGATAATCTTTTGCCGAGTCAGTCATGTCTCTTTCGAGACATGATCGCCTAAGCGTGTATCATGTATGGCATTTAACTGACTCAGTTAGTCTATAGCTGGCGAAGAAGAGATGGATTCATACATTTCGCAAGGGTATTTTGCAGGTAAGTAAATATAACGAACCCAACAGGAATTGGAACTGCGTTCTATGATTAACAATTCCGAGTAATTATCTATCAAAATCACCGCACGCCTAAACTTACAGCATTAAGCGGTTAGCCATCTAAGTACTGACAAGACTTATCATTGCTTAACCTCAGTAATCGTACAGGTTAAATAATAGGACAGATTGGTTTCTATAGCATTGGCTGGCAACCAGTCTACCACAGAAAGCAATGGCCACCTAGTGCGTGATAATTTTCTGTCCAGTCAGTCATGTCTCTTTCGAGACATACTCGCCCAAAGCGTGTATCACGTATGGCACGTAACTGACAATGAAATTATGTTACGAATGTGGGAAAGTGATTGGAACTGGGATGCCATGTTAGAATCAATAACATTGCAGATTCTCCTTTGGAGTTCATCAAGAATCTAAAAATTCATAGTAGAAGACCTAGACCACATCTGACTGCAATGTTAATTGCATGGACAAACGAGTAAGATAGGTTCTGGCGAGAAAAATGGTCTAGCACGACATGGTGGACCAATTTCCATAGCTGAAGACCTAGAAAATGATTCAATATACTTCATGTCATCGGAAAACGTTAAGGTTAATAGTTGAAAACCTAATAGTTAGCATCAACACCGCTGGTGAATTGCATAAAGGGTCCTCAGCTGATTCATAAAGCACAATTCCAATCGTTATATTCTGATTTAATTCAAGTGCTTTTATTGATTTCGCCCATTAATAATGTTTTCTTCATTTTCGTATATTCTTTCACACTCAAAAATCTCATGCATCTTAATGGATTTGTTGCCTTATCTTGGGTGAAATTATTAAAAAAAAACATTTTATACAGGTAGATACCAAAAGTATTTTAACTGACAGACATAAAGTCTCGATACTTTTTTCAGATATTTATATATGCAGAATCAGGATGTGGTTTCCGGCTTTCTCTTTTCCAATCTTTTCACTTTTCTATTTTTTTTTCTTTTACATTTTTTTTTCCAATTGGAGTAGATAGACTAAACTATCGCCCGGATCACACTCCACCCACATCTATTGTACAGGTGTAGAGGCCCATCCCTTGTTCCCTGTTCAGGGTGTGGTTTTCGGCTTTCTCTTTTCCAATCTTTTCACTCTTACGTAGCCCCCTGCACATCAGTGGCGCTACCGCCTTGCTCGGGGTGATATGATTAAAAAAAAAAATACCCGTAAAAAAAGGGAAACAGCAAACTGTGGAAACAACAAAAGAGTTATTATTTATTATTTGGTTGTTATGTGGTATTGAAGAAACGAAAAATGGTAATACTGAGTAAAATTATTACTTTGGGATCAAATGTATATCAAATATAGATCGAAATCCAACAGAGGATAAGTTAAAGAATAAGCAAAGTGTATACAGTTCTTTTTTTTTTTCGTGTATATTTTTTTTATAGATGTGTGTAATGAGTGCCTAGGTAATTTTGCTAGAAAATACAAGCAGTGTTTAGGGTTTTCTTACTTCGGGTTTTTGCTGAATTCTACAAACTTAATCTTACTATAAAAGCTTGAAAAAATAAAAGATTTAATTTTCGTTGGCACACGTGTTGAAGACCTGTCTGTGTGAACTGCATGTCCAATAGTAAAAATGCTACCTATTTGTGTGAAAGGAGAAAATTTCTCATTGGTTTGGAATGAGTGAATTAATGATAATTATATTGATATAATTATTTTATTATAATCATTTTGGGCATTATCACCACTTTTTATTTATTTCTATGGACTCACAAAATACAATCTTCGAAACGAATAAGCGGGGAAGAAATAATAGCTTCAGTGTGGTGCACGCTTTTGATTTGACATAATACCAAAATAGTGAAGCACTCAGAGACCTGTAAGATTAGTGAACTAATCACCACTCTACTGTAAGTGCCTTTTATAGATGTCCTGTACAGCATGAATTCACGATACTCAACTAATGTTATCACTGAACAGCATTGTGCGTAAGAAATTTTCTTTTAAAAATGGCAATGATGATTTTTACACGCATGAATGTATTCATTAAACTGTTGACAAAAATGTTGCAATATATGTCTTGCTAATTATTTGAAGTAGGTTTTATGATGTTAACTCCTGTAAAACTCTCGGCAGATCTCAAGTGGAATGATTATATCAAATCCATAGCTAAATCCGCTGCTAAGAAGGTCGGTTCTCTGTGAAGGGCCAGGAAGGATTTTCCGATCTGAATCCATCCTGCACATATATAAATTGACCATCCACCCGTGTATTGAATACTTTTGCCACATCTGGTCGGGTGCCCCTGATATTCACCTCGGGGTTCTTGAGAAAATCCAACGGAGAATCTGTAATGTGATTGTTACCGACTTGGCAGCTCGGCTGCAGTCGCTCTCTCACCGGCGCAATGTGGCTTCTTCTACAAATACTTTCACGGCTTCTGTTCCAATGAAGTTAGCTCACTCGTGTCCCTTATGTATAAATTTACACGATCTACTAGACTCGCAACTAGGTCCCACCCTTTTAAAGTGAAAACCGATAAGATGTAACCGCAATTTCTACTCCAATAGCTTTTTTTTCTCGCACTTCCCGACTGTGGAATTGTGGACTGTGGAATTCCCTTCCTTATACTTGCTTCTCCGACAGCTACAATCTCCAGGAATTTAAATGTAAGGTCAATAATCTCCTATCTCACTGACTCGCATCTTTTCTCTCAAGCTCTTTTCTCCATCCACTCCATCCCAATCACAGCGGTATTCTCATCCTTCTATTACCCTCTTCCTGATACCCCTTATAACCTACTCCACTTTCTCGTCATTTTCCACTATGTAAGCCCCTGCGCAACAGTGGCAGTAAACTTGCCTTATTTGGGGTGAAATGACAAAAAAAAAATGGAGTTGGTGCCAACCGACGAAGCAGAAGAAATAATTGTCTTAGAGATCGCAGTTTTAGAACAACAACAGATATAGGAGTATTAGTAACTAGCAGTATAGCCCGGCGTTGCTCGGGTGTAATGAACGCTTTAAAAATAATCCATGGTCTTGGAGCTCAGACTCTTTGGACGTTGGCACGAAACACTTAAAAGCAATAGTTGTTTCCAGTTAAAGCGAAACTGTAAACTGAAAGAAAAATGAATGGATGTAAGTCAAATTTTGATTTCCTGGTATCGATATCAAATAAGTTTTTTTCGTCGTAATTTTGAATTTTGAAGTCATCTGAATAAATGGTATCATGGCTGAGACTAAGAACTACAATTATACCTACTTAGAGCCAAACCCGAAGCAAAAACTAAAATAAAAGGGCTGAAAAAAATACAGACATACAGGCAGATAAACAGACACACATACAAACATCTTGCCTTTTATATATATATATTATCGATTTTCTGCACTATTGTAAGAACTGCAACCTTGAAACTTCTGAATATCGTTTCTTATGTCTTTGTCTATGAGTGTATCAAATTTGATTAAAATCGGAACACTCCTTGTATAACCCGATTTTTTCGATTATTGATTTTCGATATTTATCGGGGGTGCTTCGTCACAGAACCTAACTAGGAACACTCGCAGACGCTTATAGTACAACTGTGTAAATTTTCAAGAAAATCGGTTCAGCCGTTTTGGAGTTTATAGGTAAGGGACACACACACACACAGAGACACGCACACACACACACACACACACACACACACACACACGCACGCACACACGCACATACACACTCACAGACAAAGTTACATTTATAAATAAGTTTAGATAATTGTCACAGCAGCAGCAGCATTAGTAGTAGTACCATTACCGTCGCTGGAAAAGTTATCATGATGCTGACGAGTGTTTATACAAGTTCTGCGACATCAGCAGTCAAACTGCGAAAGAGGAAGAATGGTGCCGGGAATTTTTGTGACGTCTTCAGAAAAAGGGACAGTCTACTCGAGATAGAATGTCACTGAGAATAAGACACTTGGGCGTTGATGCAAGCCAAAGACAGTCTGCTACCATGGGCGTCGATTGGCGACAAAAGAGTCACATGATTCGTGATGTAAAAGTCACGATTACTGCTATATTTAGAATATAATAATGGTTTTGAAGAGCTTGTACGCGTGTGTGTACTCAATTTGGATAAAAATATATTTACATGGTCATGTATATCTCGGCAACCTGGGTTCAAATTGCGGATACGTTCACTTCAAACTATTGCCACTGGGGAAGGCATGAACTCATCTCTTCTCTCGTAGCTGTAAATAAAATAGTATGGTTGACTCGACTCTTTAGCTGTGGCATAGTAGACAGTTTAACAGAGGGTTAACTCTTAATTCAAACACTTCTAAATCAGTCTGTCAGAGTAAGGTCCGTTTGGACATATATGTGACAAATGGCTGTACTACACTTCAGGCACACGCACACACACATACATACATATGTGTGTGTGTGTCTACATATATATATATATATATATATATATATATATATATATATGTTGATTGTTTAATTACTTAGGTTTTGGTCATAATAAAATTAGACCAGTGCACATTTATATTAAACAGTGTTCAATACAATTATATTGGAGAACGTTACATGTTTTACCATGTGGTGTCTTCACGCCTGAAGACAAGGCATAGTAGAAAGCTAGATCGTGGAATAACACGTTTACAAATGAAGAATATATATATATATATATATATATATATATATATATATATATATATGTGCGTATGAGTGTGTGCGTGTGTGTATATGCGAATAAAACCCAATGTGAATCCGACGAAATAATAAATATATATTATCCTCTAAAAATGATTTCTGATATATATATATATATATTACTTTAAGTATTATTAGAGTTGAAAATCATATTTAAAATAGACGTATCATTTATATTTTTATAAAATGCGTATTATACCTACGCATAACAATTAAAGTAATAAAAGGTCAGCTTAAAAGAACTCAATTCTTTAGAAATGGCATTATATATATATAGTGGAACCTGTCGTATGTTAATGTTAGTCGCTGGTCGCGTTCTGGAGATTGTCGCTCAGTAAGGGTCAATAGACATTAGCAAATCGTCCGTGCATACAAAAAAGGTCGTTAACAACAGGTGGTCGCTGACGAAGAGGACCGCATACGGCAGGTTCTACTGTATATATACAATTACTTCCAAAGAAAAGCAATACCTAAGGTTTAAAATACGTTTTCAAAACGAAAAATCTTTCTTGAAGTGTTATCTTAGCTTTAATTTTAAGTTAATCGTTTATATTTACTATATTCTATAAGAACAATACTTTGTTGTATTTCAAAATGGATTTAAATTCTTGGAATTATTATTTAAATTGATTGGAACTATTTTTACTTGCTAAAAATTACTTATTTTAGTCATATCTATAAATCTGATAGCCTAATGTAATTCTCTTTATTAAAAAAACATTGCCCAAATATAATATTCTTTTCTCAGCCTTTATTAAAGTAAGATTAGGTAATTTAACGTTTAATTAATCGTATTTAAAACATCCATTAGTTTTAGTTAAAAATATCGCAGAAAAGTATTTTATAACATGAAGGATTTATGAGTTGTTGACATATTTTGATTGATTGTGTTTATGAATTTTCTCAACTGTGGACATATCTATAAAAATCTTTTGAGTAACATAAGGACAATGCCTTATTATTATTAAGACTTTTAATAAATTGTCGCTGTTTTCTAACAGATAGCGTTCCTTCCTCGAACTGCCTGCTGTAGTTTTAGATGGTAACACACCTATAAGGAAGTACTATAAGCAAGCTTGAAATTCAGTGTATGTCATTTCGTAGAACCCACGTCTATAGAACGGGTGAAGAGGCTCGTTCCTTGTTTCCTGTTTAGGATGTGGTTTCCAGCTTTCTCTTTTCCAATCTTTTCACTTTTGTTTTTTTCTTATTTTTTTCAATTGGAGTAGATAGACTAAACTATTGCCCGGTTCACACTCCACCCACGTCTATTGAACGGGTGAAGAGGCTCATCCCTTGTTTCCTGTTTAGGATGTGTTTTCTGGCTTTCTCTTTTCCAATCTTTTCACTCTTACGTAGCCCCCTGCACATCAGTGGCTTTACCGCCTTGCTCGGGGTGATATGATTTTAAAAAAAACTGTAAACAACTTTGTTTTGCATAGTGTTAAACATGTCGGATTTTGTGCCAAAGTAAATGTATTTGCGGAAAATCTTACAGCACTACTTTATTCAAAAGAAATCTGCAGGTGATGTCCACAAAGTTCTTGCTGAGACTTACGGCGAATTATATCTAAAACAACACGAATAGATTGGTTTAGACACTTCAAAAATAATAATTTTGATGTTGAAGACAAAGAACGCACTGGTTCACCGAAAGACTTTGAAAACGAAGGATTGGAGGCACGAAGAGATTGGGTTTAGACACTTCAAAAATAATGATTTGGATGTTGAAGATAAAGAACGTGTGGTGATACCTACCGAGCAAAAGCGAGGGACTGGATATTTGCACTTTAACGACCAGAAAGTAAATGACCAAAACGCGTCTGTGCGCATCCGAGTTCGCGCAGATATTCCGGTTGAAAAAAAAAATTAATCAAATATCAAATTTCCATTTCGCGAGGCTACGCGAATTTTATTTACCAGTAAATGGGAAGCCCAGAATAAAATACATGTGTGAAATAAACAAACGAGCTGCATTTGATCCAAAAATCAGATATAAAAAGCCGAGACAGAAAGCACCCAGCTGGCAGACCTCAGAAAAAGAGCGTAATCGATATCTCCTTGACAAGCGGCTACTACGTTCGCCTCCCTTCACCTCTCCTCACCTTCTTCCCTGTCTCAAATCTACTTACTGACTTAAGGAGCGACTACATCAAAAACATTCCTTACTCACGAAGCTCCCACATTCCTAAGCATTGATTCTCTTTCAGCATATTATTTGCAATGAACATTTAACCTCCACTGGACTTATATTCAAGTATTACTTTAATTGTAAAAACATTAATTTATATGTGTATATATATAAATGTTATTTTTCTACTCCAATTGCTTTTCTTGATTTTATAATCATTTTATGACTTGCGGTGCAGTGGATATCGGCTCGGAGCGAGAAATCGGGTGGCCGAGATCGAATTCCAATCGTCGAACAACGTCTTGTCACGTTTAAACAGCTGCTTCAATGGTAGAAAAAAATTATTTTGCACCGTATTGGATACACTACCATAACCCTAAGCGTAGAACGTCGTAGGGTAAACTAGCCCACGCATCAACATCAACAGCAAAGCCGAATATTCATGGTTCGAAACTTCTGCTCTGCATTTGGTGGGATCAGCTGGGTATAGTTTATTATGAGCTGATCAAACTGGTCGAAACCACCACAGGAGATCAATATCAACTACAACTGGTGCGTTTGAGCCGATCATTGAAGAAAAAAACTGCCGCTACACGAGCAACGATACGACAATGGGATTTTGCAATATAACAACGCCAGGCCACACGTTGCAAAACGGGTGAAAACCTACTTAAAAACGCTTAAATTGTAAGCACTAACCGACCCACTATATTCACCAGGCAATACCCCGTCCAATTATCACCTCTTCTTATCGATGCCACATGAACTGGCTAGGATGCATTTTCATTTTTATGAAGATGCAAAAAAATGGGTCGACTCGGGGTTAGATTCAATTGACGTGTCTTTCTCCCGATGCGTAATTCAAATGTTGTCAGAAAAATGAAAAAAAATAGTTGTGCCTAGCAACGGACAATATTTTCAGTGACATGTTTCTTACTATTTTTTGTAAATAAAACATTACTTATTCAAGGTCCCTATATATATATATATATATATATATATATATATATATATATATAAAACTACCCAGTAATATAAAAAAATTACGCAAATATTCAGTCAGTTAAGTACCATACGTGATACACGCGTTAGCGATCATGTCTCAAAAGGACGTGACTGACTGGACAGAAGATTATCCCGCAGTAGGTTGCCATTGCTTTCTGCGGTAGACTGGTTGCCAGCCAAGGATATAGAACCCAATATGTCATGTTATTTAACCCATAACTGGAGGGAAGAGACGGATGAATACCTTTCACAAGGATATTTGCGCGTAAGTGAATGCAATGAATTCAATTAGAAATTCGAACTCGGCTCTCTGATTTGTCATGCCGAGCCGATATCCACTGCACCACAACGCATATCCCAAGCAATTATTACTAATTGTTTTATTAATTTTTATGTACTTTGGATTTAAATCTAACATAGTTACCTCCCTTATTTTCTGATAATGTTGCGTATGGACGTTCGTCTCTCGAAAAAAAAAAGAAAAAAATCATTGGTACAATTTGACGTAAAGTAATTTTTTTTTAATATTGGAGAAGGTTGATCAAGTTTTTTCATTTATAACTAATATGGTTTTTATTTTAAAAAGTACACCTACTCGGAACAAAGTAATACAGAAACTTATAAGATTTAAAACTTTTTAATTATTCTAATTTAAAATTTAAAAACATATTTTTTTTTAAATTAATTATTTAAATCTTGGAGGTACACACACACACACACGTGTGTGTGTGTGTGTGTGTGTGTGTGTGTGTGTGTGTGTGTAATTTGTTGTTTAATAAGATAATAAGCGTGCCTTTGGTACAATGGATATCGGCTCGGAAAGAGATCGAATCCCATTTGATTTCGTTGCATTCACTTAAGTGTAAATACCCTTAGAAGAGGTACCTCTTCTTCCAGGCCAAGGCTAAATAGCAGCGCAGACTGGGTTTTATATCCTTGGTTGGCAACCAGTCTACCGCAGAAAGTAATGGCTACCTACTGAGAGAATTTTTTCTGCCCAATCAGTCAGTCATGTCACTTTGGTATGGGACTTAACAGATTGACTGAAGTGATAAAATTATGTATAGGAAATCTTGTATTTGTTCAACGCCCACAGGGCCCACTCTTGGATTGTACTGTCACTACTCTGAACAGACATTGGTACCATTTACTGGGATATAACGCATAATCTGCGGTTATCAACAATTTGAACCAGACCAGGTCACTCCAACTGAATCCCTGAACGCCGCAATTTTTTAAAGTTACAAGGAATTATGACGTTTTCATCCATGGTTATATGATTCTAAGAGGTATTTTTTATTATAACTTGTTACTTAATGCTAGCCTATTGCTCAATATCAGAGTTAGAATGTATGTAAACATTGTGAACATTGACGTGAACGTCCACGGATAACAGTCTCTGTCATGGTAAAAAACAATCTTCAGGCTATTCACATTGCTTGAATATTGTGTTTAACCATGGAACAAACTGTCACCGAACGGAATTAATAATTTAATATCTAGCTGATTAATGATATACTCGACAATACGATTCAAGAATTTCGTAAATGAAACTTTTTTGTAATCGTTCGCTCCACCCGTAAGGAGATTTCAGAAAACTGACTGCGTTTTTCTTATTTTTATTTTAAAAAAAATGTATGCTCTATATTTGGTGCTAGAATGATTATACACACACACACACACACACACATATATATATATATATATATATATATATATATATATATATTTTGTCACTGTCTTCGGCCATCCGCCACGGTAGGGATGGACTTATATTTTCAATTCAATTCTCTTTATTGTTAATAACTTAAATGTTCTATGTTTACTGTGTGTTAATATTTACTCTTTGATAATGGCTTATGTGAGCCGAAAGCTTAGACCCGATAAAAAAATTACTGTGATATTTTGTTGTCTTTCAACGACATCACCATCAAGTATATCAGACGGTATGAACGGATCCTACACAAAATTAATAGACAAAACTTGTCTATATTATTCAATGAACCCTGCATTAATATATATATATATATTTAGTTAGTTAGATAGGTGTGAGTTTGTGACCCTGGGTTTCGCACTTTTGCGATCGTCAAAACCCAGTAGCCGAGGGTGTTAAAATTAATTGCTGAATGAACGATGCGTAAATAGCGGGGACTAGCAATATATATATATATATATATATATATATATATATATATATATATATTTGTAGTGCAAACTAATGAGTTGTCAGTCCACAGTTTATAGGGGTGTACTTTTTAAGAGTGCTCAATACTTTGTAGAACATTATATACGGTGATATCTGAACTTATTTATGAATGGAACTTTGTCTGTCTGTGTGTGTGTCTGTGTGTGTCTGTGTGTGTGTGTCGAGGTATCCCCCGATAAATATCGAAAATCGATAATTGAAAGAATCGGGGTATAGAAGGAGTGATCCGATTTTAATCAAATCTGATACACTCATAGACAAAAACATAAGAAACGATATTCAGAAGTTTCAAGGTTGCAGTTCTTATAATAGTGCACAAAATCGACAATATATATATATATATATATATATATAAGCTTTCATGAGGCCTGAGCAACGCCGGGCTATACTGCTAGTTTTTAATTATAAGTTTATAAGAGCCGTTGTGTTTAGGTACGATCTGATTAGCACCTCGTCAGGCTGAGAACTATTTTGTTTTTTACTGTTAGGTCTTATTATACATAATAGCAAAAGAAAATATTTCACTGCCTGACGAGGTGCTTATGATAAACATATTACCATATTTGTGATAAAAATATTAATATATATATATATATATATATATATATATATATATATATATATATATAATTTTCTTATTACAATGGTTTATAATCACTACACAAAAATGTTCATGTTTCAGAATAATACTTTTCTTCTTCAGTATAATGCTTTTATAAACCAGTGTAATAACAAAATTACGATGTTAGGCTCTACTTTGTAACGAGCACTTTTTATAAAAGTAAATGCTTGAACAGTAGGTTTTAGTCTACATGTTCTTTCATTTTCTTATAATATATATATATATATATATATATATATATATATATACTAGCAGTATAGTCCAGCGTTGCTCGGGTGTAATGAAAGTTTTAAAACTAATCCATGGTCCTGGAGCTCAGACTCTTTGGACGTTGGCACGAAACACTAAAAAGCAATAGTTGTTTCCAGTTAAAGCGAAACCGTAGACTGAAAGAAAAATGAATGGTTGTAAGTCAAATTTTGATTTCCTGGTATCGATATCAAATAAGTTTTTTCGTCGTAAACTGAATTTTGAAGGCTAAATATGTCTTCTGAGTAAATGGTATCATGGCTTAGACTAAGAACTACAATTATACCTACTTAGAGCCAAACCCGAAGCAATAACTAAAATAAAAGGGCTGAAAAAATTAGACATACAGGCAGATAAACAGACACAGACACACAAACATCTTGCCTTATATATATATATATATATATATATATATATACATTTCTTTGAACTATAGCGAAACTCGGACCAATAGTGAAAAAAATGACCATGATGACATTTGATAAACGGATAACAACCAATTACAAAACGAGTATCACAGATTTTTCAAGTGCCCGAATGTAATCATAACTTTATTAAATACAAAGAAGGCTCATCTGTTTTTTAAACTCTGCGCTGAAGATCACCATTTTAGCTTGGATTTAAATACTTTCTTGTCTCCACTTGTATTCAGTGGACTAAATATATCTGTACAAATTTGAAATTATGTAATGATAATGCAAAGCATGGGATAGTTTCAATTTTTTTTTTTTTTTTGACGTCACTGGAAGAACTCATTTAGGTTTGACTTTGATAATCGGACGCGTTCCATTTCAAATTGCTTTGGCTTATCAGGTTCCCACGTCATATATTTAATTATCTCTGGTTTTATAACTCAGGATGAGTAATATTTAATTTTTCAGGTCCCTCCTGAAAAATCCGAAAATGATTATAGATATTATATGTAACGTTCTATGGGTTCTTATGAACAGAGTACGTAGAATAAAATAAGATATTTTGATGTAACACCAGACTGATGTCTATCTATTCGACTTTAAATTGTCCCCCAAAGGGTTGATATGTTGTTATATTAACCAACGTACCGTACATAAGTGATAGGCTTGTATAAAGAGAAGAGTCTTTATAGATAGATTTTAACTGGCTGAGAGAGAGAGAGAGAGTTAAAGAGAGAGAAAGAGAACATTTTGGGAAAATGTTAGGGTCTTTCATCCATACTGAACTGGTAACTTGCTTTTAATATTACTGCAATATCTGATCTGGTGCTCCTGCTATATATTTAAATGTTCTTGATAAAATCCAAAGAAGAATTTGACATGCGGACTTCAGTCACTTTCCCACCGCCGCAATGCAATTCACTCTGCCTTTTTTTGTAAATACTTTCATCGTAATTGTTCTGATGATCTGTTCTCAGTGGTACCGAGGCTTAATGAATTAAAACGCAGTACTCGATTGGCAGTGAGGTCTTATTTTTCAGTTGAAATGACTACATATAACCGTAAGTTCTATGGTAACAGTGTCTTCTATAGAACATTTTGTTTGTGAAGATCTTTTTTGGTTTCTTGTTTTCCAGTCGACTTTCATCTTCAAAAATATAATTGCAATGTGATTCGTGATCCTCTGTACTCTCTCTTATGTTTTTATTGTTCTCTCATATTAATAGTATTTTTTCTTCATAGTTTGTAACAGTCAGGAATCTCTCGCTTCTTAGTGGTAGACTTTTATTGTTTGGGATGAATGTTATTTTTAAAAAGCTTTTGGAAGTATAGAATTCAATAAAAATAGCCATTTATTTTTTTCAAGTAAATATAAGTAAAATGTCGTCCTCCTTAGGGCTGAAATAATTATGGTTCGGTTGTTTTGTTTTTATGGCAAATCAACCTCGGTGGGTCATTTATTGCCAACTAAATTTTATTTATTTATTGCTAGCAAAACCTTCTTTCTTTCAACAATTTATTGTTGTTTTTATATAAGTTTTGTGTCTAGTAATACTTTTTTCTTTTCGAGTATCAAGATTCATTGGGATTTGTTTTTAAGGGCAGAGTCGCCAAGTCCTACTCTTGTTATTTAACCCATAACTGGAGGGAAGAGACGGATTAATACCTTTCCCAAGGGTACCTGAGCTTAAGTGAATGCAGGGTATTCAACTGGAATTCGAACTCGGCTCACCGATTTCTCTTTCCGAGCCGATATTCACTGCACCACAACGCACATCCGTCACTATACGCTTACAGCACCTGGTATTCCCAAGCGGTCACCCATCTAAGTACTGACCAGGCTCAACGTTGCTTAACTTCGGTGATCGAACAAGAACCGGTTTATTCAACGTGATAGGCCGTATATTTTTAGCGTTGCGTTGATTGTCATTTTGCTA
Source organism: Ascarosepion bandense (assembly GCA_037127315.1). Taxonomy (NCBI): domain Eukaryota; kingdom Metazoa; phylum Mollusca; class Cephalopoda; order Sepiida; family Sepiidae; genus Ascarosepion; species Ascarosepion bandense. Next base: position 3,512,139 of record JBBBDQ010001011.1, read on the forward strand.
TAAAAAATATTTTATTGCTTATTTTATTGTAAAAATGAGCTATTGATTTTTGTTTGGTGATTAATTATTGACCCATAAATGGGACCTTAAGAGTCTGGCTGAACCAAGGAACAACAACAGTTAAAAAGTGATTCCACGCTTCTTAAAACCTCTAATCTCCCCATTTGGGACCCTTTGTGGGATAAAGTTTATCTCTAATGACAAAAATGAGCTGTAACTAGTGACAAGTGTAAATGGCTTTATTGTAATACTAGCAGTATAACCCGGTGTTGCTCGGGTGTAATGGAAGCTTTAAAACTAATCCATGCTCCTGGAGCTCAGACTCTTTGGACGTTGGCACGAAAGAAAACTGAATGGATGTAAATCAAATTTTCATTTCCTGGTATCGATATCAAATAAGTTTTTTTCGTCGTAAACTGAATTTTGAAGGTTAAATAAGTCCTTCAAGTAAATGGTATCATGGCTGAGACTAAGAACTACAATTATACCTACTTAGAACCAAACCCAAAGCAAAAAAATAAAATAAAAACGGCTGAAAAAAAATACAGATATACAGGCAGATAAACACACACACACACACACACACACACACACACGCACACAAACATCTTGCCTTTTATATATATATATATATATATTATCGATTTTCTGCACTATTGTAAGAACTGCAACTTTGAAACATCTGAATATCGTTTCTTGTGTCTTTGTCTATGAGTGTATGAAATTTGATTAAAATCGGACCACTCCTTCTATCACCCGATTTTTTCGATTATCGATTTTCGATATTTATCAGGGAGTACCTCGACACAAAACCTCGGTAAGAACACTCGCAGACGCTTATAGTACAACTGTGTAAATTTTCAAGAAAAGCGGTTCAGCTGTTTCGGAGTCTATAGGTAACGGACACACACACACACACACACACAGAGACACACACACAGACATAGTTCCATTTATAAATAAGTTTAAATAATTATTGGAACGGAATAATTATTTTAACAATTCTTAAGTGAATTCCAAAGAATTTTCAGATATTTAAATTTGATGCCTTCAACCACATATATGTTATTTTTTACTATCTTTTGCCATTTTGAACCAAACTGTATTCTTTCGGTTTTGAAAAAAATGTATGAAGTCAGGTGTTGTCCTGATTAAAGACGACACACTGCCAATTAATTAATTTTAGGGTTTTTTACATCGATTGCTGCCTTTAAACGATGCCACCGGTAACAAAACTTGTCTGAATTCTACGTCTGATTTTGCGAAATGAAATCAGTGTCCTTCCAATCCCATCAGATACAGAATACCACCTTGTTCAGAAGGAAAACCGGTTTGAAATTATTAATAGCAACACATTTTGTTTTCCTTACAAACATTTTCGCTCCACATTGTTGTAAACATTTTTTTTCTTTTATTTCCTGCAACCATTTCTTTAAAAAGATGCATATTTTGTTGCGTAGAATCACAGATTGAAATATGTTTAATTAATTCCGTTAACTCGTGTAGAGCTCAAACATCGGGAGATTTCACGTACCTAAGTACCACATGTAATGCATATGGAACATCTTTGCTATATTCCGTGTTGGGTACCCAGCATACTTTTTAATCAGCTCTTCGATCTGATTATCAACAAAGACTACAAGTCTGCTGGGACGTTCTCGTTCTTCAAGATCGGAATTTCCTCTTCTGGGCCCAAAGAATCATTTAAGAACAGTAACCCATTTATGGAACCTCTTCATAAATGGCACATATCTTTTGCTTCTTGTACAGTGTTTTGACAAATGATAGGGCACTAAATAATCAAGATGTATCTGATTTTAATCTGTTTTAATTTTGTCACAAATATTCTAAATTTAAAATCCATACATGGAACATCCAGAAAGACGTGTTGAAATATCACACAGAACGAATTTTTGCTCTAACCCATTCATTCAGTCAGTTAAGTGTCATACGTGATACACGCTTTGGACGATCATGTCTCGAAAGAGACATGGCCGACTGGGCAGAAGATTATCCCGCAGTAGGCTGCCATTACTTTGTGCGGTAGACTGGTTTCCGATGAGAGCTATATAGAACCCAATCCGTTCTGTTATTTGACCCATAACTGGAGGGAAGAGACGGATTAATACCTTATTTGCGCGTAAGTTCAAATTCAACTGGAATTTGAACTCGGCTCCCCGATTCCTCGTTCCGAACCGATATCCACTGCAGCACAATGCACATCCAACCTATTACAGATCATATATGCATTAAAATGAACGTTTGGTTTGTTTAGGCTAGTGGTTTTTAACCGCCATGACACACAGCATGCGCCACGCGATTCTCTTAATTGGGCTGCGAAATAGAGAAGAAAGTGTCAGCATAGATAACAATTATATTAATCAGTTTTAAGTTATACTAACATCATGTGTTTTTGTTGATTAAATGAATTTAACATAAAATAAAAATTTATTATTTTGTTAAAGCTTTATTTTTTTTAATTTTATTTTCTGAAGTATGAAATATGAAATATGAAAAAAAGAAAAGAATTAAATACTTAAATTAACCATTGGCACTTTTTTTTTTTTTACATATTTTTTTTTTTTTTGTTGAAAAAACACTTTTTTAAAAATATTTCTTTTGTTTCAAAATTACGGGGAAAATATTCACATTTTTTTGTTGACCATATTAATTTATAAAAAGTCGGAATACAAATTAAATATAAAGACTCATTTTTTTAATAAAAAAAATATTTTAGTCGCGTTTGACACGCATGATTTGATTTCTGTGACGCAATTTAGCAACCATCTTAGATCTCAGATGTTTTATGGAGCAAATGTAAACAATCGGCTCCATTGGCCAAAAAGTGAGAAAGGGAAAATTGCTGAACTTAAACTCAAAAAGTATGTGTCGACCTGGCTTCCTTGTAGATATGTGTCCCTGGAAAGTTTGAATGGCGTAGCTTAAAAGATGTAGGCATGCATAGAGAACAGTCACACACAGACTCACAGATTGCCTTTTATATATAGAGATTAAAATAACTACTACCAATATTGTGCAGAAATTTCTCGCATTCATAGTTCAGCTAATAAACAGTAATAAGATAAATTTCTTCCATTCATAGTTTATTAGTTAAGTCAGTCAGTTAAAGTGCCATACCTGATACACGCTTGGGCGATCATGTCTCGAAAGAGACATGACTGACTGGGCAGAAGATTATCCCGCAGTAGGTTGCCATTGCTTTCTGCGGTAGACTGGTTGCCGACCAAGGCTATAGAACCCAATCTGTCCTGCTATTTAACCCATAACTGGAAGGAAGAGATGGATTAATACCTTTCCCAAGGGTATTTGCGCGTAAGTGAATACGATGGATTACAACTGGAATTCGAACTCGGCTCCCCGGTTTCTCGTTCCGAGCTGATATCCACTGCACCACAACGCACATATAGATGTGTGGATGGTGTAATAGATCAGTCAGTTAAGTGCCATACGTGATACACGCTTTTGGGCGATCATTTCTCGAAAGAGATATGACAAACTTGGCAGAAGAAAATCCCGCAGTAGGTTATCATTGCTTTCTGCAGTAGACTGGTTGCCAGCCAAGGCTATAGAACCCAATCTGTCAAGTTATTTGACTCATAGGTAGAGGGAGAATATTATTACGTAGTAATTAGTATGGGATCAGTTTATTACTTCATAACAATAGAAAACCGATCCCCTACATTATGACCAGTAAAAGCCTTAATCATAATTCCAACTATTATATTCAGTCAGTCAGTTAAGTGCCATACGTGATACACGATTTTAGCGATCATGTCTCGAAAGAGACATGACTGACTGGGCAGAAGACTATCCCGTAACAGGTTGCCATTGCTTTCTGTGGTAGACTGGTTGCCAGCCAAGGCCATAGAACCCAATTTGTCCTATTATTTAACCCATAAATTAATATCTTTCCCAAGGATTTGTTTTCTTTAATAATCATATCGCCCCAAGCAAGGCATTTTACTGCCACTGTTTTGCAGAGGGTTACTTAGGAGGAAAGTTATGAGAAAGAATGACAGGTTATAGTGGGTGTTAGGAAGTGGGTAAGTGAAGGATGAATGTGGACATGACGTGGGGGATCAGTTTATATACTGATTGCAATGTAGAATTGATCTCCCACTTTATATCCACATTATAATAGTATAGAATTTTTTTTTAATAATCATATCGCCCCAAGCAAGGCATTTTACTGCCACTGTTTTGCAGAGGGTTACTTAGGAGGAAAGTTATGAGAAAGAATGACAGGTTATAGGGGGTGTTAGGAAGTGGGTAAGTGAAGGATGAATGTGGACATGACGTGGGGGATCAGTTTATATACTGATTGCAATGTAGAATTGATCTCCCACTTTATATCCACATTATAATAGTATAGAATTTTTTTTTAATAATCATATCGCCCCAAGCAAGGCATTTTACTGCCACTGTTTTGCAGAGGGTTACTTAGGAGGAAAGTTATGAGAAAGAATGACAGGTTATAGGGAGTATCAGGAAGTGAGTAAGAGAAGGATGAGAATACTGATGAGAGTGGAGTGAACCGAGAAAGGAGTATGAGAGAGAGGATGCAAGTCAGTGAGATAGGGGGTGACTATTGATTTTACATTTAAATTCTTGGAGATTGTAGCTGTCGGGAAAGCAAAGAATTGAAAGGGAATTCCACAGGCGGGAAGTGCGAGAAAAGAAGCTGATGATTGTTTGCTGCAAGGAATTCAACTGGAATTCAAACTCGGCTCCCCGATTAGTCTTTCCGAGCCGGTATCCACTGCAATACAACCCACATCACACTAAATAGGCTTCACAAATAGTTAAATAGAAACATTGAAATAAATTAAGTTCATATTTGTGTAGTTATTTTTTTAAATCCATGCTTTTATTTCATAGCATTTAAATGTATACTGCTTAAACGTTTTTTTTTTAAAGAATGCTGTGATAATTTTATTTGCTCTTAAAAAGATTGTGAAACACGGGATTAACCTAAGGAGTGATAGAAATTTCGGCTTATTAAATATTTTGTTGGGAGTGTCTACTATATTTTAGATTCCGTTTCAATCTGTATAATATTTACTATTGTTAGATCTCTATTGAAATTATCTAAACTTATTTATAAATGGAACTATATCTGTGTGTGTATATCCATTAACTTTAGACTCCAAAACGACTGAACCGATTTTCTTGAAAATTTACACAGTTGTATTATACGCGTCTGCGAGTGTTCTTAGCTAGGTTTGTGTCGAGGTACTCCCGATAAATATCGAAAATCGATAATCGAAAAAATCGGGTTATAGAAGGTGTGGTCCGATTCTAATCAAATTTGATACACTCATAGACAAAAACATACTTTCAAGGTTGCAGTTCTTACATTAGTGCAAAAAATCGATAATATATATATATATATATATAAAAGGCAAGATGTTTGTGTGTGTGTGTGTGTGTGTGTGTGTGTGTGTGTGTGTGTGTGTGTGTGTTTATCTGCCAGTATGACTGTATTTTTCAGCCCTTTTATTTTAGGTTTTGCTTCGGGTTTGGCTCTAAGTAGGTATAATTGTAGTTTTTAGTCTCAGCCATGATACCATTTAATGAGAGAACTTATGTAACCATCAAAATTCAGTTTACGACAAAAAACAACTTATTTGATATCGATACCAGGAAATCAAAATTTGACTTACATTCATTCATTTTTCTTTCAGTCTACGGTTTCGCTTCAACTGGAAACAGCTATTGCTTTTTTGTCTTTCGCGCCAACGTCCAAAGAGTCTGAGCTCCAGGACCATGGATTAGTTTTAAAGCTTTCATTACACCCGAGCAACGCCGCGCTATACTGCTAGTATAATATAATCTAATGTAACGAGATTATGACATACATTTTTAGTTCTTAAATCGATATCTTTAAAAAATTGGTGCAATTATATTTTATAATCCAGTATAGTGGTTATCCGACTTGTATGTTCAGTTCTTAAATCGCTATAGCTAACTACTTTTTGAATCGTTTCACCCCAAGAGAGGCGTTACCGCTACTGATGTGCATGGGGCTACTCAAGAGTAAAAGGTTTAGATAGGCGGAGAGTAAAGAGAAAGAAGAACCAGTTAGAAAGGAGCAAGAGAAGGATTGGAATACAGGTGTGATGACAGTTGCAAAGGTAGAGAGAAAGGAAAATATATACAAGGTGATGTAGAAAGAACTAGAGTCAAGTGGTTAAGAGATGAGTATTGACATTGCATTCAAATTCCTGTAGCCGTCAGAAAAGCAAGAATATGGAAGGGAGTTCCACAGGCGGGAAGTGCGAGAAAAGAAGCTCCAGGCGTAGAATTGTCGTCTGGATTTAGTTGATCTAACTGTGAATGGGTGGGACCCAGTTGCCAGTCTGGTTGCACGAGTAAACACCTGTGGCAGGGGCGCCAGTAATTTAAGTTCGTCAGAACAGATGCCATGAAAATATTTATAGAACAGACAGAGGGAAACCACATCTCGCTGGTGAGAAAGTGGCTGGATTCGTGCAGACGATGATGACCTGATATTATCAGTTTTATCTCATGCGGATATCCGTTACATCTTTTCAGTTATATCGTTATCGTAAAAATATTTTGCCAAAACGGCTTGATACAATCGGTTTAAGCGGGTACGCGACACACTTTCTCAGTAGTTCAATAGCTATCTTTTAATATTTATTGACAATTATCTTATGCAATCTTTTTTATTTATTTATTTATTTATTTTTGAAGACTCAATTCCTCTGCCCTCTTCCTTGATCATTATCGTTAAATATTTAGTTAGGATGGTCTGAAATAATTAGATTTTGCGTGGTTCCAACGCGTTTTCTTTCTTTTTATTTATTTTTTATTTCGTTGTGTGGTTTTTATCTTTTCAAGTTTTGTTAGGATGGTCAGCCTCAATCATAACTATTGTCATTCCAATGATTTTATTTAATTGCTAAATATAATGTTTTATTACATAGAGAAAATGTCCCTATACGAGAGCAATGTCGACATATCAACATCATTTATTTGCTGTGTCCTCTTCAGGACGTGATCTATCATGGCTCTCCAGGAGTCCCTATCGCTTTTGACTCTGCCGCTTTATCCGTTCACATAAACTAGCCCCGTACTTTATTCACAGTTTCCCGCTAACCCTTAAAAAACTAACAGATTTGAAAAAACTAATAATTCACTAGCAGTATAGCCCGGCGTTGCTCGGGTGTAATGAAAGCTTTAAAACTAATCCATGGTCCTGGATCTCAGACTCAGCCTAAAGAAGATTTGAAATAATAAAATAACTGCGACAATTTACTAATCGCACCTAGTATATATATATATATATATATACTAACAGTATAGCCCGGCGTTGCTCGAGTGTAATGAAAGCTTTAAAACTAATCCATGGTCCTGGAGCTCAGACACTTTGGACGTTGGCACGAAAGACTAAAAAGCAATAGTTGTTTCCAGTTAAAGCGAAACCGTAGACTGAAAGAAAAATGAATGGATGTAAGTCAAATTTTGATTTCCTAGTATCGATATCAAATAAGTATTTTTCGTCGTAAACTGAATTTTGAAGGCTAAATAAGTCCTCTGAGTAAATGGTATCATGGCTGAGACTAAAAACTACAATTATACCTACTTAGAGCCAAACCCGAAGCAAAAACTAAAATAAAACGGCTGAAAAAAAATACAGACATACAGGCAGATAAACAGACACACACACACACAATATATATATATATATATATATATATATATATATATATATATATATATTATCGATTTTCTGCATTGTTGTATGATCTGCAACCTTGAAACTTCTGAATATCGTTTCTTATGTCTTTGTCTATGAGTGTATCAAATTTGATTAAAATCGGACACTTTTTCTATAACCCGATTTTTTCGATTATCGATTTTTGATATTTATTGGGGGTACCTCAACACAAAACCTAGCTAAGAACACTCGCAGACGCTTATAGTATAACTGTGTAAATCTTCAAGAAAATTAATTCAGCCGTTTTGGAGTCTATAGGTAACGGACACACACAGACACACACACCGAGACAAAGTTCCATTTATAAATAAGTTTAGATTAGATACCGGGTATTTTTATAAACATAACATTTATTTATTTATTTTTTTATAAATCTATCTACTATTAGATTTTATGTTAAATTTTATTCTTAATGTCAGGTTTATATTAATAGTTATAATTAATACAGAGTTTTATTTTAATTGCTATGAATTATACTTTATTTTAATTTTTATGATTAATACTGAGTTTTACTCTAATTGATATGATTAATGCTGGATTTTATTTTAATTTTACGATGAAAACTGGGTTTTATTTGAATTGTTGTACTTAATACCGTGTTTTATTTTAATTATTATGACTGAAACTAAGTTTTATTTTAGTTATTATGATTGTACTTGGTTTTATTTTAATCGTTATACTTAATTAAAGGTTCATTTTACTTATTATCTTTAATAATGGGTTTTGTTTTAATTGATATATATATAATACCAGGTTCTATTTTAACTGGCATGATTAATAGTGAATTCTATTTTAATCTTTATAATTAATAACAGATTGTATTTTAATTGTTATCATTAATACCAGGTTAACTTGATCGTTATAATTAATACCGAATTTTATTTTAATTTTATAATTAATACAGGATTTTGTGGTTGGTATTAATGCGTTAAATTTCGAATCCCGTTCCATTTAACGTCTATCCTGATGTACCTCATCTCATAGTATAATCGGGGTTATTCTAGACAGAACTGATTTATACTTTAATGTTAGTTAAATGAAGAAAGTTTATAAGAAAAATTACTGTTTCTATATACATCAACATCCGTGTGAATATTAAATTTTCAAATACATTTTTTCTCATAATGAGTTCCAGAAATTTCAAGTCTTTCTGATTTAAAAACTGTTTTATTTTTTGTTTGTTTGTTTCGAGGTTTAACGGCCTATCAATCCTTATGGGATCATTTAAGGTCATAACCAATGATTTTTGGGTAAGGTTATTTTATTTTTACAATATTTTTCTTTTCGAGTATCAAGATTCATTGGGATTTGTTTTTAAGGGCAGGGTCCCCAAGTCCTACCCGTTATTTAACCCATAACTGGAGGGAAGTGACGGATTAATACCTTTCCCAAGAGTACCAGTGCGTAAGTGAATGCAGGATATTCAACTGGAATTCGAACTCGGCTCACCGATTTCTCTTTCCGAGCCGATATTCACTGCACCACAACGCACATTCGTCACTATACGCTTACAGCACCTGGTATTCCCAAGCGGTCACCCATCTAAGTACTGACCAGGCTCAACGTTGCTTAACTTTGGTGATTAAGGGAGGACCGGTGTATTCAACGTGATATGGCCGTAAGCCTGTTTTATTTTTCAGTTTGCATTAAATCTTATCTGATAATAATATATGTATATATTTATATCAGCTCCGACATTAATGTGAGGGCTTCACGTTAAAACCTTTCAAAAATGGAACTCCATCATCTCGTGGTCAAATCCGACCTCCCGCTTCTGTCTTAAACAGGTACTAATAACTAAAGCCCATTGTAAAAACTCTGTTTAATAGACGTGGGTGAAGTGTGAACCGGGCGATAGTTTAGTCTATCTACTCCAATTGAAAAAAAAAAGAGTGAAAAGATTGGATAAGAGAAATTGGTGAATTAGAAATTCCATTCTTGCAGTTTCTTCCCGCGAATCACTGATTTGTAGAAACGACTCTCAAATAGATGTTTTCTCGGTCGATACAATATTAACCTGTAAAAGTTGAAGGTTAACCGTTATCTTCCCCACATATCTGCATAAACTATGCTTCTTGCGCTGTAACCCTCTACCTCGAGTGGCTCCAGTGCTTTATACAGGATGAAACTTACTATAAAAAAATTATTTAAAACTTTCAATTTGCTCTCATATCTAATCTCTATTATTCTCAGCATCCATCTATAAAACTATGGTTTTTTTGTTTTTTGTTGTTTTTTTTCTCTTTTTTGTTGTTTTTCTTTTTGTTTTTTTCATTTCAAGTGTTGTAAATCTGGTCCTGGGCATGACGGTAAACTGCATCTGACAGCAAGGCCTCTGATTGGGATGTTGTGAGGAGCATGGAACCACCTCTTAGTTGCTGTTGTTCTCAGGTCCACCCTGACCCGGAGTGGTAGTACCTGTTACGGTCCCAGTTATGGGCAAATATTTAACCCCTAAACTGGGGTCAAAACACTATGAAAATATAAAAATACACTTTTATAGAAATATATACATAAAACTAGACTTTTATAGAAAAATATATATTTTTCGAGGGAAAAGTATTACCAACAATACATTTTTTGAAGAAAAACTTATTGCCATTACACATTTTTGAAGAAAAAACCCTCAGCAAAACATTTTTGAAGACAAAACTCGAAGACTTTTTCAGTTTTCTAAAATAAAAAAGAATAAAAACCAAAATATTTCATTAAAATCTGACTAAGTCAACTTTCTTGCTATAACCGAACACTAAAAATCAATACCTTAAAACCCCAACTTTTTGGCATTAAATGACCCACATTGGTTGATATGCCGTTAAACAAAACTCAAACTCAAATCTTCTAAATCTGGACGGAAACTTTTCAGCATTCCCATCCACACAGTGCTTATTTTCCAGAGAAAATGTGTTCCTATGAAATTCATTCTTCAATTCCACTGGCTATAACCCGCCATGACCCGCACACTGTAGCGAATGACCCGCATGATGACCCGCATGATGACCCGCATGATGACCCGCACACTGTAGCGAATTAACCTCATTCACTTCGTATTCCATGTGTAAGATGTACGTTAACTCGGTTCCTAACAGGATATTTCCCCAATCACTACAATCTTAAACTTTTAAATCTAGGGTTAACAGCTATCTTCGCTATCAGTCAGTTAAGTGCCATACGTGAAACACGTCTCGAAAGAGACATGACTGACTGGGCAGAAGATTATCCCGCAGTAGGTTGCCATTGCTTTCTGCGGTAGACTGGTTGCCGACCAAGGCTATAGAACCCAATCTGTCCTGCTATTTGACTCATAGCTAGAATGGGAAAGAGATGTATTATATTATTAAGTAGTAATTAATGGGGGATCAGTTTATTACTTCATAACAATAGAAAACCGATCCCCCACTTTATGCCCACTACAACCCTTAATCATGATTCCAACTATTATATTCAGTCAGTTAAGTGCCATACGTGAAACACGTCTCGAAAGAGACATGACTGACTGGGCAGAAGATTATCCCGCAGTAGGTTGCCATTGCTTTCTGCGGTAGACTGTTTGCCAGCCAAGGCTATAGAACCCAATCTGTCCTGTTATTTAACCTATAACTGGAAGGAAGAGACAGATTAATACCTTTCCCAAGGGTATTTGCGCGTAAGTGAATGCAACGAATTCAACTGGAATTCGAACTCGGCTCCCCGATTGCTCGTTCCGAGCCTATATCCACTGCACCACAACGCATCTCCCATAAGCTGCGCACCTTACAATGTAACCCTCTAATTTGAATCGCTTTTTATCTTTACACGGGGTGAACATCATTGTAAAAAAAAAAAAAAAATAACTTCCTCACTGCATCATCCCTTTACACCTGACCACATAGCTACCCAGACTGCAACCTCCTTCATTATTATGTATGAGGCACAGAAGACCAAGAAACCAACAAATCTATTTTTAACACCAAATTGAACTGAAGGCAAGGATTATGGCAGCACTCACCAAATTTAAAAAAGAGACCACCCGGAAGACTTGCAGGAGATTCCGAATTCGTCTGCAGGAAGAAGTTGGAACCAATGGTTATTTTATTGAATAAATTTACTCTATAGTATTTCAAGATACTTGCTTTCCTGACGGCTACAACCTCCAGGAATTTAAATGCAATGTCAATACCCATGTCTTATCCAACTGACTCCGGTCCTTTCTACATAACCCTGTATATCTTGTTATTTTCCATTCTCTCTACCTTCGCAACTGTCTTCACACCTGTGTTCTTCATCCTTCTCTTGTCCTTTCTCTGACACCCCCCTGTAACTGGTTCGTCTTTTTCTTCACTCTCCTCCTGTCTAAACTTTTAACTTTTACTCTTAGGTAGCCCCTTGCGCATTACTGGCGGTATCGCTTTGCTTGGGGTGAAACGATTTAAAAGAAAAAAGAAAAAGATATTTGTATGCAATTTTGGTAAATAAATCTGTTAAAATGATACGTCAGTGATATTTTCAGTCTTGCGTAATTTAAACGACAATTTACCTATCACACCCTATAAATATGTTTATTGTCTGATTATTTCAATGTATTTATAACTATATTAATTTTTCTTCTCTCTAACCAAGACTCTTACCCCATCCTACTCTCCTTCCGCTTTTTATTGACGATCTGCGTTGTGGCGCAGTGGATATAGGCTCGGAACGAAATATCGGAGAGCCGAGTTCGAATTCCAGTTGAATCCATTGTATTCACTTACGCGCAAATACCCTTGGGAAAGGTATTAATCCGTCTCTTCCCTCCAGTTATGGGTTAAATAGCAGGACAGATTGGGATCTGTAGCCTTGGTCGGCAACCAGTCTACCGCAGAAAGCAATGGCAACCTACTGCGGGATAATCTTCTGCCCAGTCAGTCATGTCTGTTTTGAGACATGATCGCCCAAGCGTGTATCACGTATAGCACTTGACTGACTGACTGGTTCTCAGATCACTAGTAAACATTTGTACTGATGATGTCATTGTTTAAGGAATAACTTTCAACAAAACAAAATAACCAGAACATTGCAGTTGATTTCTTCCCGGACGAGCTCTAAGTGTAGAAAAAAATGTATTGTCACATTCAATCGGCCAAATATCAACCATGTGTTTTCTCTAATCACACTGAACTGTTTTACTCTCAACAAGACTTCAGGTTTTGGATATTTTTTTTTTGGGGGGGGGGGGGGTTCAAGCCTAACCTAGATCTCAAACGAGACTCATATATGAAATCTATTGCTTAATTCTTCTGGGATAATGGTCGGCTTCTTCTATCGCTCCAAGAGATATCTGGCTTTTATGGGGTTTTTGGGGGGTTTTTTTTTTGGTTTTTTGTTTTTATCTTCATAAGTGTCAGAGATAGACTAAACTATCGGCCGGTTCACACTCCACCCACGTCTATTGAACAGGTGAAGAGGCTTATCCCTTGTTTCCTGTTTAGGATGCGGTTTCCGGTTTTTCTTTTCTAATCTTCTCAATATTTTTTTTGTTTTTTTTTCAATTGGAGTAGATAGACTAAACTATCGCCCGGTTCACACTCCACCCACGTCTATTGAACAGGTGAAGAGGCTCATCCCTTGTTTCCTGTTTAGGATGCGGTTTCCGGTTTTCTATTTTCCAATCTCCTCACTTTCTTTTTTTTTTCAATTGGAGTAGATAGACTAAACTATCGCCCGGTTCACACTCCACCCACGTCTATTGAACAGGTTAAGAGGCTCATCCCTTGTTTCCTGTTTAGGATGCGGTTTCCTGTTTTTCTCTTTTCTAATCTTTTCACTCTTATGTAGGCCCCTGCACATCAGTGGCGTTACCGCCTTGCTTGGGGTGATATGATTAAAAAAAAAAAAAAGATCAGACCAATAATTGAATATTGGGCTTGAGTTGCTCAATTCTCACTAACCATCGTTGATAGCGTTCAAAATCGTTTACACGCTTTTGTGGCGGGAGACTTGTTATCTACTCTACGACCAGATGCATAGCTGTAAGCGTGTCACTACCATATGACTAGCGCTTGTAAGGATGATTTGAAGAAAACCCTCGATACTCCGAAGACTTTACTTTTGACTACGTGAAGTAGAGTCAGTTGTGATCTGACTATTTATACTCGTAATCATCACTTCCCATAACCTCTTTAATTCGCATGATACACCTGGAGTGCCTCTTGAGCCTTATATTTGGTGAAATTATAAAAACTCATGCTTATTTTGCTCGTTTTTTTTATTTTAATTTTCTTTGATTTTTTGTTAAACATTTCATACACCTAATTATTTGAAAACATAACAGTGAAATATAATCTCTCTCCCTCTTTCCCTTTCTCTCTCTCTCTCTCTCTCTCTGTATGTGTGTGTGTGTTTCTACGCGCCACTGTTTGTGTTTGCATGGGTATTTGTGTGTGCGCGTGTATGATTCGTTGCATCTATGTCCGATGAATATAATTTCTGAAAAAATACTATCATTAGATATCTTGAATTTTATTTTGTGAATTTGGCAATAATAATAATAATAATAATAATAATAATAATAATGTGCAAACATTATGGAAAAACTGTAAACAAACACTGGCATGAACATCACCCAGCACCGGTTACAGAAATAGAAGATGTAACCATTCTATGGGATTACACCATCTACACAGACAGAAAAATTGAAGCAAACAGGCCAGACATTATTGTTAAAAACCAGAAGGAGAAAACTTGTCTATTAATTGATATGGCTTGTCCAGCGGATTGTAACATAGCAATCAAGGAATTTGAAAAACTGTCAAAATATAAAGACCTGGAAATTGAAATAGAAAAAATGTGGAAATTGAAAACAAGAGTTGTACCAGTGATATTAGGTGCACTTGGAATGATAAAAAATGGAACAAAAGAACACATTGAAAGAATCCCTGGAAACCCCAGCTTAAGAGATATACAAAAGATTGTCTTATTAAGTACAGCCCACACACTAAGGAAAACTTTATCTATGTAATGCTGGGGATGATAGGGAGGATAGAAAAACATGAAATGGAGCCATAACAACACGCCACTACCTGCCTTAGGTCTCCCCGCAGACTTGGTTGGTAGTGAGACCAAAGCAGAAATCGAAATATGATGAAAAATGACATAATAATAATAATAATAATAACTTACAACAAGCATTTTCTGTTTCATTTTAATTTCAGTTGCTTCTTAACTTAATCTCTCGGATCAGAAATAAAGAGTAAGAACTTCGAAATCATTCGCTCGTAGAAATTAAAAACATTGTCAATTTCTAATCTTTTAATTCATACTTTCTGTTTAAAAAAAAAGTAATAACCTAGATTCATACTTAGGGTTGCGATTGCAATATTTTGCTAACGTTATCAAGCTCAAATATTTAACAACAGGGAATTTCCATGTATAGTTTTTTTTTTTTTGTCGTAGAATTTATTAACTCATTAAATGAGGATTCATCAGAAAATTGAAATGGGAAAATCGTGAAATTTTCACATCTAGTCATTAATTTATCCAATGAAAAACAAGAAACTATATTGGCTATATACTGAGATCCTACATAAGGTACGTGGGGGAGAGTAAGAATCACCAGCTGTTATGTATAGAAGTTGTAATGTCTCACATATGTTTGAAAATCGGTTCCAGTGCAAGTATGTAAAAACTTTGAAATTTCGGGCACCGTCTGGCATAAAAAAGTAAACATCGCATCCCACGCAACCAAATTTTTCTTCCATCTTCAAAAATATTTCTTATTTTTTTCCCAGTCATTTAAAATTTTGCTGCTGATTCTTTCAAATATATTTCGAGAAGTTACCCAGCAGGCAATCGATTTAAAATGCGGATGATTATTTGACAATATATATATATATATATATATAACCATTCAATTTAAAATAACTACATCACTTGACAAGACACAAGAAGTGTCGAAACAAAATAGCTACTTTTGTTGTGATATTGTAACATATCCATGTTATAATTTCTGAATAGATATTATTAGCTCTACTTTGTATTGAGCACTTTCTTAAAAATAGTCTTTCTTTGGACAAGGAATATTATTCCACCCATACTTATATATATATATATATATATATATATATATATATATAGTCATCCGCAGACAGATCTGTTTCGCTGCATTACAGCTCATCAGTACGGTTAGACATTCTAATGCCTTTACCCAGGATTGAAACACTGCAGAATTGACAGTCAGTCGGCGATTCTACCTCTTATATATATATATATATATATATATATATATATATATATATATTGAAATTCTATTTAAGTTTTTACATGTCCTCTATCATCAGCAATACAAAGAGTAATACGATTTTGCGGTTCACCGATTTACAGTAATGCCTAAAATCATATTAGTTATTTTAGTTTTCAAATCATCTAAGGAACTAGGTTTGGTTGCATACACAGTTGTTTTCACTTATCCCCGTAAAGAAATCTAATGGAGTCAAATCTGGCGAACGTGAAGGCAATAAAATGGTTCACCCCTTCCGATCCAATTCTTAGGAAATTCCTGATTTAGAAACTAGCTCACACGCAGAGCAAAGTGACAATGAGCTCCATTTTGTTGAAACAGAGTATTATCTTTCAAGTTTAATTGTTCATTTTTACAGATTATTTCTATCACAAATACAAATTAAGTCATAATTCTTTTATAATGAACACGGACTTTATGAACACACTGTATATATATATATATATATATAAACTTATTTATAAATAGAACTTTGTCTGTGTGTGTGGGGGGGGGGGGGTCCGTTACCTATAAACTCCGAAACAGCTGAAACCTTATCTTGAAAATTTACACAGTTGTGTAAAGCGTCTGCGAGTGTTTTTAGCTAGGTTTTGTGTCGAGGTACCCTCGATAAATATCGAAAATCGATAATCGAAAAAATCGGGTTATAGAAGGAGTGGTCCGATTTTAATCAAATTTCATACACTCATAGACAAAGACATAAGAAACGATATTCAGAAGTTTCAAGGTTGCAGTTCTTACAATAGTACGGAAAATCGATAATTATATATATATATATATATATATATATATATATATATATATATATATATAAAAGGCAAGGTGTTTGCATGTGTGTGTGTGTGTGTTTATCTACCTGTATGTCTGTATTTTTTTTCAGCACTTTTATTTTAGGTTTTGCTTCGGCTTTGGCTCTAAGTAGATATAATTGGAGTTCTTAGTCTCAGCCATGATACCATTTACTCAGAGGACTTATTTAGCCTTCAAAATTCAGTTTACGACGAAAAAAACTTATTTGATATCGATACCAGGAAATCAAAATTTGATTTACACCCATTCATTTTCCTTTCAGTCTACGGTTTCTCTTTAACTGGAAACAACTATTGCTTTTTAGTCTTTAGTGCCAACGTCCAAAGAGGCTGAGCTCCAGGACCATGGATTATTTTTATAGCTTTCATTACGCCCGAGCAACACCGGCACTGGGCTATACTGCTAGTATATATATATATATATATATATATATATATATATATATTCCCAGTCAACCACCCTTTCGCCCTTTTTATTCTTTCTGTTCCCCCTATTACTTCTATCCCTCTGACATGACTAAAATTTAACTTATAAACTCTTGACTTTTGTATGGAGAGGAGTGTATCTTCTAATATGCGACATAGGTCTGCTTTTCCCGTCTTACTTCATTACATTCAGAAAGTGTTAATACCAACCCGTTTTATTTTCCCGTGTAGGGCGGTTTTTTTTTTTTTTTTTTTTTTTTTTTTGTTTACTTCTACCGGTATAAAATGATTCAACACATTTGAATTTGTGTAAAGAATATTTTCGTTTCGCCGTTGCTGAAGAAGCGAGGGTTTCCTCGTAGAAATGGCTATCCAACGGATTACATTATCGAAATTTTTGTTTTATTTTTTATATTTCGCTCTGTAAATAGAATGTAATATTTGCTTTGACTCCTCCACCATGATCAATTTTAATATTAATGAAATAAATATTAATAGGATCGGGTTTTTGGGATTTACCTCTCTGATCATCCTTTTGGATTTAATATATGTGTCATCCCCCGTGGGGATCTTCATATCGAAATGGCCATTCAACATATTTGAATTAATCCTTTTTTAATATATATTTGCTCTGTAATATTTTATTACATGGAGCTCTCTTCCTGTATCATTTTTTAATATTAAAATAAAATTTTTAATATTAATTAGGATCGGGTTTTTGGAATTTACCTTCCTGCTTTTTTCCCTTGGATTGAAGTATCTGAATTAAAATATATATATATACAGTACTGGACAAAAGTATTAAGACAAGAACTATTTTATCTTTTATGAGGCATTAAAATAAAGTTTCAAATCACCCCTGCCCTAACACATTTGCACACTACCGGTAGTGTGTAGAAATATTAGGACAGGGGTAATTTTTCTAAAAACCTCAGTGAAATTCAAATACAGGGTGAAAAGCCAGTAAATTGCTAATAAATATTGATTAATTAAAACTATCTGTAAAAGAAAGGTCTTAAAGAGAATTTACATTTAATTCTTCCTATTTTCTATTAAACAAGTTATTTACAAACTACTCTATTGAACACCTATGTGATATTTTGGATAAAAATTTGATAAATCTAATGTTACTTCGTAAGACACACTTTGGGAACAAATACAAGTTGTTTGGCAGGAGATACCATTAGATACATTGAAGAAGCTTGTGATGTCAATGCCCGATAGAATGAAGGCTGTGATCAAAGCATAAGGCGATTTTATCAAATACTAAATTTTTTTTCTAACAAGTATTTTTATCTTGTTAAAGCGTTTGTTGAGTAAATCAAATAAAATTACTTTAATTAAATTGTTTATTTTCTGTCAATATGCTTCATAAAAAATAAAATAGTTATTGTCCTAATACTTTTTCACAGTATTGTATATATAATCTTAAGAGGCTATAAATGATACACATAAACCATAGCCTATTAATGTCCACCATCCCATATTTTTTAACTATGCAAAGGATGTAATATAGAGATTGTGATGGGGGTAGTAATATTCCGTTTTTATTCCAAACTGATTCTTCTAAGGAGTAAGAAACCTGTCGTGGCGGACAGACATAATCTCGCTGCTGACCTTGAGCGGGATCTACACTCTGTGGTGAACTGGGGCAAGAAGTGGCTTGTCAACTTCAATTCATCTAAGACCAAGCTGTTGTCTGTCAACCATTACAGGCAACCTCTCCTGCCTCCCATAAGCATGGACCAAGTGATTCTCCCTGAGAGTAATACACTACGCCTCCTCGGACTTACCCTGTCCTCAGACCTCAGATGGAACCACTATATTGAATCCATAGCAAAATCTACTGCTAAGAAGGTTGGATCACTATGTCGATCCAGGATGTTTTTTCCACCTGAATCCATCCTGCATATATACAAGTCAACCATCCGTCCGTGCATGGAGTACTGCTGCCATTTATGGTCAGGTACCCCTGCCGTTCTCCTCAGTGTTCTTGACAAGCTCCAAAGGAGAGTCTGTAATGTGATAGGTACTGATCTGGCGACTCGACTGCAGCCACTTCCCCATCATCGAAATGTGGCCTTCCTTTGTCTGTTCTATAAATACTTTCATGGCTTCTGCTCGGACGAGCTTAAGTCACTAATGCCTCCTCAACAGGTGTTTACTCGTGCAACCAGACTGACAACTGGGTCCCACCCATTCACAGTCAGGTTAGCCAAATGCAGACGACAATTCTACTCCTGCAGCTTCTTCTCTCGCACTTCCCGCCTGTGGAACTCGCTCCCGTATTCTTGCTTTCCTGACGGCTACAACCTCCAGAAATTTAAATGCAAAGTCAATACTCATCTACTAACCACTGGACTCTAGCTCTCTCCCCACACCTGTATAAACTTCCCTTTCTCTCCACCTATGTATCTGTCATCGCACCTGCTTTCTATTGTTCCTTTCTAATTAGTTTGTACTCCTCACTCTTTTCTAATTAATCTTTTTACATTTATGTAACCCCCAGCACATCAGTGGCGTTTCCGCCTTGCTCGGGGTGAAATGATTAAAAAAATAAATAAATAAATAAAAAATAAACTACGCCAGAAGGTGCAGAGATTGAAGCAAATATTACATTCTATTTACAGAGCCAAATATAAAAAATAAAACAAAAATTTCGATATTGAAATCCGTTAGATAGCCATTTCTACGAGGAAATCCTCGCTTCCTTCAGCAACGGCGAAACGAAAATATTATTTACTCAAATTCAAATGTGTTGAAAGATTTTATATCGGTAGAAGTAAAAAAAAAATTAAAAATACGTCCATACACAGGAAAATAAAACGGGGTGATATTAACACTTTCTGAATGTAATGAAGAAAGTGTTAATATCACCCCGTGATATTATGAAGAAAGTGTTCTTTATGGAGAAAGAAGGGAAAAGCAGACATACATATGTTGAATATTAGAAGACATACCCCTCCCCATACAAGAGTCAAGAGTTTATAAGTTAAATTTTAGCCATGTCAGAGGGATAGAAGTGGTAGTGGGAACAGAAAGGATAAAAAGGGCGAAAGGGTGGTTGACTGGGAATATATATATATATATATATATATAGGGTGTTCATAAAGTCCGTGTTCATTATAAAAAAATTATAACTTAATCGGACCACTCCTTCTATAACCTGATTTTTCGATTATCGATTATCGATATTTATCGGGGGTACCTCGACACAAAACCTAAGAATACTCGCAGATGCTTACAACTGTGTAAATTTTCATATGACATCAATAAGTGATCTTCCTGATAAATTGACCACGATGATATTTGAACACGTGTATTATGAACGGAAAGCGAACATTATAACCACTCTACCACACACACTTTTATGTTCATACTAGTAGTATAGCCTGGCGTTGCTCGGGTGTAATGAAAGCTTTAAAACTAATCCATAGTCCTGGAGCTGAGACTCTTTGGACGTTGGCACGAAAGACTAAAACGCAACAGTTGTTTCCAGTTAAAGCGAAACCGGAGACTGAAAGAAATAATGAATGGATGTAAGTCAAATTTTGATTTCTTGGTATCGATATCAAATAAGTTTTTTTCGTCGTAAACTGAATTTTGAAGGCTGAATAAGTCCTCTGAGTAAATGGTATCATGGCTGAGACTAAGAACTACAATTAGACCTACTTAGAGCCAAACCCGAAGCAAAAACTAAAATAGAAGGGCTGAAAAAATACAGACATGCATGCAGATAAACAAACACACACACAAACATCTTGCCTTTTATATATATATATATATTATCGATTTTCTGCACTATTGTATGATCTGCAACCTTGAAACTTCTGAATATCGTTTCTTATGTTTTTGTCTATGAGTGTATCAAATTTGTTTAAAATCGGACCACTCCTTCTATAACCCGATTTGTTCGATTATCGATTTTCGATATTTATCGGGATTACCTCGACACAAAACCTAAGAATACTCGCAGACGCTTATAGTACAACTGTGTAAATTTTCAAGATAAGGGTTCAGCTGTTTCTGAGTCTATAGGTAACGGACCCCCCCCCCACAGACAAAATTTCATTTATAAATAAGTTTAGATAGTGCAAAATAAATCGGTTATTTGAGCGAAATATGGATGATTTTTTAACACTTTATACAATTATAAGGGTGTAGCGAGTAATGACTACAAGTGAAATCAGGCGTAAACCTGTCAGAAGACCAATGGATTCTTTAAAAATACACAACAAATATATACAGGGTGCGTTGAGTAAATCATCATCATTTTAAATTTTAAATTGTTAATGTGTGTTGGCTGTTTTTTTATTTTCTCGACTGCACAGAATAGTAGGTTCAGTTGGACACCATCTGTGTAATCAAAGCGTTTCACACAGCCAGAAATTAGGAAATGACATCTTATATTGTTTGGCTCCAACACGAACATTTCAGAATATTTGAATGTCAATCTGAGGACAGTGAAGAGAATTCAGAAAGAGTTGGAAGAATCTAATGGTGATTACCAAGATAGTACAGCTCGTAAAATACACTCTGATCGTTCTGATAAGGAAAGAACTGTGGAATTTATTGGTTAAGTCTTCAGACTCAACACGGAGGCCTACATAAAGTGCATTGAGGAGGTAGTACTGATCTGGGTCAAGAAAGTGGCTACTGGAAGACCCTATGTCTCTTAAAAGGACTCACAAAGAGAAGAACTCAGTCATGAATGTTAGATAATGTCTTCGACCACCTCACTCCTTACAGCTGGCCACCTAACTCCTCAGATTTCAATCCCTTTGATTATTACATGTAGGAAGCGGTTGGGCGAGAAACCAACAAAACTCCTTATAATACCAAAGATGAACTGAAGGCAAAGATTATGGCAGCATTCAGCAAATTAAACAAGGAAATCCGTCTCCAGTTATGGGTTAAATAACAGGACAGATTGGGTTCTATATCCTTGGCTGCCAACCAGTCTACCTCAGAAAGTAATGGCAACCTACTGCGGGATAATCTTCTGCCCAGTCAGTCGTGTCTCTTTCGTGACATGATCGATTAAAGCGTGTATCACGTATGGCACTTAACTGACTAACTGATACCTTTAGGACGTATTCGACCATGGCTCTCCACAATTTCCTTTCCTTGTGGCTTTAAGCAACGTTTAACTCTGTTCTATTCTTTCTGGGCCCTACTCATTCATTTATTCATACAAACTAACATAATGAGTTTGTAACTGCTTTTGTCCATTTCCAGCTTCCTCAATTCGCCTTGTGAGGATATCATTTTCTAAGCTCTGCTTCCTCATAATATGTCTAAGAAATTTCAACTTTTTCTGAATTCAAGTATAAGAGTCCCTTCTACTTCCCAGGGACTTATCCAGCATTCACTGTCAAAACTTTGATTAATACATATAACTTCAACAATAATTTCTGTATATTTACCTACATCAGCAAAAATTTTCCATCATTCACCTGTACAGTAAACATTCAAAAGCTTATCAAAATTATTTGGTAAAAGTTTGTTACTAGTTCGTAAATTGACTTTATGTAGGAAATATTCTCTCGCAAATTGCTCGAATTTCGGACCAGAAAAAGAAAAATGCTGACAATTCAACTCGCCGGTCCAATCTCGCCAATTGCTATCCACCTCACCAGTTAAACGTCCTCTTCGCTTCGAGAACGACTGCTTTTATCGGCCGATCAATTTTTTCCATTGGCCGACAACACAGAGAGGACGCCAAAGATTTGCATACACTTCCATAGCGACTCCTGCGGCGGACTTGTTTTGGGTATGTAATTTTCTTGTTCGCCGCATTTTACGTCGTAGTATTAACGCGACCCGCTGTCGCTTGGTTTGACGAGGTAAGTCGCCGTTTTCTTCGCTATACTTTATAATGCAGGACATAATATCAAAGGGAGGTAAAAAAAAACAACAAAACCTCGCTTACTTATACGGTTGCTGCTGCTGCTGAATCTTCTGTATTACAGAACATAGGACTTGATTATGGAAAACTATATAGATACGAGGGTCATTCAATAAATAAGTTGAATTTTTTCCTTTCTTTTTCAAAGGGATTTATTTATTTATTTATTTATTTTTCTTTTTTTTTTGTAGATTGTGAGTTTTGGAGGTTAACAAAGATGTCAGACCAAGAAGTATGCTCCAGGATTGAACAGAGGTCAGTTATCAAAATTTTGGTTGCTGAAGGGTGCAAACCGGTTGAAATTCATAGAAGACTGTCAACTTTGAATGGTGCAACATTTTTCAGCCAAAAAATGTCTACAAGTGAGCTAAATTGTTTAAAGAAGTTTGAAAGTGACGATGAAGCTAAAAGTGCTGTGAGCGATTGGCTGAGACATCAGTCCAAAGATTTTTACGATAAGTGAACACGGAAGCTTGTGCACAGATGGGAAAAGTATGTGACACTGCTGGGAGACTACAATGAAAAATTTAAAAAAAGTAAACTTCTATCTGTATTAGAAGTCCTTATACCGAAAAATTCACCTTATATAGTAAATGACCCTCGTAGAAGTCCTTATACCGAAAAATTCACCTTATTTATTGAATGACCCCCGTAGAATTCCTATAGCGAAAAATTCACCTTATTTATTGAATGACCCTCGTAGAAGTCATTATACCGAAAATTCACCTTATTTATTGAATGACCCTCGTAGAAGTCCTTATACCGAAAAATTTACCTTATTTATTGAATGACCCTCGTAGAAGTCCCTATACCAAAAAAATTCACCTTATTTATTGAATGACCCTCGTAGAAGTCCTTACACCGAAAAATTCACCTTATTTATTGAATGACCCTCGTAGAAGTCCTTACACCGAAAAATTCACCTTATTTATTGAATGACACTCGTAGAAGTCCTTATACCGAAAAATTCACCTTATTTATTGAATGACCCTCGTAGAAGTCCTTATACCGAAAAGCTCACCTTATGACCCTCGTAATTTAATTTTGTGGTGAAGGTTAGTTTTATTGTTAGAGTTAGCGTTGCAGGTCTTGACAAAAAAAAAAAAATTTTTTACCATAAATATAAACGTAAAAAGAAATGTAAACTATTATCAACTAATTCAACGAATATTTGTCGTTAGGCTTAATACTGAAAAACGATTTATATATTAATGACCCTTTTCTCTGTCTCTTCTATAAATATTTTCATGGCTTTTCCTCTGACGAAATCAGGTTACTGGTGCCCCCTCCACAAGAATTTTTTTCGAGCAACCAGACTGGCAACAGGGTCCCACTCTTTTACAGTTAGATCAACCAAATTGCAGGCGACAATTCTACTCAAGCAGCCTCTTTTCTCGGGCTTCCCGCCTGTGGAACTCCCTTCAATATACTTGCTGTCCTGATGGCTACAACCTCCAGGAATTTAAATGCAAAGTCAATTCCCATCTCCTATTCACTTAACTTCAACCCTCCCTACATCACCCTGTGTATATTGTTCTTTTCTTTTCTTTCTAGCTTACGACCTATAACGTTGAATACACCGGTTTTCGCTCGATAACCGAAGTTAAGCAACGTTGTGCCTGGTCAGTACTTAAATAGGTGACCGCTTGGGAATACCAGGTGCTGTAAGCGTTTAGTGACGGATGTACGTTGTGGTGCAGTGGATATCGGCTCGGAAAGAGAAATTGGTGAGCCAAGTTCGAATTCCAGTTGAATACCTTGAATCTTGATACTCGAAAAGAAAAAAAGACACAAAACTTATATAAAAAAAACAATTGAAAGAAAAAGCAATATATAAATAAAATTTAGTTGGCAATAAATGACCCGCCGAGGTTGATATGCCATAAAAACAAAACAACCAACCAACCAACTTTTCTTTCTAACTTCGCAACTGTCTTCACTCCTGTGTTCACATCCTTCTCTTGCCCTTTCTCGTTCACCTTCTGTAACTGGTTCGTCTTTGTCTTCACTCTCCTCCTGCCTAAAACTTTAATTCTCTTATGTAGCCCCCTGCACATCAGTAGCGGTACCGCCTTGTTTGGAGTGAAATGATTAAAAAAACTATAGAAAATACAAAAATATTCCTTGTTTGCGGAGATATTTATAACTTATTTCGGAAGGTGCCCCAGTTATTCCCATTTAGCCTTAGTATTTATTTTTATACAGGTTGTTTGCATATCTCCTTTGAATATTTTTTTCGGATAACGTGTTGAAATACATTTTTAATACTCAAAATCCTATATTGCCCACCAAAATTTCCAATCACTCATAATTTTTTACTTAGTTGTTTATCGCCCACCCAACAGCTGAAATCGCTCAGTTTGGTGAACCCTAACCTAAATAAACAAAGAGATATTTATGAAGATCTGAAAATTAAGAAACACCATGCGAAATGTTTTAACCCTCTTTGTTTATTTCCTACCCTGTACTCTTGCAACTTGAATAAACAAAGATGGGGTACAAATATCAAAATATCAAATTTTTTTAAAACACACCTCACTTACAACACATACCTACTTTATTCAAGAGGCAAGTGTGATTTTTCTTTTTGTATAATCTTGTCTCGCGAACAAACGAGGAAGGTTCACGATTATCAAGTTTGTGTAAAATTAAGCGACTTTCTCACGTTGTTTACCTGGTCACCTTTAATCGAAAGGTAAATATAATTCTTATTCTATAATGTTGTAGAGGAACATCCTATCCTACCCCGGAATGGATATGGTCTAGTCTGTAAAAGACTGTGACTGTGGGTATACGTCAGCATCCGTCACTAGACGGATCTATAACACTGTCCGCTCTCTGCCTTTGGGTGGAGGGCGCTCTCTGCTTCCGAGCAGAGAGAAATAACCCAGTCGTGGTTCCGCCGAAGGAATATTAGACAGACATTTTTTTGGCCGGGCCATATAGCCCGGAAAGCCAACTTATAAACTGACCATGTGTAATATGTTGCCCTTACTGTGAGGGACAGCTAAATAACGCATTCGTCACTAGACGGATCTATGACACTGTCAGCTCTCTGCCTCCGAGCAGAGAGCACAAACCCAGTCGTGGTTCCGCCGAAGGGTAGAATCACGACTGGGGAAAAATAGACAGACATTTTTTGGCCTGGCTATATGGCCGGGGACACCCACAAAAAAGACCTTGTGTCGCATATAACCTTACGTGGGAAAGTTGTTAAATACCGCATTCGTCACTAGACGGATCTATGACACAGCTCTCTGCCTCCGAGCAGAGAGCACAAACCCAGTCGTGGTTCCGCCGAAGGGTAGAATCACGACTGGAAAAAAATAGACAGACATTTTTTGGCCTGTCTATATGGCCGGGAACACCCACAATAAAAAAGACCTTGTGTCGTATATAACCTTGAGGGAAGGTTGTTAAATACCGCATTCGTCACTAGACGGGCAACGCTCGCAGTTGACGGCTTTGCGCACTGCCTTCGGGCGGAGAGCGTTGACCCAGTCGTAACTACGCCGAAGGGTGGAGTCACGACTGGGGTAAATTAGACAGAAGTTTTTGACCGGGCTATATGGCCCGGGGATCCCACTTTAAAAAGGCCTTGTGCCACATTTTGCCTTGAGTGGGAAGTCGAATAAATATTCATACGTCACTAAACGGAAGCAAACGTCACAGCCAGAGAGACTGTGACTGGGGGATACGTCAGCATACGTCACTAGACTGAAGCATACGTCACTCAACAGAAGCATACGTCACTAGACGGAAGCATACGTCACTAAACGGACGCATATGTCATAGGCTGAGACATTTGCTACTTGATCGTTATTCCTGTTACTATTTGTTGATTGTTCTTGTACGTCTATTGGTTTATTGTACTGTTGTATAATAAAACTCTTCTAATCTATCTTCAGTGTTAAGAATTATTCTTACACTATTCTTTTCCCTGTTATTCCTTTCTGGGATATAACATAATTTATGGAATAAATCGAGTAAGTACAATGTTAAAAATTTTGAAAACTAAATGATTCTTTTAACTTTATTTAACCACCTTCGTTTGTTCGAGAGGCATGAATAGCATTTGTCGTCGAAAATATCTGTTGAATATTGTTCCACCAATATAAGGCTTAAGATAATTGCTACACTAATTTTGCAATAAAGCCAAAACTCAGGTTGATGTGAAGCCTTGGCGTGTCATATTGCAAGAATGTATTTCTTATTTTTAAATGTGGCCCATATCGATGTTTTGTTTTGTTTTTTTGTTTGTTTTTTTTGACAATGCTCTCACGTGGGAATCAGAATTGACAATGGTGACATTAGGTGTAAAATGAAAGACTTCTTTGATTTCCCAGCGCAGAGTGGACTACTTTGACATTCTTTCTGTATGAGTTTGGGTAGCACTACCCAACTGATCCTTTATTCTCTGGCTTGTCTGGGTGGACACAGGCGTCCTGCTTAGGAAGGCGCTATCCATGTTATGCGCGTCCGAACATTTCTGGAGAACAAGCATATACTATTTTACATGGAATATTTCAAACATTTACTATCAGAAGCCATTTTAACAGACATTTGAGTAGCCAAAAGACGGCAGGAAATAGTAGTCAAGTGAAAGTTTCAGAAGTTTTTGCAATATTGATTCTTCTGTTAGCTATAAGAAACGCATCAATCTCTTTGGCTTCACTTTCATTCACAAACCCAGGCCTGCTACTGCCAGTTTCTCCTTTTTCTCTAGGATTTTTATTAACTCTACTGATCCATTTAGAGGCATTAAGTGCAGACATTCCGTAAGTATTAACTAAACTCCTATCCTATAAGCTCTGTCTTCTTCCAAAAACAAAATTTTTTTAACTTTACTTTTATGGGTCTACAGAACTAGAGCTATTGTCAACGGGGTATATAGTTAGGTAAATAAAAGATAACTCCATAATTCCCCCTTGGGTTTCGAGATATTTTACGGTTTATAGCTAATACAGCCCTAAGGATTCTGGCTAATACTTTTAAAATTAAATTAAAACAGGCATTACTTCTTACTCAATCATTGTATATAGAAAACTAAATAATATATAATATACAGTTAAACAGAAAGAACCAAAGAAGCAAACAAAAAAAAAAAAAAATAAAAATAAAACTAATTTTAGGTTAGTCTGGCACAAGGACATAAGAATGTGGTACTGCACTGTCTTAAGATTGACACCCAAACACTGAAATGGTTATAGTGAAGCTTCCTGCGCGAATACCAAGCAGTTCAGCCTGCCTTTTTTCAAGTTTCTGGCGAAATAAATTGCCTCATGGTCCTCGTTTTCTCACAGGTGGTGCCCAACTGACCCTACTACATTAATCAGTCGACAAAATCTCCCCCAAAAATATATTAATATAATATAGCGACAATTTACCCATCGCATCCTGTATAAAAGTTATCATTGGCGTCAACACAGAGAGGCGACCATATGTTTCATGACCGAGCGTAATCTTCGAAAACATAGCGTGAGTACTGCGCTTAAGCCTAAAAGAGACTGTCGCCGCTCAATGTCCGCAGTTATATTTACATCCGCTCTGTTCCTGATATGGAGCACTTTAACCCATACATATAGAATAACTCAAAAAGATCTTTATATATATATATATATATATATATATATATATATACATTTTCTAAACATATATTGTTAAATATAAGAGACAATGAATGTCTGTTATGTTTAATCATGAGCTGTTCTAAACATCGTATTTTGGCTTTAACTTCAGGTGAAAATAAAGACAAACATTTTCCAACATTTGGATATTTTTATTATGCTGTTTCTAAGCTTTCGGCTCACATGTGCCATCTTCAGAGAGGTTACAGGGACGTTAACATAAAAACATTCACCATCAAATATGATTTTATCTTGTGTTGACATAAAACTTTGGTAAGCAACGATAATAGTTATCAAATAGCAGGCGCAGATTGTAAATTTGTAACGCGATTTTATGACGTCAACCCGCGTGAGAGCTCGAAACCATATATTTAAATAAATGTGATTTTATTAAGTGTCGGTTATTTTGATTTAATGTAGATGGCCTCCAATATCTGAAGGTTCTTTTTACTGTGTGTATGAGTGAGTATTATTATATTGTTGACTAAAATCTGTATAATATTACCTACATGGCTATGTTTTTCTAAGAAATATTGTTTAATTGAACTCTGATCAGAAAGGTGACAGGTAAGTCTACGGGAGAGTATGGTTGTAGTAAAACCAATATATGTAGTGGGTTTATTATTAGTACCAGCGATACAATCTCTGAACGAGCATGTAAATTGATACACTACATTGGTTTTCTGTAGAAAAATAATTATATATATATATATATATATATATATATATATATATATATATATATTGATCGTTTAATACTTAGTTTTTGGTCCTAATAGGGTTATACCAATACACATTTGTATTAAAAAGTGCTCTATACAATTATATACATACTCAAATAAAGACAAACTGTTAAATGAAAGAACAGAAATTATGACAAAATGCATCCACACTAAGAAATATCTCTTAGGTTCATACAAACATTGATGAAAACGTCATAATTCGTTTGAATTTAAACAATGTGCATTCATAAATTCTCTTGCCACGTGAACATGGGTTATTTTTTTATAACTTTTTTAGGTGTCCCTTGTAAGTTTGTGACATTATGGTGTTTGAAAGTCGATGGATGGGTTCTTGTGGTGATTGTGCAAACTGCAACGAGTGAACGGGTCGTGAAAGTGTTTACCTAGGTATAGGATAGTTCAGTGATTACCAACTTCTTCCCCTCCCCTTTTCGGTTTGTGCCACAATTATTGTATTTTTACAAGAATAAATATCGTTATTAAAAATCGCCTGAAGAAACCACTCATGGTGGAAACCAAGGTAGCGAAATAATTCGTTTAAAAATGAATATATATATTAGTCATCCACATACAAGCCCGTTTCGCTGTATATCAGCTCATCAATGTGGTTAGAAATATCCACTTGCTTCTGGCCGGGTTCGAAACTCGACCGATTTGGTGTCAGTCGGAGCCTCTACTCCCTAAGCCATCGGCGCAGGGGGGGGGGGTCAGAGAAGGAAAATTTTAACGTCTTGTATGTACGCAGTGTATACAGACGCCATATATACATATATACGCCATATATACATATATATATATATATATATATATATAAGACTAGTGAGTATGTTAGACAAACCTTTTGGCATGTTTCGTTCCGAGAAGAAACGCTTCACAACTATTAACAACTATAAACAATGACGAAAGAGAAGTAAGTAAATTCATATATAGATAATAAACTGTAGTATTTATCAATTTAACATAGTCTTGCACAGAGTATCAAATGAATTTAGAGCCAATTAAAAAGTAAGGTCTGCCAGTTAAATTGACTTATAAACAATTTACTCAGAGCGAGATAAAGAAAAAGAAGAGAAAAATTGAAAGAGAAACAAAAGAAAAGAAAAAAAACTTCTGATGTAGAAAGAAAATGGATTTTGATAAACATATCGTAAACCAATTTTTCATTTAATGACGTCAATAAAAACGTGAAACAACTGTGACGAATGTCTAGACTATTTTTCATTGAGACCGGTGTAAGACGAGCATTGTTATTTAGAAAAATGATCCCTTTATCACAATTTACCAAAAAGAAAGAGTACCCAAGAGCTAAAACATTGCAAATAAAACAAATCTTTGTGAACAAAACACAAGGGTGACGTAAATAAGGTTGACCTCATATCGCAATATCGTAAAAAGTTAGGAACGGTTCCAAAATGACAAGCGAAGATTCTTTTTCTTTTCTGTTTTTTTTTTGTTTTGTTTTATTACCCCAGAAGAATTATTTTTACAAAAATTCCATTGTCAATAATCTGTGAATTTTTTTCTTCTCTGGTGCAACAAGATTAATACGATAAACCATACCAGCTCTTATCTAAAGCCGAGAAAAATCAGGATACTGTTCAGTTGACAGAAAACAAGGAAAGATGTTTATGAAATTATTGTAGATTAAGTCATTATTCCAGTTAAGTTCGATCTTAATTAAATGACTCATAACTGTGGTCTTGCAACGAATTATTAGGTTGTCCCAAAAGTTCGTAAATACTTGCAAAAATTGAAATTTTACTCGCAAAAACAACAAAATTTGCTGAGCAATTGACGGCAAATTTCAACTCGTCTGTCGGCTTGTGCTTTGGTGAGTTCGTGCGGATCTTGGCGCGGCTTTTTGTGAACAAAATCAAGTTGCTTCAAATGTGGTAATTAGTGGGGGATCAGTTTATTACTTCATAATAATAGAAATCCGATCCCCAACTTTATGACCAGTAGAAACTTTAATCATAATTCCAACTATTATATTCAGTCAGTCAGTTAAGTGCCAGACGTGATACACGTTTTGGGCGATTATGTCTCGAAAGTGACATGACTGACTGGGCAGAAGATTATCCCGCAGTAGGTTGCTATTGCTTTCTGCGGTAGACTGGTTGCCAGCCAAGGTTATAAAACCAAATATGATCTGTTATTTGACTCATAGCTAGAGGGACAAGTGATGTATTATATTATTACGTAGTAATTAGTGGGGGATCAGTTTATTACTTCACAATAATAGAAATACGATCCCCCACTTTATGACCATTAGAAACCTTAATCATAATTCCAACTATTATATTCAGTCAATCAGTTAAGTGCCATACGTGATACACGCTTTGGGCGATTAAAAAGCAGTTACAAAAGCTGTTACAAACTCATTATGTTAGTTTGTATGAATAAATGAATAAATGAATGAGTAGGGCCCAGAAAGAATAGAACAGAGTTAAACGCTGCTTAAAGCCACAAGGAAAGGAAGTTGTGGAGAGCCATGGTCGAATACGTCCTAAAGGTATCAGTTAGTCAGTTAAGTGCCATACGTGATACACGCTTTAATCGATCATGTCACGAAAGAGACATGACTGACTGGGCAGAAGATTATCTCGCAGTAGGTTCCTATTGCTTTCTGCGTTAGACTGGTTGTCAGCCAAGGCTATAGAACCCAATCTGTCCTGTTATTTAACTCATAACTGGAGGGGAGAGACAGATTAATACCTTTCCCAAGGGTATTTGTGCGTAACTGAATGCAATGAATTCAACTTGTTCGTACGAGCTATTTACTTTGATATCTAGACTTTATTAATCCAAGCGCAGTAATAAACTGGTGTTAAGTAGTTAAGCTGGCTAGATGTAGCCGTAAATCCTATGCCCTCAGTTTCTTTTGCCGCACTTCTCGTTTGTGGAACTCCCTTCCCGCTCCATGCCTTCCAGCTAACATGAATCTACAAAAAATTTAATGCAATGTCAATTGCTACCTATGTTCTCTTGATTACTCTTGCCGCTCGATTATTAATGTTTCTGTTCTTAATTCTTCTACAGCCTTGTATGGGGTAAAACCGATCAACAAAAGTTCCTGACTTTAAACTGTAATGAGTTGATAAGCAATGGAAAACAATTCAATCGGTTATGTGCCTAGTCAAGGTAAAAAGAAAAAAACAGTTTACACTTCTCAACGTTCTTCTTCTTCTATGTGCCCTGTCCCTTCAGGACGTAGGCGATCATGGATCTCCACGTCTCCCTATCCCTTGTGGCTCTTAGTATGTTTGCTCCTGGCAACCCCCGTTCCGTCATCCACCTGATCAGACTCTGCAGATATGTTATCCGCTGCCTTCCTCTGTCTCTCCTTCCTTCTATCTGACCAGTCAGTATCAGGTTCTCCAGGCTCTCCTTCCTCATTGCATGTCCCAGGAACTTCAGTTGTCTCTTCCTGATGCTCAGCATCAATTTCCTTTTTGTTGCCATTCTTTCTAACACTTCGTCGTTGCTTGTATGCTC
The DNA here is from genome assembly GCA_037127315.1 of Ascarosepion bandense. Taxonomy (NCBI): domain Eukaryota; kingdom Metazoa; phylum Mollusca; class Cephalopoda; order Sepiida; family Sepiidae; genus Ascarosepion; species Ascarosepion bandense. Next base: position 3,545,166 of record JBBBDQ010001011.1, read on the forward strand.
AGTCCACGATATCCGTAGCATCCTTCTGTAGAACCACATTTCGGCCGCTTCCAGTTTTGTCCTCATTTTCGATGATATTTATCAGAATCGCAATACTTCTTCTTCTTCTTCTATGTGCCCTGTCCCTTCAGGACGTAGGCGATCATGGCTCTCCACGTCTCCCTATCCCTTGTGGCTCTTAGTATGTTTGCTCCTGGCAACCCCCGTTCCGTCATCCACCTGATCAGACTCTGCAGATATGTTATCCGCTGCCTTCCTCTGTCTCTCCTTCCTTCTATCTGACCAGTCAGTATCAGGTTCTCCAGGCCCTCCTTCCTCATTGCATGTCCCAGGAACTTCAGTTGTCTCTTCCTGATGCTCAGCATCAATTTCCTTTTTGTTGCCATTCTTTCTAACACTTCGTCGTTGCTTGTATGCTCAGTCCACGATATCCGTAGCATCCTTCTGTAGAACCACATTTCGGCCGCAAGAAAATAATTGTGAGAATTTTTATTTTTAGCAGTAAAAAAATAAGACGTAATGTCTAGCATGGCATTTTGATATATCTAGAGAATAACTGAATTTGAGGTATAGTGAGTGGCTAAAAAGCAACATAAATAAATAATTTAATTGTGAAAATTTTAATTTAATTTTAATCTAATTTAATTGCACAAGTAAATTAAGTACATTAATTAATTATTAATTAGAATTTAAACTTAATTAAAGTTTACTTAATTAAAACTTAAAACCTAATTAAACTTAATTAAAACTGAATTAAAAATTAAAATTTTATTAAAATTAAAATTTAATTTTAATTAAATAAATTAAATTAAATTATACAATTCCGTTGTGAAAATTTTTATTTTTAGTGGTAAAAAAATGAAACGTGAGGTCTAGTATGAAATTTTGATATATCTACAGTACAAATGAATTTAGTGAGTAGCTGAAACGCAACATTTGCTTTTGTATAAATAAATCATTTAAAAATAAACGTTATTTAAACAGATCTCTCCTTTCTAAGTCTGTAACAATTTTTAAGTATGGAGCAGTTGGTAAATTTGTTCTATAGAATCTATAGAACTGCGTGTACGAATAAACATTTGTTTTAAACGTGGAAAAAGTTCTCAAAAGTCAACATCAGCGAGTTTTTGAATTGACCGACAACAATTTTCCTCAGTCTTTTTTTCTGCACAGTGGCAAAATTTTCATTTCTGACTGAAAATGGTGGGTGAAAAACCATTTTCCTTCATTGAAAAAATAAATCGTCTTTAGAAACGTTTGCGCGATTTGACCACAATTCTTCTGCTTATAATTTCAACCCCAAAATGCAAAATTGGTAAAATAATTTATGTTGAGTCGTTGGAATTCAGTGCAAAATTTACTGCACCCGGATATGTATAGTTAATGTAAATTGATTATATCGTTTCTTACTTCAAAATATACTGTTTCTGAGAGGAGTTTTTATAATAGTAAAGATTGTAGTAAAATGTACGGTATAGAAGCTATATTGACCTCGGTTCTAGTTCTGAACCTGGAAGGTTCTAGTCCTGAACCTGTTCATTAGCGGCGAATTTAGTCAACATGAAGGAAGCGACCAGCAAGGAAGAAATTATAAAGATAAAGCATCTCATATCCAAGAATTTAATTTCTTCCTTGCTGGTCGCTCCCGTTATGATGACTAAATTCGCCACAAACGAACAGGTTCAGAACTAGAAGCTTCCACTTTCACCAAAACCTGCTCTCGTCATCAATTCCCTGTCGCCGTTAGACTTTGAAGATTTGGTTGTAGGTGATAGAAAATCAGAGTAGGAAAAAATTACGATCGTGTGAATTTGTGTACCTAAACTTTCTGGGATGTGACCCACTTGATTTTATGATTTTTTTTATGCTAAGAAAGTTGGTTCACTATGTCGATCCAGGATGTTTTTTCCACCTGAATCCATCCTGCATATATACAAGTCAACCATCCGTCCGTGCATGGAGTACTGCTGCCATTTATGGTCAGGTGCCCCTGCCGTTCTCCTCAGTGTTCTTAACAAGCTCCAAAGGAGAGTCTGTAATGTGATAGGTACTGATCTGGCGACTCGACTGCAGCCACTTCTCCATCGTCGAAATGTGGCCTTCCTTTGTCTGTTCTATAAATACTTCCATGGCTTCTGCTCGGACGAGCTTAAGTCACTGATGCCTCCTCAACAGGTGTTTACTCGTGCAACGAGACTGGCAACTGGGTCCCACCCATTCACAGTCAGGTTAGCCAAATGCAGACGACAATTCTACTCCTGCAGCTTCTTCTCTCGCACTTCCCGCCTGTGGAACTCGCTCCCGTATTCTTGCTTTCCTGACGGCTACAACCTCCAGAAATTTAAATGCAAAGTCAATACTCATCTACTAACCACTGGCCTCTAGCTCTCTCCCCACCCCTGTATAACCTTCCCTTTCTCTCCACCTATGTATCTGTCATCGCACCTGCTTTCTATTGTTCCTTTCTAACTAGTTTGTACTCCTCACTCTTTTCTAATTAATCTTTTTACATTTATGTAACCCCCTGCATATCAGTGGCGTTTCCGCCTTGCTCGGGGTGAAATGATTAAAAAATACATATACAATGAGACATGCAGAATCCAGTTATGAAACTGCAGCAGACACCCGCTGTCATAATTTCGAGTGGCCCTTTCTGTAGCATGCGTAGCTCTCTTCATCGGCTGATCCAACCGTTGAGATCTCTCGTAATCGTCATCCGTTTGTTCCACCGTTGTGTTCTTTGAAGTTGGCCACGTTTAGTCTAGGTCCTTAATTTTTTTACCTTGCCGCCAAGAGTAGTCCTACCAGGAGTTGAAAGTCACTAGACAATGTAAACCCCTGAACCACGACAAGAAATGACCATCAGAGGTTAGACAACATATAATTTCTTTCTATCAAGTCAAAATTGCAGCCATGTCACAGGCAGGTATATGTATTTTCTCTATCAGAACTGTTGTGGGATCTCCCCTTTGTATATGATAATGGATTCGACTTGAGTATACATATACTTCTGCCATAATGAGATACGGTGGCAGCTGGGCAGTTGCTAATAATCGTAGAGATCCGTTAGAGTTATCGGGGAGTATCGGAACTGATACGTAAGTTACCGAGAGATACCGAAGTTACCCAGAGACTACCGCGTCAGAAGTCAGACTAGCTCTGAGTTTCACTCAGCTAAAATAATAATACACGGATATATTATTTCCAACAACTTCACTTAAAGACTTGTATATATTTATTTTTGACTAATAGTAGTCCTGGATTTACAAACCTGCGTTCAAGTTTGTATATTGCGTTCAATATAACCTACTTTTCTATCTCCATATCTGTTTTTGTTGTTCATTATTTTGTGCGGTTCCTCACCCGGAATCCACAACAAGAACTCTCAATGAAAGTGAAAATAAATTTACTGTATTAGTTACGTGTCTTCATAGATAAACAATGCATACACGCGTACACGCGTGTACATATAGACACACGCACACAAAGCACACGCATATATTCGTCTATAGTTCGATTGTAATTGTTTATACTGTTTACAGTGTACGAACTGTTGTCCGTATCTTCGTTGTCATATTCACGACGTTTTGACCGTTATACGCTTCGTCCTTTTTCAGGTGATTAGAATTTCGAAATGAACCCTTTGTTTCGTTCGCCGAGGTATACTGTTCTGGTTTCACGTGCCATGCCACTTCCGGATGTATCATTATCAGTTATTTTCACTCTAACTCAACTCACCAAGACTTTGTTCACCCCTGTGGTAGCCAGTTATTGTCGTGGACCCGGTAAAACGTCCAGCAAGAATAACACAGTACAACCAATATAGGAAATAACGAATATACATTAAACACGGCACAATACAACACTTGGAACTTTGTTAGTAGAACGATAATATGGGTTAGTGTGTAATACTATAATTCGGCCTACGAACTGGGACTCGTAATGGTCGTTAAAGTAGCAGTGTTCCTAAACGAATCTCGGCTAAGTTCAGGGCACTCTCCTCAGACTACTCTTCTCAGGCTACTTTTCCAGGCTATCTACCTGGTTATGTTGTGGCGCAGTGGATATCAGCTCGGAACGAGAAATCGGAGAGCCGAGTTCGAATTCCAGTTGAATTCCTTGCATTCACTTACGCGCAAATACCCCTGGGAAAGGTATTAATCCGTCTATTCCTTCCAGTTATGGGTTAAATAACAGGACAGATTGGGTTCTATAGCCTTGGCCGGCAACCAGTCTACCGCAGAAAGCAATGGCAACCTACTGCGGGATAATCTTCTGCCCAGTCAGTCATGTCTCTTTCGAGATATGATCGCCCACGCGTGTATCACGTATGGCACTTAACTGACTGACCTGGTTATCTACTCTCACCTCTTGTGAGGGGAGGTATATTTAATGGTTGGAAGAGTTCATTCCGTTGTGGGTGATACCACCATGACAGTTATTGAACTCAAAACTCTTTGGGTCAAGTCATTGGATTCAACCAACACTTATCCACTGGGCCATATCTACCTAAAGCATCCTTAAAAAGTACCGTCCGACACAAGCAGGCAAATCCAGTTATAACTAACAATTTGTGCGATTACATCACCCGTTACATCTGGTCACCTAACTGAATCCGAAAGCAATGATTACGGCAGTATTCACCAACTTAAACAATATGACCGTCCTGAAGAGTTGCAAGAGTTTTCAAAGTAGTCTGGAGGTCGTCGTTAAAGACAATATCGATTTATTGAATAATTAATTGCATATATCTTTGTGTAATTTTTGTAAATATATATGTTGAAATAAGTTTTAGTTTCACATTTGAAAAATTCAGGCGACAATTCATTCATCGCACGCTATATATATATATATATATATATATATATATGCGGAATCTTGTGGCGGACTGTGCACTAGTTCTTCGTATTAGGCTTTTAAAAAAGTGTGGTTACTCTACAGAAGGCTTCAATATTATAATCAAAACATATATCATAAGTACGGGTAATTGAACTGTTCTGGTCTAAGAAATTAGTTGCTGTAATCTCATACGTCGAAAAACGGCAGGAGTGTGTGTGTGTGTGTGTGTGTGTGTGTGTGTGTGTGTGTGTGTGTGTGTGTGTTGTTGATATATATTTGGTTATTTTTCTCGAATGTTTGAAATGGCTCAAGCCAAAACTTTTTTCACGCACTCGTGTTTATACAGTTAATTAACCCTCTAGGGCCATTCGTATCATATTAGTGGGGGATCTGTTTATTACTTCATAACAATATAGAAATGATCCCCCACTTTATGACAAGTAGAAGCCTTAATCATATTATATTATTAACCCTCTAGGGCCATTCGTATCATATTTGATACAGTATGAAAACAAGCCTTGAAAGAAATATTTTCCTGAAAAATTTTTTAAGAGAAATATTTTATAAATTTCAAATGAAAGCAGTACTGACTGCTCAGTCAATGAATACCAAATGTTTCCTTATAGGGAAATACCAAATGTTTCCTTATAGGGAAATACTGTATCAAATATGATACGAATGGCCCTAGAGGGTTAAGTAGTAATTAGTGGGGGATCTGTTTATTACTTAATAACAATATAGAACTGATCCCCCACTTTATGACAAGTAGAAGCCTTAATCATATTATATTATTAACCCTCTAGGGCCATTCGTATCATATTTGATACAGTATGAAAACAAGCCTTGAAAGAAATATTTTCCTGAAAAATTTTTTAAGAGAAATATTTTATAAATTTCAAATGAAAGCAGTACTGACTGCTCAGTCAATGAATACCAAATGTTTCCTTATAGGGAAATACCAAATGTTTCCTTATAGGGAAATACTGTATCAAATATGATACGAATGGCCCTAGAGGGTTAAGTAGTAATTAGTGGGGGATCTGTTTATTACTTAATAACAATATAGAACTGATCCCCCACTTTATGACAAGTAGAAGCCTTAATCATATTATATTATTAACCCTCTAGGGCCATTCGTATCATATTTGATACAATATGAAAACAAGCCTTGAAAGAAATATTTTCCTGAAAAATTTTTTAAGAGAAATATTTTATAAATTTCAAATGAAAGCAGTACTGACTGCTCAGTCAATGAATACCAAATGTTTCCTTATAGAGAAATACCAAATGTTTCCTTATAGGGAAATACTGTATCAAATATGATACGAATGGCCCTAGAGGGTTAATAGATAGATAGATAGATAAACAGACTGAGATTAACCCTCTAGGGCCATTCGTATCATATTTGATACAGTATGAAAACAAGCCTTGAAAGAAATATTTTCCTGAAAATTTTTTTAAGAGAAATATTTTATAAATTTCAAATGAAAGCAGTACTGACTGCTCAGTCAATGAATACCAAATGTTTCCTTATAGGGAAATACTAAATGTTTCCTTATAGGGAAATACTGTATCAAATATGATACGAATGGCCCTACCTAGAGGGTTAACATTACTAAGTGGCTGCGAGTTTTATTATCCTAGTGATCTTCATATCATGGTCTTCAGGCGTGAAACTGACAGTCACAATGTGTATTGATTTCTATGTTCAACTTATCTATCTTAGACTGATGGCATCTATCTCTGTTATTGCCTAACTCATTTGGGTCCATATCATTACATACTTTGCATATCAATCTATCAAAATATTTCAAAAGTATACTCATGACTCTTCCAATGCCTGCTAAGACTAATTTTCTCTATAAAAAGGCAGGCTATCTAACTATCTATCAATCTAAACGTTTCCATATCTATCTATCTATCTATCTATCTATCTATCTATCTATCTATCTATCTCCATATCTATCTATCTATCTATCTATCTATACGTTTCCATATCTATCTATCTATCTATCTATCTATACGTTTCCATATCTATCTATCTATCTATCTATCTATACGTTTCCATATCATATCTATCTATCTATCTATCTATCTATCTATCTATCTATCTATCTATCTATCTATACGTTTCCATATCTATCTATCTATCTATCTATCTATACGTTTCCATATCTATCTATACATCTATCTATCTATCTATCTATCTATCTATCTATCTATCTATACGTTTCCATATCTATCTATCTATCTATCTATCTATCTATCTATCTATCTATCTATCTATCTATCTATCTATCTATCTATCTATCTATCTATCTATCTATCTATCTATCTATCTATCTAAACGTTTCCATATCATATCTATCTATCTATCTATCTATCTATCTAACCATTTTCATATCTATCTATCTATCTATCTATCTATCTATCTATCTATCTATCTATCTATACTGTTCATATTTATCTATCTATCTGTCTATCTATCTAAGCATTTCATATCTATCTGTCTATCTATCTAAGCATTTCATATCTATCTGTCTAAACTTTTCATATCTATCTATCTATCTATCTATCTATCTATCTATCTATCTATCTATCAATCTATCCATCTATCTATCTAAACTTTTCATATCTATCAATCTATCAATCTATCCATCTATCTCTATACTTTTCATATCTATCAATCTATCTATCTATCTATCTATCTAAACTTTTCATATCTATCTATCTATCTATCTATCTATCTATCTATCTATCTATCTATCATAAATTTTCTATCTATCTATCTATCTATCTATCTATCTATCTATCTATCTATCTAAACTAGGTACCACCACTCATGTTCGATACTTAAATTGATATTGAAATTTTAAAAATAATTAAGTTATATTCAATCATGAAAATTAGCTTTAATTGAAAGCCAAGCTAATACATTTAAATATTCTAGTAAGCAAAACATACTGGTGTATTTTTTACCGAAATTATATTGACTGAAATCTAAAATTTTGAAATTTTACAATTTTTTAAAAAAATACCGCCATTTTTGATTGATACATTACGTAAACAGTAGCCAAATTTCTGTTTTAAAAATCTTGCAAAAATAAAATATACCTCGCTGACACGTTATTTAAGCCAATTTTTAAAATTAAACTTAACTTTATCTGTTTCTAATCAATTAATAATTGCCTACTGCCAGAAATTAACAATAAAAAATATTAATTACAGTAGCCATGTTTTATGTCAGCCATTCGCGGCGGTGACAGATTTAGGACTACCGGGTGTTATCAAATCACAATGTATGACGTTCAATCGTGCCAAAATTTCCATATCTTGTTGTTTTTAATTATTATAAATTAGTTAACTCAATTACGGTCACAATTAATTAAAAAATTGAGGAAGTGAAAAAAAAAACTTACTTTAAATTTTGAAGGAATTACTCGCAAAATAGGCTGTTAAATTTCAGAAACGTAGAGAATAAAATATCGTAAGAATGAAAATGCGTTCATCCATGATTTCCAATGTAAGGGGGAATAACCCAGAACGCTTGTTAACTTATAAAATCAATTTGACCCATATAGAACATCGTACTTTATAAATTTGAACATAATTACACATATATATATTTTTTTAAATATACGGGTTGAAAAATTTTTATTAATTTTTTTTTTTTGGTAGACAGTATAATCATCAATTCTTAACTAATAAAAAAAATCATACAGTTCTTTAAAAGATTTTTATAATATTTTTAAAAACTTTATGAATTATTATAATAAAAAAAATGAAAACTTCTTTTAAAATTTTATTAGTAATCGAAATTTTTTTTTTCTTCAGACTCTAATGTCCTTACTTTTTATTATTCATTCCAGCAATTAAAAGCTCATCAAATTAAATTATGTCAAAGAATTATTGCATTTTTTATATTTCTCTGCGGAGCAGATTTTCGGATAGTGCCGGATAATTTAAAAAAAAAAGATGATTTATATTTCCCGATGAGTTCTGCGTTTAGCTAATAAAAAATTAAATCGCAGAAAATTAAAATTTATTAAAATTTCATGAATTTACGTGGAGGTGGAGGTAACAGGGTTAAAAATGTTTCCTTCAATATTTAAAAAAAATAATAATTTCAAAAATAATTTTATTGAATGTGAATGTGAATGTGAATGTGTACTGAAAGTTTTATTAAAATCCGATAATTATTTGATTTTTGCGAGAATTTCCAAATTAATGTGTTTGTCACCGAAAAAGTGAGTTGCGTAAAAAAAAGAGTTTTTTTTTTTTTTAATCATCTCACCCCAAGCAAGGCATTCCACTGCCAATATTGCGCATGGGGCTACATAGGGGAAGGTAAAGAGAAGTAGTGGTTAGACATAGGGAATGTCAGGAGGAAGGTGACAGATGAGTAAGGATAGCGAGGATGAGGGTTGGGCAGATGGGAAAAGTGTTTGATAGAATGGGAGCAGGTTAGTGTGTTAGTTACGTAATCGATTGTAAACAATCGTAAGATTTTCTTCAATTTTCTGCAACGCTAAGTCAAATCAAAACAATTTTCAGCCAAAATTTCGAACATATTAAAAGGGATTAAAAACAATTATAAAATAAATAAAAATTACTTTGATTTTTCCTCTTAATAATATTAGACACATTTTGATAGAAAAGGTTCGTTTTATTAAGTTTTGAACATTTTTAAATCATACTATGCTGCATTATTTGTGATGTAATGGAGGTACCTAAAAACTTTTTCATATCTATCTATCTAAACTTTTTCATCTCTATCTATCTATCTAAACCTTTTCATCTCTATCTATCTATCTAAACCTTTTCATCTCTATCTATCTATCTAAACCTTTTCAAATCCTTTTCTATCTATCTATCTATCTATCTATCTATCTAAACCTTTTCATCTCTATCTATCTATCTAAACCTTTTCATATTTATCTACCTTTTTATCTATCTATCTAAACTTTTTCATATCTATCTAAACATCTATCTATCTATCTATCTATCTAAACTTTTTCATATCTATCTATCTATCTATCTAAACTTTTTCATATCTATCTATCTATCTATCTAAACTTTTTCATATCTATCTATCTATCTATCTATCTATACTTTTTCATATATCTCTCTCTCTATCTATCTATCTATCTATCTATCTAAACTTTTTCTATCTATCTATCTAAACTTTTTCATCTCTATCTATCTATCTATCTATCTATCTAAACCTTTTCATCTCTATCTATCTATCTAAACCTTTTCATCTCTATCTATCTATCTAAACCTTTTCATATTTATCTACCTCTTTATCTATCTAAACATTTTCATATCTATCTAAACACCTATCTATCTATCTATCTATCTATCTATCTATCTATCTATCTATCTATCTAAACTTTTTCATATCTATCTAAACTTTTTCATATCTATCTATCTATCTAAACTTTTTCATATCTATCTATCTAAACTTTTTCATATCTATCTATCTATCTATCTATCTATACTATTTTTCTATCTATCTATCTATCTATCTATCTATCTATCTATCTAAACTTTTTCATATCTCTCTCTCTCTCTCTCTATCTATCTATCTATCATTCTAAACTTTTTTACATCTATCTCTCTAAACTTTTTTATATCTCTCTAGCTATCTATCTAATTTTTTTTCATATTTATCTATCTATCTATCTAAACTTTTTCATATCTATTTATGTATCTATGTAAACTTTTTCATATCTATCCATGTATCTATCTATCTAAACTTTTTCATCTCTATCTATCTATCTATCTATCTATCTATCTATCTATCTAAACTTTTTCATATCTATCTACCTATCTATCTTTCTAAACTTTTTCATATCTATCTATCTATCTTTCTAAACTTTTTCATATCTATCTATCTATCTATCTATCTATCTATCTATCTATCTATCTATCTATCTATCTATCTATCTAAACTTTTTCTATCTATCTATCTATCTATCTATCTATCTATCTATCTCTCTCTCTCTTTCTAAACTTTTTCATATCTATCTATCTATCTATCTATCTATCTATCTATCTATCTATGTGTGTGTGTGTGTGTGTTTGTGTATGTATGTGTGTGTGTGTGTCTGAGTATGCATCTATGTGCCCATATGTTAATGTGTGGTTGTGTGTAATAATATGTAATTCAAATAGTTTGTATATGACATTACAACAATGCCTTTGAGTTAATCATGTTTTTTTTTGTTTTTGTTTTTTTAGTACTGCTTTGGTTCCCATCACTTTATTTTCCCTGCTTGTTTTCGGTCATCCATAGGAATATCTCAGGTGGCAGTCTAGTAGGTACGATGTTTCAAGTTCCATAATGTACTGCAAAAAAAAAAAAAAGTTTTATCGTTAAGCAACGGGAAAATATCATGCGAAAGATTCTTCAAGCATCTGCGAATTTTTCAACGTTATTGTTAATTCGATTAAAAGATTTCTCGACTAACATCTGATGATTTTATAAAATAAAGCAACGAATAGGGTTAATTACACGTAGAAGTATGGCGTTTTCCTTTCATCTTCACTAATCATGGTTATTTTCTTAAGATTAATGCAAGTTACCTTTGGATTCTGTAATCACATGAGATGCTGAAAATGGTGGCGTTTAGCTTCCAACCGTTTATTACGACGCCGATCTACTGTTTGGTCAGCGTTGGCCAAAGTTTTTAATAAGATTACTGCTTATGCATTTTCAACGTCTTCTCTGAAGTCCGCCATCTGTTGAGAAAATAGTGTACCAAACAGTGTTATCACAGTTTGATAAAACTACGAAAAACTGATTCTTTTTCCTGAAGTGTGTATGCATTTTTTTTATAGATTCGGTTTATATACATATATATATATAGATAGATAGATCATTCCGCTTTCAGTTTTATAATTTTCATTTTTCTACTGTTCCTTTTCATTTCAATATTTTTGTTCTTTTTCTTAATTTGCCTGTTATGCAAGAAAACAAGCCACAAGATTTCAGCCTTCCTTAAACATTATCCTTGACAACTTACGCAAAACTAACAAAAGAACATTTTATTGACGATTACGAATACGCAAAGTCTTGGGTAATTTTACTGCGTAAGCATTTACGTCAAGCAGTCATTTGAAAGATAGCAAGAGATGGGAATGGAGAGAATTTTTTTTTCATTTCCTATGTTATGTTACCTTCCCATTTGCCGTTAACTGCTGCCCGGATCTAGCAATGACCCTTAATCTGCGTGATTATTGGCTTAGAATGATAATCGATTCCTTATGTCATTTTAAATACATGCTCTTTAGCAAAATGGATTGGTGGGAAAATGTCTCTTTTGCTTACATTGCGTTATGAAATATAAATATCAGGCACGTTTAAGTAATAGATAGTGGCTCGGATTGAGCAATCAGAGATCTGAGTTCGAATTCCATTCGGAGTCATTACATTCACTTACGCATGGCTACTGCTCCGATGAGCTTAGATCACTGGTGCCGCCTAAGCACGAATTTACACGAGATACTAGATTAGCAACTAGGTCCCACCCTTTTACAGTTAAACAAATAAGATGTAACCGTAAATTCTACTCCAACAGCTTCTTTTCTCGCGCTTCCCGCCTGTGGAACTCCCTTCCACAAGTCTGCTTTCCCGACAGTTACAATCTCCAGGTGTTTAAATGTAGGGTCAATAGACACCTCCTATCACACTAACTCCCAACTATTCTCACAACACTCTCATCTACCCAACCCTCATTCTCGGTATCCTCACCCGCCTATCACCCATCCTCTGTTATTTCCTATATTTAATCAGCCTTTCTCCACTCTACGTAGCCCCCTGCACAGTAGTGGCAGTGACATGCCTTGCTCGGGGTGAAACGCTTATAAAAAAAATTTAAAAAAAAACAATTACCATTGGAAAAGCAAGGTATGAATCAATCTCTACTCCTTCCAACTATGGGTGAATAGCAGAACAAACTGGGTTCTATGGCCTTGGAAGAAGGAAAATGCCTACAGTCGTAGTACATGTGGCACCTACTACTCTAATGAGTCACGTAATATATACACTGGATGCGCGTTGTGGTGCAATGGATATCGACTCGGTATGACAAATCGGGGAGACGAGTTCGAATTTCAGTTGGATTCCTTGCGTTCACTTACGTACAAATACCCTTGGGAAAGGGATTAATCCGTCTCTTCCATCCAGTTATGGGTTAAATAATAGAACAGATTGGGTTCTATAGCCTTGGTCAGCAACCAGTCTACTGCAGAAAGCAATGGCAACCTACTGCGGGATACATCTTCTGCCCAGTCAGTCATGTCTCTTTCGAGACATGATCGCCCAAGCATGTTTGGCACTTAACTGACTGAATATGTACACTATCGACCATAAGTTTGGGACCACTTAAATTTATTTTCTACGAGAAAGAAATAAAGAATTTTATGTCTTAAAAGAATAAATATAGACGTATTTCATTGTTGCTCACTATTGTACAATAATTGAAACCAAAATCTACATAGAGTAATTTCAAATTTAATTAAAGTTAATTCATATTTTCTTTTTATCAAAGAAACCACCACGAGCTTTTAATACTGCAGAGCAAATCCTTGGCATTCTTTCTAATAACTTATAAAAATAATTTGGTGAAAGTGATTTCCAAGCATCCTGCAAGCATTTAAACAACATTTGTTTATTTTTAAGAAGTTCATTTTGAACTGTACGATCAATTTCATCCCTTATTCTCCTTCTTTAATAGTGGTTTCTTATCTGCTGCACAGCCTTTAAGCCCAGCAGAATGAAGTCGTCTCTTAACAGTAGTAACAGATACTGGATATACAATTCATTCAATTGTTTTTCTTCTATTCCTCTTGCTAGATATGATCAAGTGCCTATCCTCTACAATAGATGTTATTCTGGGCCTACCAGATCTTTTTCTGCCAATATTTAACTCAGTTTCACGAGGTCGTTGAAGGCAATAATGCACACCATTTTTGATAGGCTTAATTTTTTAGCGAAAGCACGTTTAGAATATCCTTCTTTCGAAAAAAATTTCAACCTGAGCTCTTTTTTCAATGCTAATCTGTTTTTTCCTTGCCATTTATACCGTAGTAATATGGTTTACAAAAAATAAATTATACCGTAATTAAATATCTGAATAAATCTGAATTTTCGGCAAAAACTTGATCACAATAAGAGGAGTCAAGTAGCAAACTGAGTAAATGTTTACTTTAAAGTTGAAAAGAATACTATTTTTTTATTTGAGATGTGCATAAGAATAACAAAAATTACAAACTCGGCGAATTTGATTCTGCTAAAAATTTGGGTATTCCCAAACTTATGGTCGGTACTATATATATATATAAATGGAACTTCGTCCGTGTGTGTGTGTCTGTGTGTGTGTATGTATCCGTTACCTATAGACTCCGAAACGGCTGAACCGATTTTCTTGAAAATTTACACAGTCGTACTATAAGTGTCTGCGAGTGTTCTTAGCTAGGTTTTGTGTCGAGGTACCCTTGATAAATATCGAAAATCGATAATCAAATAAATCGGGTTATAGAAGGAGTGGTCCAGTTTTTATAAAATTTGATACACTCATAGTCAAAGACATAATAAACGATATTCAGAAGTTTCAAGGTTGCAGTTTTTACTATTTTACTCATGGCTAGAGTAGAAGAGATGGATTCATACATTTCTTAAGGTTAATAGCACGTAATATAATTAATATATATCTACATGGATATGTAATAAGTTATGTATAGATATATCTGCAGAAACATGTCAAAAATAAACAGTCATATTTACAATTTAAACATAGTACAGTCAGTTATGTGCAATACGCTATACACGCTTGGGCGATCATGTCTTGAGAGAGCAGAAGATTATCCGCAGTTGGTTGCCATTACTTTCTGCGATAGACTGGTTGCCAGCCAAAATTATAGAACCAAATCTATCTTGTTATTTACCCCATAACTGGAGGGAAGAGATGGATTAATACCTTTCCCAAGGGTATCTGCGCGTAATTGAATGCAAGGAAATCAACTGGAATGCGAAATCAGCTCGCCGATTTCTCGTTCCAAGTCGATACCCACTGGCCACCACACAGGCATAGTCAGTTAAGTGCCATACGTGATACACGCTTGGGCGATCATGTCTTGAAAGAGACATGATGACTGACTGGGCAGAAGATTATCCCGCAGTAGGTTGCCATTGCTTTCTGCGGTAGACTAGTTGGCGGCCAAGGCTATAGAACCCAATCTGTCCTGCTATTTAACCCATAACTGGATGGAAGAGACGGATTAATACCTTTCCCAAGGGTATTTGCGCGTAAGTGAATACGATGGATTCAACTGGAATTCGAACTCGGCTCCCCGGTTTCTCGTTCCGAGCCGATATCCAACGTACCACAATGCACAACCACAGGCATAGTACACACGTTATTAATTTCTCATTTTATCTATAAATAAACAAAAAATGTGCCTTTCACCACAAGATCTACACCAACGCAAGATCATACCCTGTATCTGTTGTACTAGTGGATAAGTGGTGCACTATGACCTGCTACAAACATGGCCAAACCATCACTGCGAACCTGTACTCACAGCTGTTGGAACGTGTGCAACAGACACTAAAGCACTAGGAGCCGGCGTTGGTTTATCGCAAGGGTGTACTGTTCCTTTAGAACAATATCAGGACTCATGTGGCGTCGGGGGCGGATATAATAGGGTGACTTGGCTGGGAAGCTCTGTGCCATCCATCTTACT
Source organism: Ascarosepion bandense (assembly GCA_037127315.1). Lineage (NCBI taxonomy): Eukaryota > Metazoa > Mollusca > Cephalopoda > Sepiida > Sepiidae > Ascarosepion > Ascarosepion bandense. The sequence continues at coordinate 3,560,754 of JBBBDQ010001011.1, forward strand.
CTCTAGACCTTAATTGCCACCTCTTCCATTTCCTGAACAAACACCTCCGTGGGAAATTCAGTTAAGTGCCATACGTGATACACGCTTGGGCGATCATGTCTTGAAAGAGACATGATGACTGACTGGACAGAAGATTATCCCGCAGTAGGTTGCCATTGCTTTCTGCGGTAGACTGGTTGCCGACCAAGGGTATAGAACCCAATCTGTCCTGCTATTTAACCCATAACTGGAAGGAAGAGACGGATTAATACCTTTCCCAAGGGTATTTGCGCGTAAGTGAACGCAAGGAATTCAAACTAGGCTCTCCGATTTCTCGTTCCGAGCCGATATCCACTGCACCGTGGGAAATACTTCTCATATAACGCAGACATGCGGTAGGCACTCACAGAGGCCTTTGCGTGTAAGGCTCCTAATTTTTACCAGCAGGGCATTGCGTAGCTGGAAGCACATTGATAAAAGATTCCGAATGCAGATGAGGACTACTTTGAGGACTAACGGTATATCTAATTTGCTGTATCAGTCAGTTAAATGCCATACGTGAAACACGCTTGGGCGATCATGTCTCGAAAGGGGCATGACTGACTGGGCAGAGGATTATCCCGCAGTAGGTTGCCATTGCTTTCTGCGGTAAACTTTGCCGACCAAGGCTATAGAACCCAATCTGTCCTGTTATTTAACTCATAACTGGAAGGAAGAGACGGATTAATACCTTTCCCAAGGGTATTTGCGCGTAAGTGAATGCAATGAATTCAACTGGAATTCGAACTCGGCTCCCCGATTTCTCGTTCCGAGCCGATATCCACTGCACCACAATGCACATCCGCTGTATACCTTTTCTTTTTTTCTTTTTTTCTAGTAAGTCATAAACAGCAAGTTTTTTGGCAAACTTGTATCTCGGCAACTAAGAAAAAAGAGACAGCATTATTGACCAAACTGAACATTGAATAAATATTGTAATGTTATTTACAGCTCTAAATCATGTGTTTGTGCCATTCACTGATAAAGGAACGGAAACGAAAACTCTGATTCTGGTTCAGGTCGACCTAGATCATCAGAAGCAGATCTTCGTGAGAGAGTGAACCTTGAAAAATAATATCTCTGTTGCAAAGGCTCATGTTTGGCAGGGTGTGTCCATATCAGTCCAAGAATTATATTATGACGTCTCTATTATATGTCTTTATTGTGGCAGTCGAAATTCGAGGATTATTGGTTGATTTTGTATATATACACTCACAGAGGCATTGTTATTTTTCGGTCCTCGTTTGCACAAGTTTTAGGCAGGGGTACGAGTTTAAAACTGATCATGTATCATTGTGTGAAATGCGAGGTATCTCCTGTCCGGATGTGTGGATTGTTTAATGGAATCTCAGAATGAGAATTCGGAGAACCTAATTCGAGTTCTACTTGGGTTCGTTATGCTATCGTACGCGTCATTACTCTTGAGAAACGTATTAATCCGTCTTCTCCCCGAATCTATAGGCTAGAAGGTTTGTTGGTTATACTGTAGGTAATAAACTGGAAACCTAGTCGTTTACCTATTTTGCATCGTAAAAAGAAACGTAAGTGGTTTAGTCGAATTGGTTTTCTGCTGCTTTCGTCACTGTTTTTAATTCGGAGGGGACCTTCTTGGAGATTGGATGTTAGGCTTACTGTTATTTAACTCATATCTGGGAGGGTAAATATGTATTTCTGTTTTTCCGAAGAACAGTTGTGCGGAAGTATGAGTTACAACTAGACATGAGTTTGAACTCGTCTCGTAGATTTTACTTTCCACCGATAACCAGCAAGCAAGCCGAATATGCACGTCAAATTGTCAATGTAAAAATAGGTTCGTTTTACAATGAAAAAAAAAAAAAAGAAACCAATTTTATGTAAATAAATCACGATTACGGGTATCTTAATGTACCCGCGTTGTAATGACACCAAATGTACGGTAGCCGTAGCAGCAGTGGTTGGGTCTAAGATAGGATAGCTATACGAAGATAATCTCTCTGATGACTGACTTCGAATTCCGAGGTGTCTTTCTCCTAGACAGTTTGTCAACCGAAGTAGAAGAGCCTAATATTCTTTGCTGTTTCACCTATCATTTAAGAGCCATACGTGATACACGCTTTGGGCGATCATGTCTCGAAAGTGACATGACTGACTGGGCAGAAGATTATCCCGCAGTAGGTTATCATTGCTTTCTGAGGTAAACTGGTTGCCAGCCAATCTGTTCTATTATTTAACCCATAACTGGAGTGAAGAGACCGATTAATACCGCTCCCAAGGGTATTTGTGCGTAAGTAAATGCGAAGAATTCAACTGGAATTCGAACTCGGCTCCCTGATTTGTCGTTTCTAGTCGATATCCACTGCACCACATAGTTGGCGGAAAAGTGATTCATCCCTTTTTTTAAGGGCGTTATTAGGAAGAGAAGGACACAAACTTAGTTAGAATTTCAAGTCTACCTTGCGGCCATATCATGTTAAAATACCAGTTCCCAAAGTTAAGCAACATCGAACCTGTTCAGTATCTCGTTGTGTAACTGTTTGGGAATCAGTCAATTAAGTACCATACGTGATACCCGATTGGGCAATCATGTCTCGAAAGAGACATGACTGACTGGGCAGAAGATTATCTCGCAGCAGGTTGCAGTAGACTGGTTGTCAGCCAAGGCCATAGAACCCAATCTGTCCTGGTATTTAATCCATAACTGGAGGGGAAAAGACGGATCAATAACATTCCCAAGGGTATTTGCGCGTAAGTGAATGCAACGAATTCAGCTGGAATTCGAACTTGGCTCTCCGATTTCTTGTTCCGAGCCGATAACCACTGCACCACAACGCAAATTCGCTTAGGAATACCAAGTGGTATTAACCCTGTATCACTAACCATCAATTAAATTTATATCACTACTAACCATGGGTATATCATACTCGATTTGAAAATATCAAAAAATATTAAATATGAATCATTATTTGAAATATTTTACATGCAAGCACTTCAAACTTTGTATTTTGTGTTAACATTAATAGGAACTGAAAAAAATTATTTAGGTAAGAAAATCAGATACTAAAATTGTAATTAAAATGGCGTCATTTGCGCTGGGTGGGATGTGCGTGGTGGTCCAGTGGATATCGGCTAGGAACAAGAAATCGGAGAGCCGAGTTCGAATTCCAGTTGAATTCATTGCATTCACTTACGCGCAAATACCATTGGGAAAGGTATTAATCCGTCTCTTCCTTCTAGTTATGAGTTAAATAACAGGATAGATTGGGTTCTATAGCCTTGGCTGGCAACCAGTCTACCGCAGAAAGCAATGGCAACCTACTGCGGGATAATCTTCTGCCCAGTCAGTCATGTCTCTTTCGAGACATGATTGCCCAAGCGTGTTTCACGTATGGCACTTAACTGACTATATACCCATGCTTAGTGTTCTCGGGTTAAGGCTATTATCCTTTAAAAAAAGGCATGAATCCACCTCTTTTCCTCTCTTCACTTATGGGTTAATTAGTACGACTTGTATCGTTAAAACAATTTATCTCAAAAAGAGAAAAAATTCTTAAAAATCTAAAATATTACTGCCTTTAAATAACCTGCAAATGGTTGATAAACAGTAAAAACGTAAGCTTTACACAACAGGCAGTCATGAAGTTAAAGGCCATCAAGTAAAATCAGTTTCAAGAATGGCAAGTATTTAGTAAGTTTAATGTTGGCGTTTTTATATATATTTTTGTGATAATTGTGCTAATTAAAATAAATATCTTGAAAATTTTGCACATAAAATTTCCAGTGTATTTCAGTGCAATCTGATGGAATATCTAACAAAAGAAGAAAACTAATCCCTTAAGCCTGATCACTAGATACATTTGTTAACGACGAGATATTTGAAAATATAAAAGCTTCAAATATAAAACAAGTCTTCAAATATTCATCCATTGTTTGTATCTAAGCATAGAATAAACTTTTCTTCATGTCTATGTAATTGAATGGCCCCTGTAAAGTTCTCAGTGGGACCTACTTGCCAAAATATGACATACGATTCATTGAAAAAAATGTATGATAATGTTATTTTGATGAAACGTACTTGAAAATGAAATTATTTACTCTTGCCAAAATGTAAACTTTACTAACGAGATTTGTTCTGTTTCATTTATTAAAAGTAAGGCTCCTTTCTAAAGTCAACAATCTTATGCATGAACAAAAAGATTTTTTTCAAAATTAAAAGGAAACAACTAACTCATAATATTAACTATTAAAATAAAGTAATTAATTAATTAATATATAAACTTGAAATACATAACAATAAGTAAAAGTACTTAACCTTATGATGGAGACATTGTTTCATGGTTAGAATTGGGTTTCTGGTTCCTTTTAATATCTTCTCATTCTCCCAGTAACCCCTTGCATCTTAGTGTCATTCACGCGATGCTTAGCGTTACTTGATTAAAATAAAAAATATTTTACACACTAAATCTATATTTTTTTCAGAAATATCCTTTCTTGCAAATTTATTTATTCCAATCCCTAACTATTTATCAGATAGATGAAACATGGACAGTGACATTTCCAGCTAAATGCTTGGCTTCAAGTTACAGATCTTTTGATTCCGACTAATATATATATATATATATATATATATATATATATATATATATATGAGTTGAATATATGGATCAGAATCCGACAACATAAATAGAATAAGTGAAGAACAAGAAGGAAAAAGTGTCTTTAATTTAATACTAGCAGTATAACCCGGCGTTGCTCGGGTGTAATGAAAGCTTTAAAACTAATCCATGGTTCTGGAGCTCAGACTCAGCCTAAAGAATATTTGTGTGACGTTTGGTGAGAATCGGATAGAAATTGTGGATTTGTATAAAGGACATACAAACAAATAAACAGACACACGCACAAATATCTTGCCTTATATATATATATATATATATATATTATCGATTTTCTGCACTATTGTAAAAACTGCAACCTTGAAACTTCTGAATATCGTTTCTTATGTCTTTGTCTATGAGTGTATCAAATTTGATTAAAATCGGACCACTCCTTCTATAACCCGATTTTTTCGATTATCGATTTTCGATATTTATCGGGGGTACCTTTGACACAAAACCTAGCTAAGAACACTCGCAGATGGCTTATAGCACAACTGTGTAAAATTTCAAGAAAATCGGTTCAGCCGTTTCGGAGTCTATAGGTAACGGATACACACACACACACACAGATATATATACACACACACACACACACACACACACACACACACACACACACACACACAAAGTTTCATTTATAAATAAGTTTAGATGTTTCACTTTAACAAGCTTCTTCAGAGATTTGTTACAGACGAATGATTTAAAAATCCAAGGGACAGTATGTTGATAGAGGTATCGTTTCATTGGTCAGATACGTGTCCCGTGTGATAAAGCAATGGATGAATATTAAGTTTTTCTTTTACATTTAATATTCATTCATTGCTTTATCACACGTGACACGAATCTGACCAATGAAACTATGCCTCAATCAACATACTGTCTCTTGGATCTTTAAATCATTCGTCTTTAATAAATCACTGGGAAGCTTCTTGAAGTGAAACATGTGAGATTAAAGACACTTCTTTCGACTTGTACTTTACTTATTCTTTTCATATATATATATAGTCATCCGCAGACACATCTGTTTCGCTTTATCACAGCTCATCAGTACGGTTAGACAGCCGATTGCTTTTAACCCAGGATTGAAACCCGACCGAATTGGCATCAGTCGGCGAATATACCTCTGAGGTATGGGCGCTCGGTAGAAGGAGGCAGCCTTTTAGCGTATGATGTATCATACGCCAGGAACCAGAGTGCTCTAATTCATTACTGAATGAGCGATGTGTAGATGCTAGAGTAGCTACTGTTTGTCCAAAGTCTACCATTCTTACAGAGTGCTAAATCAGCATGTGAGAGCGTAATACAGCGAAACAGGCTTGTCTGCAGGTGATTATATATATATATATATATATATATATATATATATATATGCAGACAAGCCTGTTTCGCTGTATCACAGCTCTTCAGTGCATCTAGATTAACTCTTTGCTTCGAAACCCGACTGATTTGTCATCAGACGTATATTTTTTCCACTGCACTATCAGCGTACGACAGAAAAGGTAGTTTTTATAGAAGGTTATTCACAGGATTTAAGCAAATAGCCAGTAACTGAGAGCGTTCAATTTAGTAGCCGAACTGAACTGCGTTCAATTCATCAACCAAATAACGTAGCGTGAATCCGTAAGTAGTTACTGTTTTTATTAAATCTACCTTTCCTTATAGTACTCTATCGACCAGCTAGAACATAAACAATCATCTACAGACAAGCCTGTTTTGCTGTATCACAGTTATTCAGTGCAGCTAGATTCACCGTTTGCTTCAATCAGGGATCGAAATCCGACTGATGTGTTATCAGACAGCTATCTTTTCACTCAAACACCTGATATGCGTAAAATGATATAGTTTAATTAGTGCCAAAGTGACGGCTGATATATGACAAAACTGAGTCGATCTTCGATAAGTATTCTAAAAGAATATGCGAAATTGTCTTTTAGATAAGAGATGTAAATAGCATACACCGTCTTATATACCGTCTCTTTTATGATCGTTTATATTAATAAATGATCACAAAATCAATATTTTAATGCAATTCTTTTCATAATACTATACGTACAGTTAATTCAATATTTATGATCTTGAAATGATATATATTTTGACAATCATAATAAATGTATTTTTAAATTTTAATTTATCGCAGACATCATTGTCACTTAGATTAAAATTAAAACTCAAAATTTAATGTTATGATTTATGTGCCTATATTTAAATGCATCGAGTGTTAGAACTAGAATTGGCCCAGTTACGTCGACCAGTTCACTCAATTCGAAAGGAAGCTAATTCAAATTCAAAAAATTTCAGTTTGCCTTCAGAAACTAGGACACAAATCATGTGACTACATAAGAAGGATGTACAGTCTAATACTTTCTAACGATAGATGTGTGAATAGTTTTGATTAAAATGTCACAAAGACATATGACACAAATCATGGCTTTTAGGCAGGCCCCGATTTGGACAAACAAACAAAAGCCCATGAGAATGTAGTTACATTCACCGACATTTTCTAAGTTTTACGACTGCCAAATTACGAAAGGATGTAACTTGGTTGGAAAGTATGTGGTCACCATAAAAATTGGCTGAAACATTTTGGGCTCCTAAAATATGTTGCCCATAAAAAATATTTTTTTAAAGAATAGATGAATACATATTCCGTTCGTCAAAAATAAAAATTAGGTCTTCGGCCTGAATTGCAGTGATGAATTGAAATTTAAAATTTTGGAACTGATGGTCGGTGAGCATAACGGTGGTTGAAGAGTGCAACTTGCACTGCATCAGAAAGCATGCTGGGATATATGCTTGGGTTGTATGTGTAGAAATGGTGCCGTTCTCTTGTAATCAATTTGCATTAGTTTCCGTGATCAAATCGGTATGTTTTTACTCGTGTCAGATTTACTTTTAAGGTTGGTTGTTTTTTATGGTATATCAACCTCGGCGGGTTATTTATTGCCAACTAAATTTCTATTTATTCATTGCTGGTAATACCTTTTTCTTTCCACAATTTATTGCGGTTTTTATGTTTTGTGTCTAGTAACACTTTTTTCTTTTCGAGTATCAAGATTCACTGGGATTTGTTTTTAAGGGCAAGGTCCCCAAGTCCTATCCTGTAATTTAACCCATAAGTGGAGGTTAGGGACGGATTAATACCTTTCCCAAGGGTAAAAGTGCTTAAGTAAATGCAGGGTATTTAACTGGAATTCGAACTCGGCTCACCGATTTCTCTGTCCGAGCCGATATCCACTGCACCACAACGCACATCCGTCACTATACGCTTACGGTACCTGGTATTCCCAAGCGGTGACCCATCTAAGTACTGACCAGGTTCAATGTTTCAATGTTGCTTAACTTCGGTGATCGAGCGAGAACCTGTGTATTCAACGTGATATGGTCGTAAGCTACTTTTAAGGATAGAAGATGCGGGTTCATATCACAGTGAAAGCAAATTTAAATGTTTTATTTATGCTACTATGTGCGTTGTGCTGCAGCGGATATCGACTCGGAACCACAAATAGGGGAGCAGAGTTCGAATCCCAGTTGAATTCCTTGAATTCACTTACGCACAAATACCTTTGGAAATGGTATTAATCCGTTTCTTCCCTCCGGTTATGGGTTAAAAAATAAGACAGACTGGGTTCTATAGCCTTATTCGGAAACCAGTCTACCACAGAATGTAATGGCAACCTACTGCAGGATAATCTTCTGCCCAGTCAGTCATGTCTCTTTCGAGACATGATCGCCCAAGCGTGTATCACGGATGGCACTTAACTGACTGAATATAATAGTTGAAATAATGATTAAGGCTTCTACTGGTCATAAAGGGGGGGATCAGTTTATTACTTCATAACAATAGGAAACCGATCCCCCACTAATTACTACATAATAATATAATACATTTCTTTCCCCTCTACCTATGAGTCAAATAACAGGATAGATTGGGTTCTATAGCCTTGTTCGGCAACCAGTCTACCACAGAATGTAATGGCAACCTACTGCAGGATAATCTTCTGCCCAGAAAGTCATGTCTCTTTCGAGATATAATTGTCCAAAGCGTGTATCACGTGTGTCACTTAACCGATTGACTATTTGAACGGTCGAATATTTCAAATCAATCTGAAAGTAACAATTATGCTTTAAAATACAAATTAGTCATAAATTACTAATGAAAATTCTTCATCGACAGATTTCAGACAGGTATACCTGTATTCATTAGCTAAAAACCACGTCATCGCGAGCATCATTTCGACTATTCCAATGTCGCCGGGTTCTTTAATTCTATTTGACGAGAAACACTTACATTCTGATTCTTTTTCTTATTAATATACGTTACATAACAATCTAATTTCCAGGGTTGGTCTATTGAGAGCAAAATTTGCTTTAATGATCACTAGTGGCTGCTACCACAGTCAAAACACCCGGCTTATAAAGATATGCACTTCTTTGAAACGATGAGGCCACGTCTGGAATCATTCTTAGAATTCGTTTTTGAGAATACCATAAATTTTCTTATATTGCAATGAATGATCGGCAATTTCACCAGAGATGAAAGGGATATATGAGGCAAGAAATATTTGATTCTACAGAAGGATGCTGAGAATGACATAAACGGATCATGGGAGAAAATGAGACATTTTTAAAGAGGATGTGAAACAAAAAGAACTCTTGTCTTAAAAATCAGAAAGAGATAATTAAAATTTCCGAGAGACATAATGAGAAAAGCAAGAAGGAAACAATGGGTAAGCTAAATAAAAATCTTGTGTAAACAGATGGGAATACATGGATAGTAATGGAATAAATATTACTTAGCGCTGAGGCAAATTTTTGTTTTGTTTCCCGAAGGCCTTACTCAGTCAAATATTTCCTAAACTTCCTTATTTCCGTGCAAATGTAAACGCTGAACTCAAATCGATAATTGTTTATTGACGAAACCTACCTTTTTTCAAGTTTACAACCTGAAAAATATCGAACTTCTTTTCGCTGTTTATCTCACCCCGTAACCACGCTTCAATAAATGTTATTCACTGCTGAATGACTTCACGCGTACTTAACCTGTTTTTCGACCAATTTACTTCCTTTTTGAAATTACTACGCGGAAATTGAGTTCCGAAACCAAACAAATCACGGAGTATTTGCACAAAGGAAGTAAACAGGTCGAAAACAGTATCCTACGCCTCCAGTCAATCAGCGGTGAATCAGATATGAGGACGGTGGTAAGGGGTGAGATATAGTCCGATTTTTTCTGGTCGATAACAGGAAAAAAGGTAGATTTCTTCAATAAACAATTATCGATTTGAGTTCAGCATATACAGTTGCACGTAATTAAGGAAGTTTAAGAAATATTTGACGGGGTAAAGGCCTTCGGGGAACAAAACAAAAGTTTACCAGCTGAAAAGGATAGGAAGTTATGTGACGTGGTCACTCGTGTCATAAAAAATAGCTACTCAAAAGCATTCGATTAATTCATATTATTGGGTTTTCCGGAAAGTTTGTACAGATTTCTGAGGCGAATTAAAACACAAAACTTATGCCATTAAATATTTATTCAACTAAATGAATCATTTCTTGCGCAACCCTTTTTCTATTTTTCCTTCAACTTAAAAATTCCTTCTTCTCAGAGTGTCGGCGGTTTTTTGGCAAAGAACTTATGAAGGGATTTTTTGTCATCCAAAGAAGTAAAATTTTTACTACTGAGATTATTTTGCAAAAACCTGATAAAAATTTAAAAAACTGAAGGAAAAATGTCTGGTAAATATATGTCTGGTGTAATACATCTCAGCCAAGCTGCATCACTTTTTGCCAGGTCACCAAAAACACGTGATGTCTGGCATTAGCCTGATAGAAAACAACACCTTTCCCCCTTTACCAATTCTTGGCATTTTCTTGTATTGCGGATTTCATTCGTTTCATTTCGTTTAGCCTTACTTTAAAGAATCAATTGACCAGTTACTTGGCAGAAACACATGATACAGGATTACTTTCCAATCTAACCAGATACACAACATGTCTTTCTTAGAATGAAGACCTACTTTTGGGGTGACTAAGGTTTGGCATGCGCGTTGTGGTGCAGTGATATCGAATCGGAACGACAAATCGGGGAGCCGAGTTCGAATTCCAGTTGAATCCATCGTATTCACTTACGCGCAATTACCCTTGGGAAAGGTATTAATCCGTCTCTTCCATCCAGTTACGGGTTAAATAGAACAGATTGGGTTCTATAGCCTTGGCCGGCAACCAGTCTACCGCAGAAAGCAATGGCAAACTACTGCGGGATAATCTTCTGCCCAGTCAGTCATCATGTCTCTTTCAAGACATGATCGCCCAAGCGTGTATCACGTATGGCACTTAACTGACTATGCCTGTGTGGTGGCCAGTGCATATCGACTTGGAAGTTCGAATTTCAATCGAATTTTTTGCATTTACTTCCGCACAATTACCCTTGGAAAAGGAAGTAATCCCTCTCTTCTCTCCAGTTATGAGTTTATTAACAGGAAGGATTGGGATCTATAGCCTTGGTCGGCAACCAGTCTACCGCAGAAAGCAATGGCAACCTACTGCGGGATAATCTTCTGCCCAGTCAGTCATGTCTCTTTCGAGATATGATCGCTCAAAATGGCACTTAACTGATTGACTGAATATAATAGTTGAAATAATGATTAAGGCTTCTACTGGTCATAAAGTGGGGGATCAGTTTATTACTTCATAACAATAGGAAACCGATCCCCCAATTACTACATAATAATATAATACATTTCTTTCCCCTCTACCTATGAGTCAAATACTGGTCATAAAGTGGGGGATCGGATTTCTATTGTTATGAAGTAATAAAGTGATTCCCCACTAATTACAACCTAATAATATAATACATCGCTTCTCCCTCTACCTATGAGTCAAATAACAGGACATATTGGGTACTATAGCCTTGGCTGGCAACCAGTCTACCGCAGAAAGCAATGGCAACCTACTGCGGGATAATCTTCTGCCCAGTCAGTCATGTGTCTTTCGAGATATGATCGCCCAAAGCGTGTATCACGTATGGCACTTAACTGAAGGTTCGCACATGTTGCTAACCCCACAATCTATTGCGGAACATTGTTGTAAACAAACAATTTCTCATCGTCCGATACAATTTGCTTAAAAAGTGTGCATTATCATTGCGTTTATACAGCATGCCACAAATAGAAATGCAATCCAATAGATTATTTTCACTCAGATTAGGTGATACCTAAACATCGTCGTGAATTGATTATCGACGCTTCACTAATTGACCATGGATGGTGGTCTTTGATAAACTTAGCGTTTCTGTTAATTATCGCGTTGTATAATCCGTGATATTCTCAAAAATGTCTTGATTAGGTCTTCATCTATAGTGGGTGGGTGGGGGGGTCTGCCTGAGCGTTCTTCATCAAAAGGCTACAATTACCAACTTGAAATTTACCGAATGACTTCCGTACAATTCCGTAGCTAAATCACCTTCACCTTAAACAGCACATACCTTTTTGTTGCTTGTGTAGCATTTTACCATTACTGTAATAAAAAGTATCAAGTATCTAAAATGTATGAATTTTTTCGGTAGTTTCTTACTTAACTAGATTAATGTTGAATTTAGAATTTAATATTGAGTTAATGTAAAATTTGCGTAGCCTAGCTTTTCCACCCTCCTCCTTGTTACTGTCTAGTTCTCTCTCTCTATCTCTCTCTCTCTCTCTCTCTCTGAGTCGTCATATATATATATATATATATATATATATATCTTTTTTAATTCAAGATTAGTTGTTGCATTTACCAAAAGATCGAAAAGGTATTGTCTTTGAAATATTTATCGTAAATCAAAGAAAATTTTAAGCTGTTTTCTGTCTACTGGTAACGAAATACTAATCTGGGGAATCTGAATTATCTTCCTCTATAAGAGTGTTCATTTTAACTTATACTAAGTATATACTTAATATTTATATTTTGTCATCCCCGACCCCGTTCCTAACCGTTCAATTTTTTTCCAAGGTATGTCATCAACCAAGTAGGAGAAAACTTCAGCCTACAAAGGATTGATGAACACTTAAGGAGTCAACAGCCAGCTAACTAGAGGTGGTGTCTCGATAAATCAGCGGGGAGAAGTCAACGAGATACCACTCCACTATCATTCCCGTGTACAATCATGGCTTTACAAAATAGGCATATAAAAACCTATGGCGTAAAGAGGGTTACTTCCAAAGGAAGTAACTACTCAGCCCTAAGGATTGACATGGACAACAGGTGTCATCTGACCGTCACCCAGCAACTGTTAGCACTAACGGCGTAAAGGAGCACATTTTTCCGAAATTTGTCCCTCGCTCGGAAAGGAAAGACATGAGTAACAGGTGTCTGTGGATCGTTACCCTGCAACTGTGCACAACAAACAATTATCCTATGAACATTTAACGTCAGGATGCTGAACAACTCTGGTCAACTTGAGAATGTCAAGCACGGAATTAGCAGATTTAACATCAAAATTCGAGACTAGATGGCCAAACAATGGAGAATTTAGCAGTGACAACAACGGGATCATATATGCAGGAGGTAAAAATAACGAAAAGGGAATCGGATTAATAGTGGATGAAGAAATGAAGAAATGCGTTCTGGGATACTGCCGGTTCTCTGAAAGAGTTCTCCGGGTTACACTGAAAGGGAGACCCTTCAACATAGCAGTTAAAATAGTCTATGCACTATCGCCCGGTTCACACTCCACCCACGTCTATTGAACAGGTGAAGAGGCTCATCTCTTGTTCCCTGCTTAGGATGTTGTTTCCGGTTTTCTCTTTTCCAATCTTTTCACTCCTTTTCATTTTTTTTTTCAATTGGAGTAGATAGACTAAACTATCGCCCGGTTCACACTCCACCCACGTCTATTGAACAGGTGAAGAGGCTCATCCCTTGTTCCCTGTTTAGGATGTGGTTTCCGGTTTTCTCTTTTCCAATCTTGTCATTCTTACGTAGTCCCCTGCACATCAGTGGCGTTACCGCCTTGCTCGGGGTGATAGGATTAAAAAAAAACGCAAAGCACTGAGGAACAAATAGAATTTTTCTACTCCATTCTTGACAATGCCAAGGCCCAATGTAAAACCCAAGAAATTAGAATCGTCATGGGAGAAATTAATGCCAAAGTAGGCATGAACGTAGACGCAAAGTAATGCTTTCGAAGCATTAAAATACCAGCTAGAGGGAAAGAGAGACCGGGGAAAGCAGCGGATAACATATTTGAAGGGCTTGAGCGGGTGGATGGCAGAGCGGAGTTTGAGTTGGGTAACAAGAGAAAGAGTGTTAAGAGCTACCAGGGATAGGGAGACGTGGAAAGCCATGAACGCCTACGTCCTGAAAAGACAGGACACTTAAAAGAAGAATCTTCCATTTTCATAGTGATGTAAAAATTGACACAAATAAAGAAGTTTTAATTTTTTTTTCTCAAAAGATAGTTTGAAGTGGACTCTAATCGGAAATGTAAGCATATTATATCTGTCGATAGATTTGACAGGTTGGTGTTGAAACATGAACGACTAAAAATCGAAATTAACTTTCCGGACAACCCAATATGCTTAACATTGAACATGTCCGGAGTGCTCGGTCACAAATATTTCTTTGAGTCATTAAACCAACAACATACAGCGGTTTTTCCAAGAATTAAATTGACACATCTCGTATATATTTTTAGCACAATGAAAATTATATATATATATATATATATATATACAGAAAAATCTAAGCAAGAGCCAACAACCAACCACGGCTCTTGCTTAGATTTTTTGTCTTTGTTTGCTCTACTTTCGTATTGAGCCCTTTAGTGTTAGGGTTTTCGTCTTGAAGTTTTTTTTTCTTTCTTACGAGTGCTTGACTTTTGTTCATGTACTTCGTTTGTTTCTTTTTTTACTTCCCCTTCATTTCTCCCCGAGTTCTTTCTCGGTGGGTTGTTCAAGACGATTTAAATTATAGCTTAATTAACACTAGTTTCGGAAGAATTAGTTCTGTTACTATTGGTATTGTTGTTACTATAGTTAATATTATATATATATATATATATATATATATACATATATATATATATATGTAGTTTAAAAAAGATTTAAGATTATTACAATGGGTAATACATATTTCACTGCATATTGCGGCTCTTCAGACCCAAATGATACAACAGTTGGTCATCAAAAATCCCCTAAATTTTTTTTACATAGACGCTCACATGTCCATATTTAGAATAAACATTTGTAACGGTTATTTATGAAAAATTTCTCGCTCATTTAAAAAGAACCTCAAATAATAGAAATAAGCAAAAAAAAAAAGAAAAAGTAGACGATTGATTAATGGAAAGAAGAGAAAAAAGAGACAAAAGAGAAAAAATGAAGAGAAAGAAAGAAGAGAAAAAAGGAAAAAAGAGAAAAAGAAAGGACAAAGAGATACAATTAAAAGACAATAAACAGTATCCAGAGAAATAAATGTTAACCCCATGTATCGAAATCGCGTCTCTAACACCCGCCTGCTTTCTTAGAAAACAGGACGTGGAAAATTTAACTCTGAAATTTAGTTTAAGATATAATGGGATATATTTACAGTACAAAAATAAAGTATACCTCATAATTTTAATACAATCTGAAAAACAACTATTCTTATTATTATTTTAAAAATTCATATCAATTTTAACAAAATATAAAATAAGAAAGGGATAAAGAAAAAGAAAGAGAGCGAGATAGAAAATAATTTTTTAAAAAATACCATCATTTTATCATCACGGCCTTTCATCAGAAACAAATTATTTTGAAATTTAAAAATTTAAAATTAATATATTTTCTCTTCTGCTCAATATGTCCAAATAGTGGATATATTGGTGAATCTGGAAACAGTTTTAGATTCCGTTTTAATAATCATAAACTAAGCATACGCCCAAACAACCCTTATTCCTCCATAGCTGAACACTTCAATCAACCAGGACACACATTAGAAAACTGCAAATGTTTGCTAATAGATTCCGATTTTAGTTCCACATACTCACGCAGAAAGAAAGAAAAATACTGAATTTTAAAATAGGGACTTAGGTATTTTGAATCTTTATAAATATTTTAATAGTTAAACATTTTTAGATAAACTTAATTTTTTTTTCTTTAAAACAACATTAAAAAGTATCATTACAGTTAGATTTACGTTTAAAAATATTTAGACTCTATTGCTTTCTGCATCACGTGACAGACGCTTTTCGCGACGGACGCCTCTAGTTTAAATTTTAAAATCATTTGTTTCTGGTGAAAGGCCGAGGCCGGTCTGAAATGTCAAATATATATATATATATATATATATATATATATATATATATATATATATATATATATATATAATCAATTTTCTGCACTATTGTAGAAACTGCAACCTTGAAACTTCTGAATATCGTTTCTTATGTCTTTGACTATGAGTGTATCAAATTTTATTAAAATCTATAACCCGATTTTTTCGATTATCGATTTTCGATATTTATCGGGGGTACCAAGACACAAAACCTAGCTACGAACACTCGCAGACACTTATAGTACACGGTCTAAGACGTCGCCAGATCAAATGGTAACTTCCCCTATGTAGATAGAGGTCGCAGGTTCAAATCCTGCCGAATGGCACATATTTTCGTAATAACAATTTGTCGTAAATAATCAAACCAGTAGATATAAATATATAATAATGTTTAATTAAAAATCAAAATATCTACTTAAATATGAGTATCGATAAAAAATAATGTTCAAACAATTCATTTCATATATATATATATATATATATATATATATATATACACACAAAAATTTGCCCTGACGATCCGTAGTGTGAAACCGCGGTAGGTTTTGGCTCACTTTAGATTTTTGTGTGTCTTTGCTCTACTTTTGTATATCTTCTTTTGTACTTTGTATCGAGCACTTTTTCTTGTGGTTGGTTCCGTTTGGGTTTTTTTTTCTTTGCTGCGGAGTATTGAATGTTTTGTTCTTGTTCCGCGGATTTTTTTTTCTCCCCATTTATCCGACGCCTTAGTGCACCGGATTGTAACGGAATTAGGTTCTGTTTGTTAGGGGTTTTTTTTAAGGTTTATTTTAGTATAAATTTACGGCCTACATACTTACAGAGTCTATTTAGTTATTATTTATATATATATATATATATATATATATATATATATATATATATATAATCTGTTAATTCTTCCCTATAAATATTCTTATGTCATTTATATTGCTACAAATTCTCTCGGATATCTACTGTTTTAGAGTTTAAGGAAATATAAATGAAATCCAAAGGCACAGTGGAATAGTGAAAGTTGTCTTTTGAAAAACAGGCAAATTATTAGAAAAAAGGGAAACTTAATTAGAAACAAAGAAAAGAACACTAAACTATTATGCAATATCAATCTTCGTAGATGGCGGTAAATATCTGAACGATTTCCTCACAGGTGAAAAAGTAACTTGGGACAAAAGAGACATGGAATCTGAGAAAACTATGAAATTACAAGCAACCTGAGAAGTTTTCAAGAAATTGATATTAACAGAGACACTTATGTTTAGAATCAGAAAGAGAATGCTGGTATTTATAGAACAAGACAGATTCTAATAAGAACAATAATTGTTTGGCATAGCACAGTGAGCCGATTTTATTTTAACAGTCGTAAAAAGGGACGTATGACAAGGATATGTCTTTTCACCGGATCTGTTCAACTCGTACAGCGAGAATATTTTGAGGACCCTAGAAGTTATGCCTGGATTCGTAATCGGAGGCCACAATTTAAACAACCTATGGTACGCAGATGATACAGTGCTGATAGCAGACACAGAAAGGAAACTACAAGACCTACAGAAGTTAGCTGAAGAAAGTAACAAGAAAAGACTAGAAATAAACTGCAAGAAAACCGAATGCATGGTCATCAGTAAAAAGGGCAGCCCATAATGCCAAATACAGGTCGGGGATACCAGAATCAAGCAGGTACAAAAATTTAAATACCGAGAAGACGGAAAGTGCAACACAGAGATCTGAAGGCGAATTGGCATAGCGACGGAAGCATTTCAGAAGTTGAGTAAAGAATTAAGAAATAGGACATTTTCGCTAGAAACAAGGAAGAGATTCCTGGATTGCTACGTGCTGGCCATTCTTTAATATGGCAGTGAATGCTGGACAATATCATCAAAGATGAAGGAAAAACTTGAAGTAACTGAAATGTGGTTCTACAGAAGGATGCTGCAAATATCATGGATCGAGCATGTGAGCAATGATGAGGTCTTAGAAATGATGGAAACAAAAAGGAAATTTATACTGAGTATCAGGAAGAGACAGCTGAAGTTCCTGGGACACGCAATGAGGAAAGAGGGCTTGGAGAATCTGATACTAACAGGCCAGATAGAGAGGAAACGAG
Organism: Ascarosepion bandense; assembly: GCA_037127315.1. Lineage (NCBI taxonomy): Eukaryota > Metazoa > Mollusca > Cephalopoda > Sepiida > Sepiidae > Ascarosepion > Ascarosepion bandense. Next base: position 3,578,793 of record JBBBDQ010001011.1, read on the forward strand.
ACGGGGAAAGCAACGGATAACATATTTGAAGGACCTAATCAGGTGGATGACGGAATGAGGGTTGCATTGTGTAACAGGAGAAGGCGTGCTAAGAGTCACCAGGGATAGGGAGATGTGGAAAACCATGATCACCTACGTCCTGAAGGGACAGGGCACATAGAAGAAGAAAGAAAGCCTAGCAATTGATTCAATATAATTGATCCACATTATGTCAACGGAAATCGTTATCCTAGGAAGGTGCACTTTCTCGTCGGTTAGCAAAAATCATGCCGTCGAAAGGCAAAAATAGAGTAGATTCGTTTTGAAGGCATTAAAATTGGCATACCACTTATTACCCTGGTTAAAAACAGATAGGATGTAATTTTCGAAATCGCTTGCCGCTTTTACTTTATCAAATTTATCGGAATTACTAACAAGACGTAAATAAATAATTGTGTCATTAGCATAAATACCAAATTGGGAGCTGATGATATCCTAGAGGTCGTTGGTAAAAGAGTTCGAATTCCAGCTGAATTCATTGCATTCACTTACGTGCAAATACCCATGAGAAAGGTATTAATCCGCCTATTTCTTCCAGTTATGGGTTAAATAACAGAAAAGATTGGGTTCTATAGCCTTGGTCAGCAACCAGTCTACCTCCGAAAGCAATGGCAAACTACTGCGAGATAATCCCAGTCAGTCATATCTCTTTCGAGACATGATCGCCCAAGCGTATATCATTTATGGCACTTAACTGACTGACTCTAAAAGCTGGTATCATTTAGGACTGTATCCTTGAACAGTATACGTTCAAGGATACAGCCCTAAATGATACCCGCCTTTATGTGGAAGGATCTAGAAGAATTTTCGTTCAGTTGAATCTGACCCGAGTAGTTTCAGATTATGAGGGTAGCACAAATGTTAGCGGCGTGAAATGTGGAATCTATTAGCAGAATTCAATTTTTGTTATTCATAAGTTGGTTAAAAATCGGAAATCTAGTTTTGGAAGATCGAAAATGTTTCATCAGAACTGCAGTCACTAACTGGTGATTAAAAACAATCCACGTCAAATGACACAGGGCATCGCAGAGATACTTTATGTTGACACATATGAGTGTTGTAAGGAATTTTATAGGCATTTCAATTAGATTTTACTTTTAACTTGATCTGATTTGATTTAGATTTGACTTTGATAGACATTTGACTGGGATAGGTGAATCGCTAAAAGATTTGGATGACACACACTTAAAAGGAAAAGATTTAATGGAGTGCATTTCAATTGAAAAGTGTCTTCTCACACGATAGAAAATGACCCATTTTTTTAAAAGAACGATCACAAAAGATGAAAACATTATTTTCAATAATATGCTGTGAATAAAGCTTTTGAGAAAGTCACTCTAAAAGCGGATGTGCGTTGTGGTGCATTGGATATCGGCTCGGAACGAGAGATCGGGGAGCCGAGTTCGAATTCCAGCTGAATTCATTGCATTCACTTACGAGCAAATACCCATGAGAAAGATATTAATCCGCCTATTCCTTCCAGTTATGGGTTAAATAACAGAAAAGATTGGGTTCTATAGCCTTGGTCGGCAACCAGTCTACCTCCGAAAGCAATGGCAACCTACTGCGAGATAATCTTCTGCCCAGTCAGTCATATCTCTATCGGGACATGATCGCCCAAGCGTATAACATTTATGGCATTTAACTGACTGACTCTAAAAGCTGGTCTGCATCCGAAGAAAGTTATACTATTAGGCTGTCCCAAACGTTTGTAAATACTTGCAAAAATTGAATTTTTCTCGCCAAGTAATCTAAGGTTACCAGAAAACACTTGCAAAAAATTGAAATTTTACTCGCAAAAACAACAAAAATTATTGCTCAAAATAAAGACCATCATTTCCCGAGACTTTCTGCCATCGATCTGCAAGCTTTCCGATCTGGTCAAAGTACCATTCAACCGGCTTCGAATCAAAGAATTCTTGACATGCTTCCTCGACTTCATCAAACGAATCGAATCGACGGACCTTCAGAAAGTGTTGCATTGAGCAGAAAAGGTCGTAATCTGATGGAGCACAGTCAGGACTGTAGGCTGGAGGTAGCAGAACCTCAACGCCGTCTAGCTCTTCAAACTTGTCTTTGGTCTTTCTGGCGGTGTGTGTTTTGGCATTGTCCTGCTGCATCAAAGCGCGCTTTCTGTTGATCAGAGCCGGGAACTTTTGCTTCAACTTTTCGTAGACCCGCTCAAGTTGCTGACAGTAATGTTTGGCACTGATGGCCCCACCATTCGCAACCAATTCAAAATGCACGATTTCTTCAAAGTTCCACTAAACGCACAACATGACTTTCTTGCCAAATCGATCTTGTTTTAGAACCGATAGTGTCTCTTACCCTTTCTGAACCCATCGCTTGTCTCGATTGTGCTGGACAAGATAGACCCATTTCGCAACTGTTTACGAACTTTTGGGACAACCTAATAAAACGGCATGTCATATTTTTCAGAGAGCTATCGAGAAGATCTTATTAGGCAAAGTGGAGGGCATAATAATATATTGAGATTATGTATGTGTTGGGGCTCACACAAAGAGCGAATTAAAGCGTAAAACAGAACAAGTCCTATGGAGATTAAGTTAGTCAGGCACGACAATAAACAATGACAAATACAAGCTACACTGCGAAAAATATCCTATCTAGGATATCAAATATCTAGAGAAAGAATACCCCTGACGAGAGATTTACAAACAAAAATGCGAAAGTAGCGAAGACCAAGAACAAGAAAAAATTGGAATCTTTATTAGAGTTAATTAATGTTTACAGCAGATATCATCTCAGAGCAAACTTGTTAAACCATTTGCAAAAATGCGTAAAAAAAATGTAGAATTCACATGAACACAAAGTAATGCTTCCGAAGCATTAAAGGTTTTGACAAATAATAAAAATCTTCGACACGAGAAAAGAATTTACTTTAACAACTGATGCAAGTGAAGAAGCTAAAACAGCTATTGTATTACAAGATGGTCACCCAATCTTGTATCTTTCCATAAAATTGTCATTGGCAAAATGTAATTATTCTAATATAGAAAAGTAAGCATTGGCCATAGTCTGGAGTATGGAGAAAGCACAGAATTACCTGTTGGGTAAAATGCTCCTGTTAAAGTAAGATCACAAGCCGTTGGAATTATTATCCAATCCGTAAATTGTGTTACCAAGAGCAACGAAATCAAGTATTTTAAGGTGGGCTATTGAAATCATGGCGTTTGATTTTGACATTATGTACGTTAAAGAAAGCACCATTTAAGATGTGGATGCATTATCAAGAATAAGATTTCTGAATGTAAATGAAGCGAAACGTGAAAATTCGGATGACAGTTATAAAATGGGTGGAAACAGACGTTGATCCCACAAAACACTCAGCATAAAAAGCCAAATACGAGGATCATTCAATAAATAAGGTGAATTTTTCTAAGGTGAATTTTTCTAATACAGATAGAAGCTTACTTTTTTTTCAACATAGTCTCCCAGCAATGTCACACACTTTTCCCATCTATGCACAAACTTCCGTATTCCCTTAACGTAAAAATCTTTGATCCCAGCCAATCGTTCACAGTACTTTTGACTTCATCATCAAAATTCTTTAAGCAATTTAGCCCACTTGTAGACATGTTTTGGCTGAAATATGTGGTACCATATACAGTTGACATTCTCCTATGAATTTCAACTGGTTTGCACCCTTCAGCAACCAAAAAGTTGATAACTGACCTCTGTTCAATCCTGGAGCATGCTTCTTGGTCGGCCATCTTTGTTAATGTCCAAAACTCTCAGGGTTTTTTTTTTCATCTGCAAAAAAAATTAAATCTCTTTGAAAAAAAATAAAGGAAAAAAATTAAAAATAAAAGTAAGCATCTACCTGTATTAGAAGATCTTATACCGAAAACTTCACCTTATTTATTGAATGACCCTCGTAGAAGTCCTTATACCGAAAACTTCACCTTATTTATTGAATGACCCTCGTAGAAGTCCTTATACCGAAAACTTCAACATATTTATTGAATGACCTTCGTAGAAGTCCTTATAACGAAAAATTCACCTTATTTGTTGAATGACCCTCGTAGAAGTCCTTATAACGAAAAATTCACCTTATTTATTGAATGACCCTCGTAGAAGTCCTTATACCGAAAACTTCAACTTATTTATTGAATGACCCTCGTAGAAGTCCTTATACCGAAAAATTCACCTTATTTATTGAATGACCCTCGTAGAAGTCCTCATAACGAAAAATTCACCTTATTTATTGAATGACCCTCGTAGAAGTCCTCATAACGAAAAATTCACCTTATTTATTGAATGACCCTCGTAGAAGTCCTTATACCGAAAACTTCACCTTATTTATTGAATGACCCTCGTAGAAGTCCTTATACCGAAAAATTCACCTTATTTATTGAATGACCCCCGTAGAAGTCCTTATACCGAAAACTTCACCTTATTTATTGAATGACACTCGTAGAAGTCCTTATACCGAAAAATTCACCTTATTTATTGAATGACCCTCGTAGAAGTCCTTATACCGAAAAATTCACCTTATTTATTGAATGACCCTCGTAGAAGTCCTTATACCGAAAAATTCACCTTATTTATTGAATGACCCTCGTAGAAGTCCTTATACCGAAAAATTCACCTTATTTATTGAATGACCCTCGTAGATCCCGATACTAAGCAAAATACATGAGAAAGAATATGTGGAATGACTGCACTTTTGCGGAAAGACCTTTTAAAGAAGCAAGACATTGGTTGACAATAGAGAAAGGCATTATATGTAATGCAGATGCCAAATTTTACGGAAGGAAATAATTAAAAGTGTGCACGACGATATACAATGCGGGGTCACAGCGAGGCAAAGAAGATTGAGACTGCAATTTTGGTGCCCCGGATATTGTGAAGATATTGAAGAACACATAAGCAGATGCCCCAGATGTACGGAAATTAAGACATTTAAATAAATCATATTAAACACAAAGCCTAAAGAAAGGGGAGCCATAAACAGGGGTTCACATAGACCATGCCTACATTAGAGGTATTGAATCATTTTTAATCTTAGTTGGTGTAACTCAGATTTTAAGGTAATAGTCTGTTATAATTACATGGCAAGATTCTCCGAAAACTTGTTTTATTACACACACAGAAACCCCCACACACACATGTACATGCACGTACACACACACACACACACACACACACACACACACACACACACACACACATTCCCGAACATAATTTACTTAAAAAGCTAAAGGATATTCGCAATTCACGAGTTAAATTTAATTTTAATTATTTTTTGAAAAAATTATAAAAACTAAATTAAAGGCGGTTTATTTCAATAGAATCCATTTCAATAGAATCCATAACTACAAGTGTACACACACATAAACACACACACACACATACCCGCACACAAGCACATACACACACACACACACACACACACACACACACACACACACACAATACACATTCCTGAACTTATTTACTTAAAAAGTTAAAGGATATTCGCAATTCACGAGTTAAATTTAATTTTAATTATTTTTGAAAAAAATTATAAAAACTAAATTAAAGGCGGTTTAGTACGAAAGGGTAGATTTCATTAGAATCTATTACTACAAGTATACATACACATAAACACACACACACACACACACACACACACACACACACACAAACGCAAATAAAAAACGAAGATAAATAGTCACACCAACTTCGCGAAACCTTTTCTGGCGTTCGGTTTCAATTAAGAATACATTGGTTTGTTCCAGCTTTAATCATTAGTAAGCAATGCCAGTAGAAGAACAAAAATGGCGCCAAGCAAGCCGATACCTGGCTGGTCAGAACTAATATAAGTAAGAGATAGGAAAGCTGTCACCGTGAAACAAATATTGAGAAGAATATTTGCAAGAAACATTGTACCTAAGACCGGAATTCTCCGATGAAAATTTAGTGTCTTGGTTAAAAAAAAAGGAAAAAAAAATCCATCATATCACCCACAATCGAAACGTGTTGCGGAAAAGATGGTCCAAACATTAAAAAAATTTGACAACTGCAGTTAAGAGGTGCTTCTGAGCTCCTCAAAACCATCAATCTTCTAACCTTGCTGCAGGATGCAGTTTATCGTCACGCCCAGGAAGGGTCATGATAGGAACATGGACACATTTAATAACATAAAAAAACAAAAAAGATAAAAGAAAAAAGTACGAAAGTTTTTATATAAAAAAGACATGTTGTAATGCTGGTTGGTTGTTTTGTTTTTATGGCATATCAACCTCAGTGGGTCATTTATTGCCAAATAAAATCTATTTTTATTTATTGCTGGTAATACCTTTTTCTTTCAACAATTTATTGTTGTTTTTATATAAGTTTTTGTGTCTAGTAATGCTTTTTTCTTTTCGAGTATCAAGATTCATTGGGATTTGTTTTTAAGGGCAGGGTCCCCAAGTCCTACCCTGTTATTTAACCCATAAATGGGGGGAAGGGACGGATTAGTACCTTTCCCAAGGATACCAGTGCTTAATTGAATGCATTGTATTAGTACCTTTCCTTTTTAAAAAATTTTTTTGTGGATTCCGAGTGAGGAACCGCACAAATAATGAATAACAAAAACAGATATGGAGATAGAAAAGTAGGTTATATTGAACGTAATATACAATCTTGAACGCAGGTTAGTAAATACGGGAATACTATTAGTAACAAACAATATATACAAGTCTTAAAGTGAAGTCGTTGGAAATAGTATATCCGTGTATATTATTCTAGCTGAGTGGAAGTCAGAACTAGTCTGACTTCTCATGTGGTCGTCTGTGGGTAACTTCGGTATTTCCCGGTAACTTACGTATCAGTTCCGGAACTCTCCAATAATTCACACGGATCTCCACGATTACTCTCAACTCTCCACCCAACTAGCAACCGATATTTATTGTAACAAAATTACAATTTGGGCACAAGGCCAGTATTAGAGGGGGCAAAATCTGAGGCTGGTCAACAATAAATATCCTATACGTAGCTAATCATACTCATGACCCAGGCGTTTTTTACAATTTCTCATTCACCATAAGAACATATCCTTCGTTACTCAATCCTACATGTACCAAAATGCTGCATCCACTCCGGGAACCTACAAAATAATTCCCACGTGAATAAAAATGTCTTTATACAATATATACAGAATCTCCACCCAACTATCAACCGCTGTTCTCTCTATGGCAGGAGTATATATGTATATATATATATATATATATATATATATATAGACTCAGTCGAATTCATTATCATATACAAAGGGGAGATCCCACAACACCTTTTAATGAGAATAGAGAGGTCGGTCAGTTAAGTGCCATACGTGATACACACTTTGGGCGATCATGTCTCAAAAGAGGTATAATTGACTGGGCAAAAGATTATCCCGCAGTAGGTTGCCATTGCTTTCTGCGGTAGACTGGTTGCCGACCAAGGCTATAGACCCCAATCTGTCCTGTTATTTAACCCATAACTGGAGGGAAGAAACGGATTAATACCTTTCCCAAGGGTATTGGCGCGTAAGTGAATGCAAGGAATTCAACTGGAATTCGAACTTGGCTCTCCGAGTTCTCATTCCGAGCCGACATCCACTGCGCCACAACGCACATATGTCTCCTTAATTGATTTTTAAGCTACCGAACGGTTCTTCATGCGGATAGCAAGCAAAGCCCACCAGCCTTAATGGGAAGGCAAATTAGAGCGCCAGTAACCATGTCGTTCGCCACAGAGGGAACAGCTCAGCACCCAAAAAATAAGAAGGCGCAGGATTCATCACACAAAAAGAACAGAACACGATTGTACTAGAAAAACGGGGGCAACAAATATTAGCTCACGCTAATCAATATAGGAACAGGTCCGAGCCTGAAGATGTAGAAATGCAAATCGAGAAACAAAAGGAGACAGAGGATGAGGAGACTGAAACAGAAGAGAACATGGAGGAAAGTGGAAAGGAGTTAACAGACCGAGAAAAGAAAGATGAATATAGACCATGATCTCTAATAAAGAGGAGACAGTAAAAACAGAGGAGCAATTCAGACTATCTAGAACATTCAGAAGAAACGATAGGGCAACTAAGTGCATCAAACCTCTAAGCTTTAGGGAAGTGTAGTGAGATACACGCATGAATAAAATAAATTAAATGAGATACACGCATGAATAAAATAAACTTCAGGTACTGGAGAAAGGAGAGATCACGTAGCTTCCTACGATATTTACACATTGCGACAGCTTACGGCCATATCACGTTGAATACACCGGTCCTCGCTCGATCACCGAAGTTAAGCAACGTTGAGACTGGTCAGTACTTAGATGGGTGACCACTTGGGAATACCAGGTATTGTTATCGTTTAGTGACGGATGTGCGTTGTGGTGCAGTGGATATCGGCTCGAAAAGAAAAATCGGTGAGCCGAGTTCGAATTCCAGTTGAATACAATGCATTCACTTAAGCACTGGTATCCTTGGGAAAGGTACTAATCCGTCCCTTCCCCCCATTTATGGGTTAAATAACAGGGTAGGACTTGGGGACCCTGCCCTTAAAAACAAATCCCAATGAATCTTGATACTCGAAAAGAAAAAAAGCATTACTAGACACAAAAACTTATATAAAAACAACAATAAATTGTTGAAAGAAAAAGGTATTACCAGCAATAAATAAAAATAGATTTTATTTGGCAATAAATGACCCACTGAGGTTGATATGCCATAAAAACAAAACAACCAACCAGCATTACAACATGTCTTTTTTATATAAAAACTTTCGTACTTTTTTCTTTGATCTTTTTTGTTTTTTTATGTTATTAAATGTGTCCATGTTCCTATCATGACCCTTCCTGGGCGTGACGATAAACTGCATCCTGCAGCAACGTTAGAAGATTGATGGTTTTGAGGAGCTCAGAAGCACCTCTTAACTGCAGTTGTTCCCACGTCCACGCTGACTCGGTGTAGGAGCACCTGCTAGGATCTCAGATACGGTCAAATAGTGAACTTCCAAACAAAAACCAAAAGAAAATTTTATAATAAATTCCCAAAAATATATTTTTATAGCCGAATTTCTAATCATACATTTTTATAGCAAAATTATTAAGAATAAATTATTTTAATATACCAACAATATACAAACTATATTTCTTAAAAAAAAAAAAACGTTTATTCTAAAAATATAAAATCATGCACAATTTATCTTTATTTGAAAAATATTTCGAATTCGGCATTAAATGACCTATAGAGGTGTTGATATGCTGCTAAACAAAACCAACCAGAGAAACAAATTGTATCATGACGAGCTTTCTTCAGTGCCTCTACACATGTGTGTGCGAGTAAGCATGCTTGTGTGTATGTGTATTTGTGCGCGCGCACTCCCGTGGGTGTGGATTTTATATATGTATGTTGAAGAATACGACTATTTATGACACGATAGTATTTTTTGTTTCGTTTTGTTTTTTTGGTCTCAAATAAACGGCCGGATGCCTGCCCTGAACATAATAGGAACTTTAGCTGATATTCCAAGATAGGAATATCCGTTCGGGCGAAATTGTCATCCACCCTTACGTAATCAGGTATCGGCTTGCTTGGCGCCATTTTCGTTCTTCTATAGCCGTGGCTTACTAATGATTAAAGCGAGAATAAACCAATGTGTTTCTAACTGAAACCGAGACCAAAGAAGAGGTTTCTCGAAGTTGGTGTGACTGTTTCTCTCCATTTTTGTGCCTGCGTTTGTGTATGTGTGTGGGGGGATAAAACAGGTGTTCGGAGAATATTCCCATGCAATTATAACATATTCTTACCTGAAGATCTGCGTCACAACATTTACAAAATGGCGGTTTTGCTTGAAAAGAGTACTGCTAAAAAATCACAAATTTCAGTACTCCCTTAGGCTTGAATGTGTTATTCGATTTTCCCAGAAAATCGCATCTATCTATATACACATAATCATATCTATCTATCTATCTATCTATCTATCTATCTATATATATATATATATATATATATATATATATATATTATTAAAATACTTTAACCCAAAACGGAAAAGGGGGAGGTAAATCCCAAGAACCTGATCCTAATTAATATTAAAAAATGATACAGGAGGAGAGCTCAATGTAATTAAAATTACAGAGCTAATGTAAAGTAAAATAAATTTTCAAAAATCAAAAATGTTGAATGAACATTTCGACATAAAATCCCTAAGAGAGATTTTATATCTCCTCAGCAACGTCCATCTTTCAAAATGGAAATAAAAATAAGAATAAAAAGACAGAGAAAAAAAAAGTAGAAAAAAATAAAAAATAAAAATAAAAAATAAAAAAACACGGTTAAGATTTGAGAAATTTACGTTACAAAAAATTCCGTAAGTAATTAATGTCTAATTTTAGATTTTAACTTTTAGATAGAGTTGTAAGTGAAGAAATGGAAAATTTGGATTTGTCTGGCTTACAAAGGAAAGGGGTTAGGGGTGGTGTTAAATTGAGAATAGGGTTAAACAAAATCGAAAGGAAAGTAAAGAAGTAAGAAAACTAGAGACAAGGAAAGAGAAGAATAGAAGGGAAAAAAGGGGATAAAAAGAAAAAAGAAAAAAAATTTCATATTAGAAACGCTCAATACGTGTCAAAACAAAATTAACCTTATATATGGATTAAAGTATTAGAAAAAATAGACTTTTTAGAAAAATTATATGTATTGTAACCCGCAGACAGATCTGTTTCGCCGTATCACAGCTCATCAGTACGGTTAGACTCCGATTGCTTTTATTACCCAGGATTGAAACCTGACCGAAATAGCGTCAGTCGGCGACTCTACCTGGGCTATGGGCGTTCGGTGGAAGTAGGCAGACTTTTTAGCGCATATCATTATACGCGCCCAATAGCTAGATCGCTCTAATTCATTTCACTGAATGAGCGATGCGTACATGCCAGAGTAGCTACTGTTTATCAAAGTCTACTATTTTTCCAGAGTGCTCAATCAGGGTGTGAGAGCGTAAATATATATATATATATATATATAAGAAACATTAAGGCAGACACGTTATTTCATGGTAAATCGGAAATTTAAGCCTATTTCAGGCAAACCATCATCAGCTTCCGTCTCTATTTTTGTAAAATAAAGACGGAAGCTGATGATGGTTCGCCTGAAATATGACTACACATCCAATTTACCATGAAATAACGTGTCTGCCTTAATTTTTCTTATATTTGCTCTATATATATTTATATACATATATTTTTAGAGCTCTCTTAGAGAGTTATCCTAACACTATGTACAGGATACTTCTTTGGATTCTTCTATACCCACACTGCATGCTGATATATATATATATATATATATATATATATATATATATATATATATATACTATAGTCATCCGCAGACAGATCTGTTTCGCTGTATCACAGCTCATCAGTACGGCTTAGACCCCGATCGCTTCCTAAGCGAAACCCGACCGAATCGGCGTCAGTCGGCGATTCTACCCCTAGGCCACGAGCGTCCGGTTGAAAATGGCAGGCTTTCTAGCGCGTATAAACACGCCCAATAGCTAGAGTGCTCCAATTCATTGTTGAATGAGCGATGCGTATATGCCGGAGTAGCTACTGTTTACAAAGTCTCTCATTCTACCAGAGTTCTCAGTCAGGGTGTGAGAGCGTAAATAAATATATATATATATTATAACTTTGAACATTACTTTTAGTGAATACTCGTATTTGAGTAAGTGCTCTGTTTATTTATTTAACAGTATATTTATTTATTTTCGTCTGGAGGCCTGAATGCTCGAGAAATCTTATTTAAATAAAATTTTCGCTCTTTGTCAGGAATCAGACATGCATTTCTCAGGACAGAGGTAGCCAACGTTTAGCCCGGCACGACTTACCGACTTGATCGCGAAGAGAAGTCGGTCTGACGAGGACAAATTCCCTGCTTTCAAGACTCAGAGATCTCATAGAAGTTTTTCAAATCTGCAGTTTCATATTCAAAAGTAAACAAAACATTCTTTGAGTGTGTTAAGAAATGTTAGTAAAGATGCGGAGACTCTTTTACACTCAAGGTATATATTTTTAATATTTTATTTTAATTGAATTTAATATTTCGCTTAATTAGAAAGAGTAAATTATTGAAAGTTAGATCTGCGTGTCTATCTTTTCTAAGATCATTATTGGCTTCATTCATTTTTATATTATCACCAAAGAAGCGCTGATTATTGTTGAAGATTTAGGGACAACACGTTTTTGCAATTATAGAGGACATTGATCAGCATCTTAGCAGACGATTCCCAGAAATGACCTTGTTTGAATCGTCTGACTTCTTTCTAAAATTTCTCTTAAGAAAAGCGCTGGTTATGATGAGTACGGGTGATATTTTAGTATTTTCCAGTTTTACACTTTTTATTCGGCTTCATCCGGTTGAGCACTGGCTAAACCCAATCTATGATTTGATACATCTACTATTTCCTGTTCAGATCTTTTCTTTTTCTCATTGAGATTGTATGATGTGTTTGCAACGTAAAATCCTTTTGTTTGTTATTTGTTTTTATAAGTTATTTCAATTTATCGTTTACAACGTAAACCCAAAACTATTGCACGATTCTAGTTGTATAATTGTTCCTTCCCTGTTGTGCATGCTTTTAAGATTCCTTGTGAGTCAATTTGGAATATGATATGGTTTAGCATTTTTTATAATCATATCGCCCCAAGCAAAGCATGTTACTGCCACTGTTTTGCAGGGGTTTACATACGAGGAAAGTTACGAGACAAAGTGACAGTTTATATGGGGTGTCAGGAAGTGGGTAAGAAATGATGACACTGGAGTGGACAGAAAAGAGAGCATGAGAGAGGGGATTCAGGTTAGTGAGATAGATGACTATTGACTTTGCATTTAAATTCTTGGAGATTGTAGCTGCCGAGGAAGCAAGTAAATGGAAGGGAATTCCACAGGAGGGGGGATGTGCAAGAAAAGATGCTGCTGGAGTAGAATTTGCGTTTACAATTTACTGGTTTTACTGTAAAAGAGTGGGATTTAGTTGCTAATCTAGTGGCTCGAGTAAATTTATATATAGGGGGCACCAGTGAGCTAAGTTCATCGGAGCAGAAGCCGTGAAAGTATTTGTAGCGTGTTATATTTTTCTTAACTGAATAAAAATTTGTTTTAGAGCACGATGATTAAATACTACCTTTCTTTGCACCAAAATCATATACATAAAAGTTTTCTGCAATAGTTTCTATCTGCTTTTTTAAATTTTTTGTTGAAGTAATTTTCTTTTCTTACTTGTCTTTCCTTATTGCCTTCCGCAATATAACCACTTTTCTCGTTTTTTTTTTTTTTTTTTTTTAATCACTACACTATTTAGAACAATATCCGTTTTCCGTGGTCTCGTGCTCACATTTTACAAATTATGTTTTTACTTTTTGAATAAAATCCTCAGCGAGATGTCCATTTTTTCTTTACATCGCAGGAAGTTTCAGTAAAGGAAGAAAATCGACCAAAATTCAAAAGAAATTTGCTGCCTACGTAGAACGTCATTCTGCAGTTAATTACATGACTTCGTGAGAGTTACGGGAGAGAAAAAGTTCGAGATATAGTTTGTTTTTTATGGACTTTCAAAGCAAAAAAGGTAGGTTTCTTCAATAACTAATTGTTGATTTGAGTTCAGCATATACATTTGCACAGAGATAATGCTATTTTGGATATATTTGAAGGGGAAAAGCCGTCGGGAGTTAAAACGAACATTTACCCTTTTTTGCACCTTTTGTTCATTGCTCACAAATCTGGTATTCTTTATCTATTGATTATATTAATTTTACTTGATATATCTTTTCATCCACTAATTTTCTAAAAAGTGTGCTACAAAACGTCGGATGACCGAATCTTTTGAAAGCATTTGTACCACCAACAGGAATTACTCAGAGTACATATTACGCTACCTCGAAAAAGCAATCGATGAAGCGATGTCTGCAATTGTCCTGCAACTGTGTATGAAAATATATAGTTATGTACAGAGATATTTTGTCAATAAAAAAAGACCTCCAAATGTATGAACTATTATTTTCGCATTATTAAAATTTCAATTTGAAATTTGGATTTTGTCATTTTGAAATTCAGAATTTTTAATTTAAAATGTAACTTTTTTTTAATTTGCGTGTAAAAAGGTGTAGAAATCGTGGCTAGATGTTATGGGATTTATTGAATAATACAATTTTGGTACAAGGCCAGTGATTTGAGGGGGGCATAAAACTGTGGTTGGTCATTAGTAACTATCTTATACCTAGCTAAGCATATTTTCATTAATAATGTATATAAATACAGTAATGTTTACAATGTTTTTTTTTTTCTGCTACGGTGTTGAAATGCTAATTAGAAACACTTGATAAATAAGTGGATACAATCCGGACAAAATGTTTACAAAAACTTAGCAACTGTAATTTGTTATTAAGAAATAAAGTTATAATTATCTTCTGGTAATAATTAAAAATCTCTTCTCTACAGAAATGTTTTAATTTTTTTATGTAAACATATCTGCGTCTTTATATTGGACGGTTCCATGCAAAGTCCGCACTTGAACGAGTTAAAAAAAAAAAAGCAAATAAAACAAGAACTCATTTATTTATGCCACACCGAGTATTTCAGGCAATTTCACGTGATCATTTAATTCTTCTGAATAATAGCCGGCGGTGAGTATTCATTCGTTACTGTTTAGCGTTGAATTGATTTTTGCACTTTTTTTTTTAAATCTGCAACTTTAGTGTGTGTATTTTATTTTGATACATTTTTTTGTAAAGTTATTTCTAATTTGATAGATTTGGTATTAAGAGATTCATCTGTAGTCATATTTGTATAGTTCTGCGTAAGGTCTTATCCCTAAGTAATATTAATACTAGTTTGAACTATATTTTTGGCTTTTGTTAATATTAGTTTATTCATAATTTATTAAGAATAAAATTATGCTTACATAATCTGAGTAATACCAAAAACTAAACTTAGAAACTCAAGTACTTCTAAAATACTTATACTAATTGCAGGTTCTTTACTTTTTTATGCCTCTTAAAATATATTTTCTCGAATATTCTGTAAAAGCGCACGGGTTCTGATCGTTAAAGTGTATTTTCTGATGTTTCTACATTTAGACAAGCCACCGTACAATCTGTATTTTCAATTATTATTTTAATTGTTTTTATAAACGTCATTAAAATATAGATGATTTGAGTTCTACGACAATGTGATTTAAGATCCTCCAACCTAGGTTCGAAATTAACTGCATTTTTCCCCACAAACTTGATAAATTCTCAATTAAAAATAAGACTTTCAAGTAAGATATTGCGACTCCACCTAAAGGACTAAACGGTTTGCGTAAAGCCTTTTTTCTAAAGGAGTGGAGGTAAGTTCTAATGCACAATTCCTACAATACATATTGCTTGTAGCTTCCTGCTTTACTCTTGATATTTGAAGATACTCTATTGTACATAATGTATCTATTCCAGCTTCTTTTCTCGCATTTCCCGCCTGTGGAATTCCCTTCCATTTCCTTGCTTTCCCGACAGCTATAATCTCCATGAATTTAAATGTAAAGTCAATAGTCATCTCTTATCTCACTATCCTCTCTCTCCTGCTCCTTTCTCTGTTCACTTCACTCACATCAGTATTCTCATCCTTCTTACCCACTTCTTGACACCCCTATAACCTATCACTCTCTCATAACTTCCCTCCTATGTAACCCCCCCCCCACCTGCAAAACAGTAGCAGTAAAAAGAAAAATGAAACTACATATTTCTCGCTTTTTTCTCTCTCTCTCTCTAGGTGGCTAGTTTCAAAACTTAAATGACAGCCCAAAAAGTCTAAACATATATATATATATATATATATATATATAAAAATTTCAAACACTGCTTATTTTTAATAAAATCCGTTCATATTCACGGAAAATCTTTCGCGTATTATAATTGAAAGATGTCCAGAAATTAGCTCTAACGTTGACAGATGTCATCATTAATTTCTCAAGGTACCCAAGTACTTTCAATCTCTTTCCGAGATTATCTTTAGGGGTGTGAGTTATAGTAACAAAAAAATAACTGCAAAATTGTCACGCTAAAAACTTGATTTTTTTTTTCTTTTTTTTTTTTTTGCTTCAAATGTAACTGACAGATTGCTAGCGTTCATTAGAATGTGAAAATTAGAACGGATTTATTAAAAATAAGCAGGCAGTGTTTTCAATTTATTTAATGTGATATGTTTTCAGTTGTTGCACTACGGTCGATCAGGTCTGTTTCTCGAGACCTGACTGACTAGGTAGATTTTACTAAAGTAGGTTGCCAACCAAGGCTATTGAATCCAATCCGTCATGCTATTCAACTCGTAGCTTGGGGTGGGGAAGAGATGTATTAATATCCTTTCTCAAATATATTTGTGTGCAAGTGAACGAAACTAAATCTGCTCTCCACTTTCTCATTCCAAGCCGATATCCGTTGCTCCATTATAAAATACCAAATGCAATAACAAAGCTCTCTTTACGATTGGTAGCACCAGTTTAGAAATATCAACCAGGACGTTATTTCAAAAGACATTTTGACTAGGATTGCAGTTTAAAAAAAAAAAACTGAGTTTTACTCGGGTATTTTAAACAGAAAATTGTGATTGTATACTCAACAATCCATATTTTTGGATGAAATATGGAAATAGATGGGTTGTTCTATCATTTGGTTTACATTCTTTTTTACTTTTACTTTTTTTTTTTTTTTTTTTTTTTTTGGGGGGGGGGGGAACAAGAGTAGAGGTTTATCCCTTGTTTCGTATTAAATTTACGATTCTTTCTAAAGTCTTTGGCGGACCTGAAGCAGACTACCACCATTTTATTTTCGTTGTTTTTAATTTTTTTTTTTTTTTTTTTTTTTTACTTTTATCAGCGCAGTCCTGTCGATTGTTACTTAAACGTTCCGATTATCAAAAGAAATTTTGAAAAATTACAATATTTAAACAAATTTAAATGTGGGGTCAGTTTCTCGTACAACGTTAAAGTAAATCTATCCTCCATTTTCCAACCGCTATAAGGTTGTACGAGAAATTGGTCTCACCCCCTAAAATTGTTTAAATATTGAACAATTTTTTTTTTTTGTCCTTCCTAAAGTTTAAGGTGTAAAAGATATTGCACTGAAAAAAGCCCAAAAAACTTCGACTGGTTTCAAAATAGAGGCTCGATTTACGTTGTATGAGAAAATGATCCCCCCCACCCCCAGAAAATGTTTAAATATTGAATTTTTTTTTCTTATATTCGCTTAACTCAAAATGCAAAAGTATGTCCATCGTTTTATCAGTTTCTATGGATAATTTCAGCTTTAATTTTCGGAAAATGTGTGTGTATCCGTTACCTACAGACTCCGAAACGGCTGAACAGATTTTCTTGAAAATTTACAGTTGTACTATAAGCGTCTGCGAATGTTCTTAGCTAGGTTTTGTGTCGAGGTACCCCGATAAATATCGATAATCGAAAAAAATCGGGTTATAGGAGTCAGATTTTAATCAAATTTGATACACTCATAGACAAAGACGTGAGAAACGATATTCAGAAGTTTCAAGGTTGCAGTTCTTACAATACTGCAGAAAATCGATAATATATTATATTTAAAAGGCAATGTTTGTGTGTGTGTCTGTTTATCTGCCTGCGTGTCCTTTTTTTTTTTTTTTTTTTGTCAATCGTGAAGCCAAGGGGATAATCGATCTTACTGCGCTGAAAAAAAAAATAAATAAAAAACGAAATTAAACGTGGTGGTAGTCTGCTTCAGGTCAGCCAAGTCTTCTAATCTTCTTTCACTCCCCACTCACACCCCGCCTCTGAGTAGCATTATCGCTTTGCTTGGTGATAATAGTTTATAACTGTTTGCGTTGTGTATTTACACGTTTTTTAGCCTTTATGCAATTTTTTATTAGTTGTCTAACATCAACTATGTCCTTTTCAACCAGTCTAAAAAGGAAAATTGATGTCAAATTGCAAGGGTAACAGAAAATTGCTGTCTTTTCTAAAAATGCATAGCAGTTCTGATAAAAAAAACTCTAGACTTCGTGCATGTCATTAAAAAATATATTTCTGTGATCTCGCTTTAGCTTAAACAAGATTTCAGTTTAAATAAAAAGTTGAATTTTTTTTTTTTTTTTTTTTTGGTCCTGGGCATGACGGTAAACTGTATCCGGAAGCAATGCATTTGATTGGGAGGTTGTGAGGAGCATGGAACCACCTCTTAATTGCTGTTCTCGGGTTTACCCTGACCTGGAGTGGTAGCACCTGTTAGGGTCCCAGCTATGGGCAAAATAGTGAACTCTCAAACTGGGGTCAAAACATGAAAGTACATAAAGACTTTTTATAGAATACATTTTTTAAGAAAAATTATTAGCATCAACACATTTTTTTAATGCAAAACTAGAATCTTTAGTTTTCTAAAATAGAAAAAACAATATTTTCATTAAACTCTTACTAAATCAACCTTCTCACTATAACTGAACATTAAAAAAACTACCTTTAAAACCTCCACCTTTTTGGCATTAAATAAGCCACAGAGGTTGATATGCCGTCAAACAATTCAAATCGAATTTTTTTTTTAATTTATAGGAAAAGAATTATAACTCTAAACTTAAACAGCTGATGCGATAAATACCCAGTAAAGTTTCCAACCCCCACGAAAAAAATACTTCTATACAGGTCTGGTTAATGATCTTATACACCACCCGGTCAAAATGCTCCTTTTTCTTCTACAAATTTTTACTCATGAGATATGTTAGCGATATTTACTAAGTAAACACATTGCAAACTCTTTAAATAAATTAGCATAGTTGACTTTTGTCAAAAATGTTCAAGAAATACCACTATTTTATTTACTGCAAATTAAACCAATTACTGTAATACAATCGCAGTAACATAAAACAATTTATAACCAGCATTATAACAAAATGAGTTTTCATATTGATATCATTTCAGTTTATAAAACTATTTACAAATCTAGAAAATAAAATTGCTTTTTAAAAGCTTCAAGAGGACTGTAGTTTATACTAGCCTAAAAAGATAATCCGGCCGTGGGTCCTAACCTGCAGCTTATACTAGCCTAAGCGATATTTAACTTTTGTTACAAATTTTACGGCACAAGGCCGAAGAGGGAGGAGGAACAGAACTTTGGTTGCTTTTCAAGTACTCTATCCTATACCTAGCTAAACTGATTCACGACCCAAACATACGTTACAATTTGTCGCAATCACCACAAGAATTTATCTATCAACACTCAAACTGCCATGTACCAAAATACCGCAAAGCATTCCGGGGACCTAAAAACACCCAAAATGTACATAAAAATTTTACAATATACAATAAATACAAAAATATACATAAAACTTTTACAGGAAATGACATGAGGAGGAGGGGCAAGACAACAATTCCCCAAAACAAATTTTTTTTTCTTCAACTGAAAATAACACAAATATTGTTAGCTGGACACTGCTCACCCTCAAAACAAAGAGGCAGCTGTATTCTGCCCATAGGACAAAATCGAGAGGAGAAAATAACTTGGACTGGGGAGAATATAATACTGAACCAGGCGAGATCAAATGGGACAAAAATAAAACTGAACTAGGAATCACAGACTGGCTCATAACAAAAGAACTCCGGGAACAAGCCTGGAAACAACTAGCCTAAGCGATAACCAAGGCGTACGCGCTCGAGACGGGGCCAAAAATTGCCCAGCCGCCGCGACCACCGATACACTCTTCTAATGCATTCGGATGGTGTAGTCCTGGCATGTTTCCCGGAACCGGGCGCCTCAGTATTTTATTTTTTCGTAGCTGGGTATCTGTCTGGAGAGAGTCGCACTCTACCAGAAGACGGAGACGCAACTGAGATGTGATCCGGCAGGTTCCAGGTTAGTATTTGTAGCTCTATTTGTATAAAAACTAACAAGTGGTATGGATCTTTATATTTGTGTCTATATCTCACTACTAGTTCTATATGTCTTCTATGTGCCCTGTCCCTTCAGGTACTAAAAATTGTAATTAAAATGGCGTAATTTTCGCTGGGTACTATATAGTGTTCTCTGGTTAAATGAACATTCCTTCGTTACTTTAACAAGGGAATGTCTCCTTGAATATTAACAGGTTGCTAATGTTTACATCTATTTTATGTTCGCATTTTGAGAGATTTACCGAAATACATTTTTTTTTTTTTAATTTTTTTTAATTTATATTTTCGGAAGCAGAATCCTTCAGAACGTTGGCGATGATGGTTCTCTGCAATTTCCTGTCTGTCTGTCTCTCTCTCTCACTCTCTCTGTCACTGTGTGTGTGTGTGTGTTCTCTCTCTCTCTCTCTCTCTGTCACTGTGTGTGTGTCTCTCTCTCTCTGTCACTGTGTGTGTGTGTGTCTCTCTCTCTCTCTGTCACTGTGTGTGTGTGTGTGTGTCTCTCTCTCTCTCTGTGTCACTCTCTCTCTCTCTCTCTCTCTCTCTCTCTGTCACTGTGTGTGTGTGTCTCTCTCTCTGTCACTGTGTGTGTGTGTCTCTCTCTCTGTCACTGTGTGTGTGTCTCTCTCTCTCTCTGTCACTGTGTGTGTGTGTCTCTCTCTCTCTGTCTCTCTCTCTGTGTCTCTCTCTCTGTCTACCATATAAATTGAAACTCGTTTTCCAATTTTTTTTTTTTTTTTTTTTTTTTCAAAAATTTGCAATATCATTCCATGGCATTATCAGTATTCTTTTGCATAACTACATTACTGTTACCTGAAGTCACTTTGTGAGTGACACTGTTCAGAATTCACTTCCATATAGTAGGACTGATATTGCACTAGTTTAGTACTCTTGTCTCTGATTCCAGTGAAAATTGTCTTAATCATTAACTTAGCATCGTGGAAAGCATCTTTCGCTATCCCAATGTGTCTTCGGATTTCGGTGTCTCAATTAGCATCGTCTGTTAAAATTCTTCCAGACATTTTAAATTTTTATACTTGATTTATTTTAAGCTCAAAATCCAAGATTTCACTTAAAGAAAAATAAACCCAACTTTTACAATGCTTAAACATGTCTCACTCTTCTGACAATATGTGTAAAAATAATTCTAAAAACTTTAAGCTTATAAAATTGAAAAAGTGTAAAATACCAACACTGCAACAAGTTAAACATAATTTCTTTTTATTCTTTCTCTAATTCTTTAGAAAATCATTAATTAAAACGAAGCAAGCTGTCTAAAATAAAACATTTCAATTTGCGAACCTAGACTTATTTAAAAAAAAAAAAAAAATATAATAGATCGAATTGGTTTTTTAATTTTATATATAATCAATATTGGACTCTATGCGAAAGCTAGATTGTGGTGTGTCACCAAAAATTAAATATATTACTATTTGTTTTTCTTTAGCATTTACTTTTAAAGATCGTTTGAAAAAAGCAAAACACCTAACTCCCGCAGGTTTTTGCTTACGAACGGACTTCAAAATTTTGCTATTTCAAGAATAAATCTAAATAAAAATCTAATTTTGTATTAGATTCATTGAATGGAGAATATATTCAAACCAGAACTTCAATTGTAGAACTCTAATTTTGAATCCCCACAAGTAAAATATGCACATATCTATTCCTGTATTAGATAAGTTAAACCTAAAGTTATTATACAGATCATAAAAAAAGATCATGAAAAAATAAAAAAATTATAAGTTAAAGATCATATATCCTAATTCAGTCAGTTAAGTGCCATACGTGAAACACGCTTGGGCGATCATGTCTCGAAAGAGCCATGACTGATTGGGCAGTAGATTATCCCGCAGTAGGTTGCCATTGCTTTCTGCGGTAGACTGGTTGCCTGCCAAGGCTATAGAACCCAATCTGTCCTGTTATTTAACCCATAACTGGAAGGAAGAGACGGATTAATACCTTTCCCAAGGGCATTTGCGCGTAAGTGAATACAATGAATTCAACTGGAATTCGAACTCGGCTCCCCGATTTCTCGTTCCGAGCCGCACCACAACGCATATCCTAATTAATAAAATCAAAAAATAGAAAATGTATACAACACTGGACGCAAATAACACATCTTAAATTTTCTTTATTTATTGATAACCACACTAAAATTAATTCATTTATATAACATTACATCAAAGTATAGCTAAATTGTTCAGCATAATTTCCATTTAAATGTCTTGCTTAATGGCACAAGTGTGAGCGCCGCGCATCTTATCCATATACAACTTGTAAAGCTTCAGTGAATTATAAATTTTGTAATGTCCTACTAAGTTTCACTGATTGCCGGAATGAAATTCCAACGCTACAGTTTTGCACATGAACTTAATCTTTAAAGTTTTCTAAAAAGAAAAACTGTTACTCTTAAAAAAAAAAAACCTTGTCATTATTTATCATGTCAAACCAACTTTAAAACTGAGAGCAATGCAACGGTTTCAAAATCAATGTGCTCCATAAAAACAAACGCCTCCGCCTTCCCGATGATTGGAACACTTTTTAAACTGAAGTTATAAATATGTCACCTAATGTATGGGACTCTCCTGGGGTCAAATGCCCGCCTCCCTGGCGGAATGTTAACGATTTGAACGAAGCGCCTATCCTTAAAGGCTGCACAGGACTGATACTGGTTTTATTATTGCAACAAATTACCGTTAGGATTGACTCTGACGTAAGACTTTATGTAGACTGCGGTCAGTCTACAGATCTCTTCGCAATATGAGGTTTGGGGAATCAAAACAAATGAATAATTTACGGAAGTTTTTTACTTTCATTTTTTAACTGCTCTCATGAAATTTAAATCCTGTTTAGAAAACGACTCATCAGAGTTTTGGAAAAAATGTGTAGTAATTACATCCGGAGAATATTCATATTATCAATCGTTATACTTGGTTACAGAACGGTTTAATGTAATATTTCAGTTTGTGACAAAAGTGTGGAAATGACATTTTTAAAAATTGAAATATTAAGTCCGATGCTAGGAAGCTTTGTTAACGCTGTTGTACCAGACATTTTTTTTATCACTAGAATCCAACTTGCACGCTTACATCTACCATTTGTCTACCCTTCTAGAGACTTCCACGTTAATGTGGGAATTGCCCAGGGCTCTTTCCTTGAACCTACGTTGGTTTTCATCTTTGTCATCAGTTCTCAAATTTATATTCATGCTAATGACACAACTATCCTGTCTTAATAGTAATTTCGAAAGGTCTGATTAAATAGTAGCAACTGATTTCGAAAATTACCTCCGATCTGTTATTAACCGGGGTAAGAAATGGCTTGTAAATTTTAAAGCCTTCCAAAACGAAACTGCTATATTTTATCCAAGAATACTATTTTTGTCTGAATGTCCTATGGAAGTAACTAATTGCGTCATCTTGGTCTAGCGTTTCCCGTTTGACATGAAGTGGAGTAATTATAATGAACTAGCAGTATAGGGAGAGAGGAAAAGATTTTTCTAGAAGAAAACGGTAAATGCTCGCGGTTTAAAAAAATAACAAACAAATATTGGAAAACAATTTGGTTTACCTTTAGGGGTTCTGGGATGTTTGATTGTATTTCGATTTTACTGTAATGTACTCGCAACTGTCTCCTGTTCGAATCACTGTAGGGGACTTTTTACATTCTCTTTTTTCCTGATGCTCATTCTTTTAATGAATTGTTTTTAAGGTTTTTCTTGAAAAAAAAAACTTTTTTGATATGAGACGGAAAAATTGCTTTTCGAGCATAAAAACTGATTATTCCAACGAAAAAATGCTGATGTCGTGGTAATTTCTTGCTTTATCAAGCTTTAATTATGGGTGATTATTTTTCTCATTAAAAAAAAAATCTTGTTAAAATCTCTTATTGGGATTTCTTTTTTCTCATTAACTACCCAGACCAGTAAAGACGGAAGAATAATGAATGAAAAGGGGTGCAAATACGAATGCAGAACGACTGGAATAAACAAGACTGTTTATGGTGACATAACCTCCCATTTCTCTGTTTAATTTCGTAAATGAGATACGCCGCAAGTGAATGCTTTTAAAATCAAGAACCCCAGTGGTTGTTTGGTTGGGTTCTCTTTTATAAGTTCTGCATTTTCGCATGTTTTTATGTTTGAAATCTAAACTTATTTATAAATGGAACTTTGTCTCTGTGTGTGTCCGTTACCTATAGATTCTGAACCGATTTTCTTGGAAATTTACACAGTTGTACTATAAGCGTCTGCGAGTGTTCTTAGCTAGGTTTTGTGTCGTGGTACCCCCCGATAAATATCGAAAATCGATACTCAAAAAAATCGGGTTATAGGAGTGGTCCGATTTTAATCAAATTTGATACACTCATGGGCAAAGACATAAAAGATATTCAGAAGTTTCAAGGTTGCAGTTCTTATAATAGTGCAGAAAATCGATAATACTCCCGATATCCTATCGAATCTGATCAAAAAACGATATTCATCCATCAGTAGGGCTCATTTTCTCTAATTTTACTTTCGACGGGTACGATAAGTTTTCATGGACTTACTTAGGTTAGTTTATCCTTGGATGACTTATTTGATTCCGATATTGGAAATCGATACCCCGATATCCTAGCGGGTCTGATCAAAATCAGTTTTTCAGCCCTTTTATTTTAGTTTTTGCTTCGAGTTTGGCTCTAAGTTGGTATAAGTGTAGTTCTTAGTTTCAGCCATGATACCATTTACTCAGAGGACTTATTTAGCCTTCAGAATTCAGTTTACAACGAAAAAGCTTATTTGATATCGATACCAGGAAATCAAAAAATTACATCATTCATATTTCTTTCAGTCTACAGTTTCGCTTTAACTGAAAACAACTATTGCTTTTAGTCTTTCGTGCCAACGTCTAAGGAGTCTGAGCTCCAGTACCATGGATTAGTTTTAAAGCTTTCATTACACCCGAGCAACGCCGGGCTATACTGCTAGTTATAAATACGATTTATGACGAAAAATAGGACTAAAATACATTGACTAATTTACACTAATTGACTAATTGGCTCTTAACATCTCCCACACTCCACTCCGTTTCGCTAACACATTTCATGAATTTGACCTGAATAGATATTAATACAACGTTTAGTCCTTCATTAGCATCGAATCAATATATGCCCTGTATATTTAAGCAACGAACGAGTAAATATTTTTATTTATTTAGTCAGTTTCTCATACGATTTCATTGAAATTCGTAACATTCTTCATCTCTGAAGTTATTTCGGATGTCTTTTCATAAGGTCAGATTATCGAAGGAACATTATGTAATTGTGAAGTGTATCTTGACAACTGTTATTGAAAATGATTTTGTGAAAAGTCCTTTCAGAATAAGAGATCATGACTCAACTTTTACTTGAAACATGAGTGAATCAGTATTTTTACTGTCATGAATAATCCATACACATTTTTCCCACTCTCAAAGATTGCCAGTGTAACAAGAATGACTATTGAAACGTGTGGCTACCTCTTCACAAAAAGTGATATTTGAAATGCATTTTGAAAATGAACTATTTCTTGAAGCTTTTATTTTAGACCTTTCCAAGCTCATAAATGGAATTTTATATTTCCATTAAATACTTGTAAATCAAACTTGAAATTGCTCGTAATGAAGATTTTTTTTTTTTTTCATAATCTATTGATAAATCTGTCAATACAAGATAATTCTCATTATTTCTTTCAAAATTATATACTTTCCTGAAAACCTTATTTGAGTTGGTTTAATTTGAATTGAAACAAATATTGCTTTTTATTTAAAATATCGCAAGTCTTTTTCTTTTAAATATATACACAGCAATAAGTATTCTAATACTTTAATGAATTTTAGGTACTTTAAAGTCGAAACTTGCGGCGAAATTCACTCTGAGGAGGTGGGTGAGCCAGCTTCTTCAGAATGTTCATCGAAATGTTTTTTGGCTTCTCAAGCTGTCCCCAATCTCATGTGGTGTGATGAGTTTGCTGCTGTAGGTTACCAGCTATTACTACTGTGGTAGAGTGGTTGTCAATCAAGGCTAAAGAACCCAGTCTCTCCCGCTATTTTCCCATGGCTGGGGTGGAGAGAAAAGATGGATTTATACCTTTCCCAAAAATATAGTCTTATGCTGTAAGTTGAGGGAGTGGGTAAATATTTCACGTATAAATTTGTTTCGACATTAACGCTGGAAAAAAGATTTAACATTTTCGAATTTTCTTAAAATTTTGACAGTGAAACTAGGTTTGGGATGTTTCTCTCCCCTCCCGATGTATTTACATCTTTAGTGAAATTTGGAGATACATATCACTTTAGCTTACTGTGAAATAGTTTCGTTTTCTGTTATATAATCCGCAGACAGATATGTTTTAGCTGTGTCACAGCTCACCAGTACAGTTAGACATCTGATTGCTTTTTACCCAGGATTTAAACTCTACCGAATTGGCGTCAGTCGGCGATTCTACCTTTGAACAGGTAGAAGGCCGACTTCTAGCGTGTGATATATCATGTATACTCACGCCAATAGCTGAGTGTTTTAATTCTTTACTGAATGAAGTGTGTGTGTGTATATATATATATATATATATATATATATTTTCCTGTTTCTTGTAAATAAGAATTACGGGAATATTAAATATGTATGCAATCAATAAAAATGAAACCTACATAGTCGAATAGCGAGGACTTAATCGGGAAAAGTATGTCTTAATCATATCACCCCGAGCAAGGCACTAATGTGCAGGGGCTACGTAAGTGAAAAGATTTGAAAAAAGAAAACCGGAAACCACATCCTAAGCCGGGAACAACGGATGAGCCTCTTCACCTGTACAGTAGACGTGAGTGGGTGGAGTGTCTTGAATGGAAATATATAAAATTTGGGTGAAATAACTATTCGAGCAAATGGGTAAGTAATTTTTACTCTTAACTGAATAGTGACCAGAAAACCACATCTTTCTCTGTTTAAGTCCTGTGCCAAAATTAATTATTGTAATTTTTTTTCTTCGAAAAGCTGCACCTCTCTACATTCATTTGCTCTTCTGCTATATTCAAGTTGGTTAAGATACGTAACTTGTAATTTTTACAGATCTTGCCTCGCTAAACCATTCTGTTGTCAATTAAATTCCATTCTGTGCTCTGCTCTTGACTAAAGTAAGGTAATTTCGAAAAGAAATTTAAGTTTCCCTAACAAGTACATGACGCCTATCACAATATTTTGGCCGCTATTACATCGACCTTTCGTCAGGTCTGTCTGTCCGGGTAACCTACGATGAATTTCGAATTGGACTAAAGATTACAATATAACGACTTTATTTAAAATTCAACTTTTTTTTTCTCGTGTTATGGATTATAACGAATATTCTTTTTCTTAATTATAAAATTTAAGATTTTCTTTTTTTACAATGTAAACGGCATACCCCCCTTACTGAGCCCAAAATAAATTGTTTTTTTTTTTTATATGACGTGATTCCTTAAACTCTTAATTGTAATCTAAACTACTTATAATAAAAAAAGTAAAAATTAGGAATTTTATTTCAAGAAATCGCGTAGCCTGACAATATTGTTTTTGGCTTTCATAAGGGAAGAGTCTGCATAGTAAGTTGAACCCACGCACCCCTTTGTTAACGTTTAAGTCTCTCTCCTCTTCATGATCTAGAATAGCAAATCTATAGTAATATGAAAATCTTTTTAAAAACATATAGTAACTGTTTAACAATTCACTTTTATTTTATTTTATGTTAGCAAATAACAAAATAGAATGGAACGGACGAAATATTTGAGCATTTTTCTCGTTTTGGGCTGCGTAAACTAAAAAAATGTCATCTGTAATAGACGAAGGTTTTTAAAGTAAAATCTTTTTAGTTGGACTTTTAAACAAACCGTGTGTGTGTGTGTGTGTTCCAATTGTAGAACTTTTTGAATCTCTTCCATTTGTAAACGAGCTATTACTCGACCCAGGTTTCTACCATGAGTGGGGAATATTCAAGTTCGATATAATTGTATTGAACATTTTTTAACACAAATGTACACTGGTCTAATTTTATTACCAAAGGCTAAGTAATTAAACAATAAAAAAAAACCACACACACATATATATATATATATATATATATATATATATATGCACTACCCATATTTGGAACTGGACACTATCTCTTTCTCCCCTTTCCCTCCCGTTCCTTCCTTTCCTTCTTTCTTTCCACCTTCCCCTTACATTTATTGTCATTTATTTGTTATCTTATGTTTATTATTATTTCTATTCCCTCTTCATTTTAAAAAAACGTTTATTCCGGCAAGACTTTTATGCCGATGGAGGAAATATTGTAAAAGAGTCTGATGATATGAGCTAGTTAAGCTCATTGAAATGAATTATAGTTTATAACTAATATGACGTGTTGAGTTTTCCTTTATTATATATATATATATATATATATATAAAGCAAAATACTTGGATATTTGAGGTGCTTCTAAACTGGTCGGTTGCAAGATCTACCTGTAATCTGATGAGAGGGGTAAAATGTATCTGACATTATTTCGTGATTAGAAATCTTGTTTGCTCATTGCCGTAATAAAGGATAAACTTATACCGATAGCCATGTTCGAATTCCCGACCTTTGCATGAATATCCTTAGCAAAAGCATTTTTATTTTTTTACTTTTCCCAGTTATCATTTGGTTAAATACTTACACGAGGCTACCTAGCCTATCTAAGATGTTGGGGATTTTAGAGAAATGAAAATTCAGAACTGAAGAAAACCACTACTGTAGATGATCATAATCGCTTGCATTGTGACGGAACATTTTTTAAAAAAGCTGTGTGTCTTTCCGTTTGTGTCTTTCCGTTTTTGTGTGTGTGTGTCTTTCCGTTTGTGTGTGTGTGTGTGTCTTTCCGTTTGTGTGTGTGTGTGTCTTTCCGTTTGTGTGTGTGTGTGTCTTTCCGTTTGTGTGTGTGTGTGTCTTTCCGTTTGTGTGTGTGTGTGTCTTTCCGTTTGTGTGTGTGTGTGTCTTTCCGTTTGTGTGTGTGTGTGTCTTTCCGTTTGTGTGTGTGTGTGTCTTTCCGTTTGTGTGTGTGTGTGTCTTTCCGTTTGTGTGTGTGTGTGTCTTTCCGTTTGTGTGTGTGTGTGTCTTTCCGTTTGTGTGTGTGTGTGTCTTTCCGTTTGTGTGTGTGTGTGTCTTTCCGTTTGTGTGTGTGTGTGTCTTTCCGTTTGTGTGTGTGTGTGTCTTTCCGTTTGTGTGTGTGTGTGTCTTTCCGTTTGTGTGTGTGTGTGTCTTTCCGTTTGTGTGTGTGTGTGTCTTTCCGTTTGTGTGTGTGTGTGTCTTTCCGTTTGTGTGTGTGTGTGTCTTTCCGTTTGTGTGTGTGTGTGTCTTTCCGTTTGTGTGTGTGTGTGTCTTTCCGTTTGTGTGTGTGTGTGTCTTTCCGTTTGTGTGTGTGTGTGTCTTTCCGTTTGTGTGTGTGTGTGTCTTTCCGTTTGTGTGTGTGTGTGTCTTTCCGTTTGTGTGTGTGTGTGTCTTTCCGTTTGTGTGTGTGTGTGTTTCCGTTTTTGTGTGTGTTTCCGTTTTTGTGTGTGTTTCCGTTTTTGTGTGTGTTTCCGTTTTTGTGTGTGTTTCCGTTTTTGTGTGTGTTTCCGTTTTTGTGTGTGTTTCCGTTTTTGTGTGTGTTTCCGTTTGTGTGTGTGTGTTTCCGTTTGTGTGTGTGTGTTTCCGTTTTTGTGTGTGCCTTTGTCTCTTTCGGTTTTTGTGTGTGCCTTTGTCTCTTTCGGTTTTTGTGTGTGCCTTTGTCTCTTTCGGTTTTTGTGTGTGCCTTTGTCTCTTTCGGTTTTTGTGTGTGCCTTTGTCTCTTTCGGTTTTTGTGTGTGCCTTTGTCTCTTTCGGGGTTGAGACGAATGAATTTGCATTTTTCTACCATAGCTTAGGAAATAATCACTCCGACTGAGACTGAATCGGTCGATTTTCGATCCCGGCAGGGAGCAAGCGGGGTCTGGCCACACTGTGCTGTTATACAGCGAAATAAGCTTGTATGTGGATGACTAATGTATTGCTCTCTTGATGTACTCCACTCGGTGTGACGCTGTTGTCGTAGGAGGAAACACCCCCCGAGGACTATATATTACCAAAAATCTGATGACTAGCAAAGTGTTAAAAAACATAAGACACGTCCACATGTAAATAACTTTACATTGCAGAAATGCGGTCAAAAAAACTATACTACTTCGGTCTCATCTTGTATGAGACGCATTTCAGATTCAAGATAATTAAACTAGACACAAAGCTCCTTCTGTCGTGTGTGTGTGTGTGTGTTCCTGCGTTACTCTTCAGAAGTTGAGTTCTTTCGGTGACTGGCGTGTGTAGGCACTGCTTGCATATAATGTTAAAATTTCCCTTCTCTGGCTTAGTGGGTAGCGACTCCGACTGACACCAAATCGATCGAGTTTCGATCCCGGCCAGAAGCAAGTGGATGTGTCTAGCCACACTAATGAGCTGTGATACAGGCTTGTATGTGGATGACTAATATATATAGATGTGTGTGTGTGTGTGTGTGTGTGTGTTTAAAGATGTGCAAAGCACCTTCTAGACTATTGTAAGATGTAGGTTGTTTTTTGTGTGTTTTTATATATATATATCTCGGGAAGTGGGTGTATGTTTTTTCCTTTTCCTATTTGAAAATCACGACAATTGTATATCTGATTTCTCCGTGAGAAACTGTTCAAGTATCTAATATTTTGTTGCATGCAAAGAACTTAATCAAATTCGCGAGGAACGCAGTTAAATTTTAATGCCTTGCAAATTTTCTATAACAATGTGGGTGTAATTAAACACTCTTTTTAATGCTAACAAGTAGTAACTTGACTGTGGTTTAAAGAACCCACGCCAATGAAACCGGAGATATACACAATTCACTTACACGCGTATACACTAAGTTTGGGTCAGTAGCAGGTAAGTTGAATCCCCGATTTTAATCTGTTCATATGAAGTCAATACTTGGCGGTAGCTCACTGGAGTTAATTCGAACGCTACAGATAGTGTTTGGTTCGATTGAGCAATGGAAAGCATTACTTTTTGGAAATACTTTTCAGTGGACTCAAAAGTTATCTATTTGACGATGTATATCTAAAATATATCTGAAATAAAGTCTGATGCGACAAGGTTCGACAAATCCCTTAAAACCCTACACTTATGACGCTTCCTCTCTCAGATAATAAACTACTTAAAATCTAGAATTCCCATTGACCCAGGTACTAGATACACATTTAACGCCTTGTTGCATTTAACGCCTTGTTGCATAGTGGTTACAATTGTAACCACTATGCAACAAAAGGTTAAATCGTTAGTGTCTATTTCGTATTTGAAATAAACTCCTCTAATTTTATTTATTAAATGTTTGTTTTGTGTAAAGTGGTGGGGGGTAACTATTTATCACTCTGGGTCAGTGTACCTGGGAACAGCATTCATGAGGAGTTCCACACTCCTCAAAACCTCTCGATCAGATCTCTTGCTGCCATATAGTTATATAAACTACAGCATTAAACAAGTGTATTATCTTTGTAATGTCTACGCCGTTTCGGCCTTCTTCAGGTACTAGGAATTTCGAAACGAACCCTTTATTTTGATCAACGGAGCATATCATTTTCATTCCATGTTCGATGCCCATTCCGGATGAGATGTAGTTATTTCTCTTTCATTTAATTCATGAAGTTATTTATTCACCACTGCTGTAGTTAACTCGTAACTTTTGGGTCCAGTCACCTATATCCACAAAACACACTGGGCTCAGATCATTCCTTTTATTATCAGTCATGTTTGCTCTTTAACAGTGACTTTTTAACTTTTGGTAAAAACTGTCGAGCTGTAACGTGTGTGCGTAAAATATATTATACGTAGAAATATTAAACCAGTGGAAAGTAATAATCAAATTAAACTCATTATATATTATAAAAAAAATTCAAAACACTTGACCTACATAGTCTCAAATAACCCTACAAGCACTAAACTAAATTCTCTACAAAAAACAAATGTAGTGTACCAATTTACATGCCCATTCAGAGATTGCATCTCAGATACTAATAAAAAACCCAGTACATATATTGGTTTTACTACAACCACGCTCTCCCGTAGACTTACATGTCATCTTTCTGATCAAAGTACTATTAAATAACATTTCTCTGAAAAACAAACATGTAGGTAATATTAGACGTATTTTGGTAAACAATACGGTGATCCTTACTCATACACACAGTAAGAGGAACCTGCAGATATTGGAGGCCATGTACATCAAATCTAAACAACCAACACTCAATAAAATCACCTTTAAATCCGGACATATTACATTGCATTTGACTATATTGTTTTGTCATTTCGCGCTATCACGTGGTGTGACGTCATAAAACCACATTGCAAATTTGAGAACTGCGTTTATTTTTGGTAACCATTGCCGTTGCCAAGCGGAGTTTTGTCAACACAATAAAATCGTCGGTGATGGTGGATGTTATTATATTTCAGTTTAAACAACCTCTCTGAAAATGACTCATGTGAGCCGAAAGCTTAGAAGCAAATCAATAAATAATTATCAAAATGTTGGAGAATTTTTGTCTTTATTTTCAACTGAAATTAAAGCCAAAATACGACGTTTAGAATGGCTCATGATGAAACATAATAGACATTCATTGTCACTTATATTTAACAGCATATATGTTTAGAATATATATATATATATATATATATATATATAATCTCTCTCTCTCTCTCACTTTTGTATTTATACGTATGTAATATATATTTCCTTCAGGTCACGCTTGGTGGTTCGATTTTTTCCTTATGTTCTTTATATATATATATATATATATATATATATACATACATACTCTTGTTAAATATAAGAGACAATGAATGTCTGTTTAATCATGAACCGTTCTAAACATCGTATTTTGACTTTAATTTCTGGTGAAAATAAATTCTCCAAAACTTGGATAATTTTTATTAAATTGGTTCTAAGCTTTCGGCTCACATGAACCATCTTAATGCCCTTGTAACCTCTCTGAAGATGGCTCATGTGAGCCGAAAGCTTAGAACGAATTTAATAAAGATTATCCAAATGTTGGAGAATTTTTGTCTTTATTTTCACCTGAAATTAAAGCCAAAATACGATGTTTAGAACGGCTCATGATTAAATATAATTGACATTCATTGTCTCTTATATTTAACAGTATATGTTTTGAAAATTATTTGCTGTCTCGATACACTATATAAAATCTTGACATTGTTTTGTTTACTTTACTTCAATATAGTTTTATTGCGTATTTTGTGTTAAAATTGTCCCCTAGTAATAAATTGTTAGAATTCTAGTTATGTTAATATCTACTCGTTCAATGAAATAAATCCACTCTATGGCAGTATTTTTTTGTTTTTTACACCGCCCTTTTCTAATATAAAGTTACACCTGACCATCTTCTTCAATTTTGTAATCGATATATTTTGTAACTTTTCAGGCGTACATTTTGAACTGATATAAGCAAACTTTGATTTACTCTGTTACGAAACGTTTAATAAGATTCTAAATATAGTTACTGAAAATATGGTATAAATTTGTTAGATCTTTTGATCTTTGCGTACATATGTATTTTCAGTTCCAGCCTAGATTATACTTGTCCTCCTTATTAGAAAGATTAACTTAGTCATAGCTTCACTTTCCACTGTTGATCTTGTGCTACGTGAAGTTAAGAATTTCGCTCAAAATTTCAATGATTATAAATTTAATCTCAAATAGCGATCAAAGGCGGTTTTTTGGGTTTTTTTTTTAGTTTTTTTTTTAATCACAAATATTAGAGCTGTATTTCTTAATAGGTCTTGATGTTTACCTACACTTCTTGTTTTCGTTATTTTTTTTTCCAATGCAACTGCTCTTTGTAGATCAAGAATATGCGCATTGATTTAAAAGTAATTTTTAAAATTCACAGCTTCTCATTTTCTAAGTAGTTCAGTTCTTCTAGGTTTCGTGTTCCTTCGTAAAGTGGTAAGAGCCTCTCGCAATGAAGACACCCCAGGAAGAAGTTGAATTATTCAGACGTTCAAATCTAATCAAAATGGTACAGGAATGCGGTAGCAAGGGTCAATCAGGTTATAATTAAAATGTATTATCATTATTGAATTCATTGCATTCACTTACGCGCAAATGCCCTTGGGAAAGGTATTAATCCGTCTCTTCCTTCCAGTTATGGATTAAATAACAGGACAGATTGGGTTCTATAGCCTTGGTCGGCAACCAGTCTACCGCAGAAAGCAATGGCAACCTACTGCGGGATAATCTTCTGTCCAGTCAGTCATGTCTCTTTCGAGACATGATTGCCCAAGCGTGTATCACGTATAGCACTTAACTGAATGATCCTGTAGATGAAACTGAATAAGATAAAATAGTGGAAAAGCCCCCCCCCACCAAACCATGGAATTTAAAAGGACATTTTAATAGCCATAACACTATATGGGGTTGCAAAAATACTGACCAGAAGGGAAGATTAATGAGAGAATTTATAAATAGATCCAGTCTTAAGTGAT
The DNA here is from genome assembly GCA_037127315.1 of Ascarosepion bandense. Lineage (NCBI taxonomy): Eukaryota > Metazoa > Mollusca > Cephalopoda > Sepiida > Sepiidae > Ascarosepion > Ascarosepion bandense. The sequence continues at coordinate 3,613,284 of JBBBDQ010001011.1, forward strand.
TCTGTAACATCTATACTATAGATGAAAAGCTTCTGTGGATCTTTGCCAAATAAAACTGAAGAAGTCCAGCTGAAAGAACTTTCGAAACGTATCTGCCGCCCTAAAAGCCAGTGTAGACACATCACTTATTGTTTCGCAGTACTAAGTTTTTATCTAAATCTAAACCCGCCAAATATGACAGAACTTGGTTTAACGATGAGTGCGAAAAATAAAACTGATTGCCTCGTGAGGCTCGACGTAAATTCAAATTACATCCAACCAAGGAAAGTCTGCATATCTACAAAATAGATAAATCACACAATATAGAACTTCAATATTAAACCAAAACAGTATCGAATATGATTAGGTAAAAATCGCTAGGAAAAATAAAAGCTCTCCATTGAGCCATTTGTCAAAGATACTAACAAAGGGGATCTTGCTAATTTATGAGCAAAAAAAAAAACTCCTCCTTAAAAACTCCTCTTGAATATCAAAATAAATGAAGATGAAAAATTAAATTTCTACTCTAACAGTAAAGAAAATTGCAAACAGGCTCTTGCTTTACAAGAATTTTTTATATTTAAAAAAAAAATCACAACTCAGCATTTGGCTCAGTCGAAATTGACTATAAATTTCTAAAAACTATAAAATACTTTCTTGAATTATCTCTTCAACAAATTCAATAATTTATGATTATACTTCCAGTTTCTGGAAACTAGATACCATAACTCTAATAACAAAACCTGGAAAGGACCTGGAAATTTTTGTCCAGTCGCAAAACATTTGAATGAATTGTTAATACGATTACTTTGTTTTTAGAATAAAATTACAAATTTCTAGTTTAGCTTCAGAAAGAAAAGCACTATCGATCACCTGGTGTGACTAGTTTTTTTTTTTTTTTTTTTATCAGCAATTCCTTCAAAATAGCATTATTAAATGCTTGCACTCTAGAGTAGATTTTTCACCGTATGTAGGTGATTTTTCTTAACATGTTACAGATCGAAAAATATTCACATGATTGAACTCCAACAGTGTCTTAGTAAACAAGTGAGACTCAGAAGATGAATTCAGGTTCTCTCAGAAGAAAAAAAATCAATGTATACAAATCAAAAGCTACACCATAATCCTTAAGACTTGATGATATAGAAAGATGTGCGTTATGGTGCAGTGGATATCGGCTCGGAACAAGATATTAGAGAGAAGATTTTGAATATCACTTACGCGCAAATACCCTTACTGCAGAAAGCAATGGCAACTTACTGCGGGATAATCTTCTGCCCAGTCAGTCGAGTCTCTTTCGAGACATGATCACCCAAAGCGTGTACCATGTATGGCTTTTAACTGACTGTCTGAATATAATACTTGAAATCATGATTAAGGCTTCTAATGGTCATAAATTAGGGGGGTTGGTTTTTCTATTGCTATGAAGTAATAAACTGATCCCCCAGTAATTACTAAGTAATAATATAATACCTCTCTACTACTTCTAGCTATGAGTTAAATAACAGGACGGATTGGTTGGCAACCAGTCTACCGCTGAAATTAATGGCAACCTACTGCTTGATAATCTTCTGCCCAGTCAGTGATGTCTCTTTCGAGACATGATCGCCCAAACGTGTATCACGTATGGTACTTGACTGATTATAGAAGTGCATATAGTACATTACTACAAACGCATAGGAATAATTTTTGACAAAACACGTGAAATACATTCGTGGGAAATGCAATTAAGTAATACATTGTCACCTCTCATAAGGACTAGGAAGCTTAGAGATGCTACTGGGCATTGGTTAGGTTCAAATTTGATTATGCATGCTTCATCCATAGTGCGTTGTAGTGCAGTGGATATCGACTCGGAACGAGAAGTCTGAGAACCGAGTTCGAATTCCAGTCAAATTTACTGAAGTCACTTACTCGCAAATACCTTTGGAAAAGGTATTAATCCGTCTCTTCCCTCCAATTATGGGTTAAATAACAGGACAGATTGGGTTCTATAGCCTTGGTTGGCAACCAGTCTACCGCAAAAAGCAATGTCAACCTACCGCGGGAGAATCTTTTGCCCAGTCATTCATGTCTCTTTCAAGACATGATCGCACAAACGTGTATCGCGTATAGGACTCGACTGACTGAACTATAGTGCGGCAAGAAAATCATGCGTGAAAGAACTTGATATCATCCATTATCAGTGTCTCAGACTAGTTTTAGGTGCTTAGAGTATGTCCTCCAATTGAAAGCCTATACGCCAAAGCACGCGAACCACCTTCGGCATAACAACATAAGTTGGTATTACTTTGATCATGCGCATATAATTTAACTTACAAATAATTAGATACAAACAAAATACCATTAAACTTCTAGCCTGCATAGAAAAGTTTCAACAAACCTGAAATAAACGCTTCTCTAATAAACGAATATTTTCTCTCAAAAACTTCTCGCTGGTCAATAAAACATCTCACACAAGTCTAGTAAAACACTTTGAAACTGACACATCTGTATTCATGGAAGAAAATTCATCTCACAAAATATACAAATTGTAAGCATATATACACTGATGGCTCTACAAAAAAAACATTGCTAGTTGGATGTTCAGCTATACAGAACGAGATCACACTTTAAAAGTGCTTAAAAGAAAAATCCTCAATATTTGGTGCAGAAGCTATGGCAATAGACTTAGCTTTGGATATTATCACAGATGGTGAGTCACTGATTCATTATATTCTCATACTCCCTATTTGTTCTAATATCACTGTAGTGTAAAAACGTGACTGATCCTGTATAAAAATAATCAACATATCTGTAACCGAAAACACACCACATTATGCTAGATCCATAGTCTTATAGGCATCCAGAGAAATGGGAAGCTGGATAAGGCAGCGGAAGAATCACTAAAAATGTGTATATATATATATATATATATAACCCCCCCCTCCATAAATTTCAGAACTAATTAATACATATAAGTGTGCTGAATTAGGCAAATAACCCTCAGCCAAATAAATTGAGCAATATAAAATCTACACTTGGTATAAGACACCATGCCACCAGGCTTTCCCGACGAGTAGTTTTAACAAGAATCAAAATTGGTCATACCAACTTCATTCCTTTTTTTTTTTCTTTTTTTTTTTTCTAAAAGATAAGGGTGCACCTAAATGCATAGTATATCAGGAGGCTTACACAGTAAAGCATTTTATGGTGGGATGTGCCGAATTTACCTTTATTAGTAAAATTGACGCTGAGCATCAGGAAGAGACAACTGAAGTTCCTAGAACACGCAATGAGGAAGGAGAACCTGATACTGACTGGCCAGATAAAAGGAACGAGAGACAGAGGAAGACAGCGGATAACATATCTGCAGGGCCTGATCAGGTGGTTAACGGAACGGGGGTTGACAGGAGTAACGGTAGCAAACATACTAGGAGCCACAAGGAATAGGGAGACGTGAAGAACCATGATCGCCTACGCCCTGAAAGGACAGGGCACATAGAAGAAGTAAACACCATTTACAAGGTGAAAAGCCTTTGAAAAGTTCTTAAAAAAAGGTTTATGAAAAGAAAGTTTGACTCACATTTTTCCAATTTTTCCAACTTCTTTATTTAAAAAAAAATAACTCTTAACAGCAACAAAATGAATTTCAAAATCGCATTGATTGATTAAAGCCTTCAGTGTAGATTCTCCACCTCCTAATCCATTCTGAAAGAAGAATGAGATTTTGCAATGAATTATCCAAGCATCACCTCTCAAAAATAGTATTGTCATTGAATTATATTAATCTTCGGGATAAATTTTCAGTATGTCTAATATTCTTCTCTCCCGCAAAATTAAGTGGTACCTAGTGAATAAACTAGACTCTGGAAAATCTTCTGCTACAGAAGTCCCATGTATCACAATTTCTACTAAACATAAAGCGTTATTAACGGACTCTAGCGTAGTAGGTTTACGTTTTGTTTAAATATGTTAATTCGATCTGACGTGTGGCTGTAGTCGAAATGCTAGTCTGTCCATGGGATGTTTATCGACTTATATAATCGTATTACCGAATTCGAAGGTCGATGAGCAAAATAAACAGTTCAAATAAAAACATAAAATTAAAATGGAGCGTCTATTTCATAAAAAAGTAAGAATAAAAAAAATGAAAAACTTGTCTATACTACTGACGTGATCACGCATTCATAGTTTTCATTTTAGGTGAAAAATGAAGATTAAAATAAAATTAAAATTTTGTATCATATAATAACTTTAGGTATCTTCAATAATTTTCGATAACTTTTTAAATTGAGTTTTATAAGTTTTTTAAAATTTTTTATTTTAGTTTTAATTGAAAGCTAAATGAGTAAATTTACTACTTCCAGTAAGCCAAAAGAAACTGTATTTCAAACAGAAACTATATTGATTGAAATAATTTTTTTTCTTAAGTTATCGAAAGATTTGTTAAAAAAAAAAAAATTGGTTTTAAAAATCTTGCAAAAACATGACACATTTTTATGAAATTTAACAAATTTAATGTTAAATTAATCTGATTTACACAAGTTTAATTTATTTATAGCATAGAATTTAGAATAAAAATTTTTAAAGTTGACCTTTCTAACTTTTTTTTTTTTTTTTTTTTTTTTAATCATTTCACCCCGAGCAAAGCGGAAACGCTACTGATGTGCAGGGGGCTACATAAATGTAAAAAGATTAATTAGAAAAGTGTGATGAGTACAAACTAGTTAGAAAGGAACAACAGAAAGCTGAGAAAGCAGGTGCGATGACAGATACATAGGTGGAGAGAAAGGGAAGGTTATACAGGGGTGGGGAGAGAGCTAGAGTCCAGTGGTTAGTAGATGAGTATTAACTTTGCATTTAAATTTCTGGAGGTTGTAGCCGTCGGGAAAGCAAGAATATGGGAGCGAGTACCACAGGCGGGAAGTGCGAGAGAAGAAGCTGCAGGAGTAGAATTGTCGTCTGCATTGGGCTATCCTAACTGTGAATGGGTGGGACCCAGTTGCCAGTCTGGTTGCACGAGTAAACACCTGTTGAGGAGGCACCAGAGACTTAAGTTCGTCCAAGCAGAAGCCATGAAAGTATTTATAGAACAAAGGGGGGCCACATTTCGACGATGGGAAAGTGGCTGCAGTCGAGCCGCCAGATCAGTACCTATCACATTAGACTCTCCTTTGTAGCCTGTCGAGAGCACTGAGAACGGCAGGGGCACCCGACCATAAATGACAGCAGTACCCCATGCACGGACGGACGGTTGACTTGTATATATGCAGGATGGATTCAGGCGGAAAAAAACATCCTGGATCGACATAGTGACCCAACCTTCTTAGCAGTAGATTTTGCTATGGATTCAATATAGTTGTTCCATTTGAGGTCTGAGGACAGGGTAAGTCCGAGGAGGCGTAGTGTATTGCTTTCCGGGAGAATCGCTTGGTCCATGCTTATGGGAGGCAGAAGAGGTTGCCTGTAATGGTTGACAAACAACAGCTTGGTCTTAGACGAATTGAAGTTGAAAAACCACTTCTTGCCCCAGTTCAGTTCACCACAGTGTAGATCCCGTTCAAGGTCAGCAGTGAGATTGTCTGTCCGCCACGACAGGTTTCTTACTGGTGCGGGAGTATATTGTAGTGTCATCTACGTAGATGCCTACTTGGCACTTGATCTCATCTGGGAGGTCGTTGATGAAAATAAGAGCGTCGGGTCCACGATAGAGCCCTGTGGGACACCAGCATTCGTGCTGTAGGATGAGGCACGCCCATTTAAAACGACCTTCATTTTGCGGTTATTTAGAAAAGATTGGATTAGGTCAAGCAGGTGACCGGTAATACCGTAACCTCGTAGTTTGCATAGGAGGCCAGAGTGCCAAACTCTGTCGAAAGCCTTGGAGATGTCCAGAGCAACCGCGCGGGCCTCGTCACTCATCAAGGGCCTGTAGCATGTACTCCGTTACGGTTGTTAGCAGGTCGGCCGTGGACCTGGCAAAGCGGAAGCCATATTGCCTGTCAGAGAAGAGTTTGTGGGCAGTGAGATGAACTATTTTAGCATTGATTATGGCCTCGAATACTCTCCCGAATATCGGTAGAAGACTGATAGGGCGATAGTTGGATGGGTCCGAGGGTTCACCACAATTCTTAAATACAGGAACGACTGAAGAGAACTTCCAGCATGCAGGAAGGCAGTAGTTACAGTTTGGAGAGGACAGGGGAAAGTTCAGGATTCTCCGTAATTGAAATGTGTTGGCGAGAGAAGTGTATGGCGATCAGAAGTGACGTAACTATACAATTTTTTCTTCTTCCGGTAAGCAGAAGAAACTCTGGAACAAATGGCCTTTTTAATGTGCACATAGAAACACACACACACACACACACACACACACACACTATAAAAATACGATGGCTAGATTTGTATTAAACTTTTCAATTTACGATTAAATATAGCCTTCATTTCTCGACCGATTCCAACGGGGAATCTGTAATGTGATCGATTTCGACTTGGCAGCTAGGATACAGTCGCTTTCTCACCGACGCAGTGTGGCTTCCCTGTGTCTCTTCTACAAATACTTTCACGGCTTCTGCTCCGATGAACTTAGCTCACTGACACCCCTTATATATGAATTTACTCGAGCCACAAGATTAGCAACTAGGTCCCACCTTTTACTGTGAAACCAATAAAATATAAACGCAAATTCTACTCCAACAGTTTCTTTTCTCGCACTTTCCGTCTGTGGAATTACCTTCCGTTTACTTGCTTTCCCGACAGTTACAATTACCAAGAATTTAAATGTAAAGTCAATAGTCATCTCCTATCTCACTAACCTGGATCCTCTCTTTCATGCTCCTTTCTCCGTCCACTCCACTCTCATCAGTACTCTTCCCTCTCCTACTCTCTTCCTGACACCCCCTGCAACCTCTCACTCCTCATGACATTTCTCTCATGTAACCCCCTGCACAATAGGGGCAGTAAAATGCCTTGCTTGGGGCGATACAATTATAAAAAAAATATATAACCTGCCAGCTCAATGTCTAAAAGACTTGGAAATATTTTTAAAATTTTATAAATTACTCATTTTAAAATTTCGTTATGAATCGATGAAAAAACTGACATATTAAAGAAATTACAAGGTTATCGAATTAATATCAGCTTTATTGCATTTTTTATTTTACTATTCTGAGCAGATTTTTGGTAAAAAAGGCTAAATGGTTTTAAAAAATACATTTACAGTCCCACAGTGAGTCCTACGTTTAACTAATAAAACCAGTTTTGCCTACAGAATTAATTTCTTGAAATTTCATGAATTTACATAAAGGAGGGGTAACAGATGTAAGAAAAGGTATTTTACCAATATTTAAAAAAAAATAATGGTTTTAAAAATAATTTTATTTGTAAATACGTTCTGAAAGTTTCAATAAAATCGGACAGTCATTTGATTTTTTACAAGAATTTCCAAATGTTTGTCACGGAAAAAAGCGAGTTATGTGATATTACGTTTTCTATTGTAAACTACTGTAAGGATTTGGCTCCCTGCTAACGCAAATCCAAGATTTTTACCAAAAGTTTGAACGCGTTAGAAAAGGTTAAAAAAAAATATTTTAAATAATGTATACTTAGATCTTTTCTCTTTAAACATTTTGATGGAAAAAAAATCATTTTTATTAAGTTTGGGCTTTTCTTTTATTCATACCATGTTGTTATATATATATATATATATATATATATGATAACTACTTAGACTCTGTACGAATGCACTCCGTAAATTTATGCCAATATAATTTCGAAAACACCATTAGCAAACAGAACCTAAATCAGTTACAATCCGGCGTACTAAGTCGTCGGATAAATGGGGAGAAAAAAAAAAAAGGAACCAGGGGAACAAGAACATTCGATATTCCGTAGTAAGGAAAAAAAACCCCAAACGGAACCAAACACAAAAAGTGCTCAATACGAAAGTACTAAAATACAATAGTAGAGCAAAAACACACGAAAATCTAAAGTCAGCCAAAACCTACCGCGGTTTCACACTACGGATCGTAGATTTTCGTGTGTGTGTGTATATATATATTCATCCGCAGACAGATCTGTTTCGCCGTATCACAGCTCATAAGTACGGTTAGACTCCAATATTTTTTTTTTACCCAGGATTGAAACCCGACCGAAATGGCGTCAGTCGTCGACTCTACCCCTGGGCTATGGGCGTTCGATGGAAGTAGTAGGCGGACTTTTTAGCGCATATCATTATACGCGCCCAATAGCTAGAGCGCTCTAATTCATTTCACTGAATGAGCGATGCGTACATGCCAGAGTAGCTACTGTTTATCAGCCTACTATTTTCCCAGAGTGCTCAATCAGGGTGTGAGGGCGTAAATATATTTGTCGATCCATGCCGAAACTTTTCGTGTACTTTCGATGGCTTGGTGTACAATATTTTATGAAAACGTTCGATAATGTCGCTTTAAGAGTGATTATTTCGCGAAGTAAACTAGACTTTGTAATAGCTATGTTCTGTTTTCGGCACAATATCGCAAATGAAAGAAATTTGCTACGTAGTTTCTACATTTTTTTTTTTAATTTTTTTAATTTTTTTTTTTTTTAATGTTTAATGATTGTTTCTGGGTTACATTTATACTGACGCTAGTCAATATAACTGAGCTCTCGCAATAAACGCACTTCTCAGTTTAATTTTAGTTTGAAATTAATCCAGTCTGAAACAGCATTTCCTTTTTTTCATTATCTTGATCTTATTTTACGATGTCTCGTCTGCAGTTAGAAATCGATCTTGTTATAAAAGTGATTACAAAGGTGTAAATTCAAATGCTTCACAAAACTAGACATTTTTTTTCATGTTTTTTAAATTTGTCTTGATTTGATATAAACATCGGTGTAATCTCATCAAAATCGTCTTGCTTCTCTTAATTATTTTCACAACTATGGCGAATATAAAATCTGAAAGATAAATGATTAACGATCTTCATAGAGTACTTTGTAGCAAATTAATGATTTTTGCAGCACATCAAGTATTTTAAGTGTAAATTGAATATGACAGTAAATGAACATACAGTAGATACTATATTAAGAGTTACTATAGTATGGCTAAGTTATAGTAACCCTGTATTAAGGGTTATTATAGTATGGCTAAGTTGTGGGTCTGTTTATGAAATGTTGCTACTCAACGGAGATAGTAGGCTCATTCGGTAAATTTGATTCTCGTGCTAATTTTTTTTTTTTTTCTGCTGTTTTCGCCTCGTCTTTATTTTCTCTCCCATCTTGCGTTCTTGCTTAGTTCCCCCACTTATTTTGCATCACCCCCACCACCCCACACCAATTTGGGTGCGCGGGTAGTGTAATAATATCTTAACGAGAAATTCGAATTCCAATCGAGTTCCATTAGTCACTTTCGTGCAAATATCCTCCTGAAAATTAGGAATCCTCTCTTCGCCCGCCACTCCCTGCTACTGGTTAAATAGTTAGGCATATACGGCTCTTAAGGCTTGGGTGATAACTAGTCTAGCACGCTTTTCTGAATACAAAAGCATATGTAATCCTGGCGCTGCACATACTATGCAGCTAAATTATCGGGAAGTTTACAATGACTGATCCTGACGCCAGTCATCTAATCAGTCAATCCAACAAGATCAATTTATGTACAACGATATTGCTGAAAAGTTCTCCAAAAAAAAAAAATGGTTATTTTAAATTTTTGGAATGTGGTCAGCCTAAGAAATACTCATGTCACTGCAATGACTTTTTCAGTGAGTAGTGAACTTTCCAGTTTGGCTTCGAAGCTCGCTCATTAACTACGTCTCTACAACAGGATGTATTTGCATGCGTCTTCAGCGATATCGCAACAGGCATCTGATATTTTTAACGCTGTATATGCTAACTACTATGCCATGCAGCGAATGTGTTAGATCATCCTGCTTTCTACAAAAGGATGTTCTAATACATGCAGTTGTTGCAGCCTGTTGCCTCATTAAGAAAAAATAAAACAATTGTGGTCCCACAAAAGAATGTTGAGATTACCATCAAGCATGCATGCAATGAGGAAATTCTAAGGAAAATGGGGGGCGGGGGCGGAATAACAACGCCTGAACTTGGAATTAGAAAAGCAGTGAATTTCTGGGACATGTCGTCTGAAACAATCCTGAACATATATAAATCTACTATCCGCCCGTGCATTGAATACTGCTGCTATATCTGGTCGGGTGCTCCTGCTATCCACCCAGGTGTCCTTGACCGAATCCGACTGAGAATCTGTAATGTGATAGATCCCGACTTGGCAGCTCAGATAGTCACTTTCTCACCGGCGCAATGTAGCTTCCCTGAGTCTCTTCTAAAAATACTCTCACGGCTTATGCTCCGATGAACTTTGCTCACTGGTGCCCCCTATATATGAATTTACTCGAGCCACAAGATTAGCAACTAGGTCCCACCTTTCACTGTGACACCAATAAAATATAAACCCAAATTCTACTCCATCAGTTTCTTTTCTCGCACTTTCCGTCTGTGGAATTCCCTTCCGTTTACTTGCTTTCCCGGCAGTTACAATTACCAAGAATTTAAATGTAAAGTCAATAGTCATCTCCTATCTCACTAACCTGCATCCTCTCTCTCGTGCTCCTTTCTCCGTCCACTCCACTCTCATCAGTATTTTCATCCTTCTCTTACCCACTTCCTGACACCCTCTATAACCTGTCACTTTCTCATAACTATGTAACCCCCTGCAAAACAGTGGCGGTAAAATGCTTTGCTTGAGGCGATTTGTTTATTTAAAAAAAAAAAAAAAAAAAAAAAAGAGAGGAAAGTGTTTGGAGAAATTAACTGAATAAAATGGAAGACAAAAATTGAATAGTAACTTACCTAAGCTTGTGCAAATGGATGAAAACACATGGAGTTGTAGAAATAGTAAAAAAAGACTAACATTCGTAACATCTACAGGAAGTTGTAGTCATAACGGCACTTGTTCTGGGGGAACACTGTACATGTTACATCCCTAACTTTTCTATCTACTTACGTGTAGAGTCTCCTGAAGATATCTGCCAGGCGAACATAGGAACTTATTTCTGTCATCGCTGGGTGCTCTATTGATATAATTTGTGCCAGATACGTTACAATGAGCAAGCTAGTTTAGTTAAGGTGGTGCTGGCTATGAAAACTCTTTTCGCTTACAAGGAAACTAAACTTCAAAAAATGACCTGGTTCTGAGGGTTTGACATTATGGTAAGCTTAATTTTTGCCGAATCTTTTAAAGTCTGGCCATCCGCGTCTCACTCACAATCATATGCTTATAAAATATCTGCACTATGCAATAATACATTAACATTTAATACAAATCACTCAGTGGCACCTAAAGTACAATAGGCGTTTCGAATGCAGCACTTTGTGTATAAGCATCTAGCGTTTGTGGTGGTGGCCATTTTCTGAAATTCAAATCTTTACCTTTGGTCGGTGGCCATTTTCAAAACGAGCGGGAGATTTTATTTTATGATCGTGTAGCAGCAAGGAATTAAAAAAAAAAATCAGCGTGCCGTACCAAATAACCACTATGGAGCATGGTATTTATGGAAGTCTATAATCATGCCGGTTTTTTTTCGTTTTTTTTTTTTTTTTTTTAAAGAAACGTTTAGTAGAATTTAATTTTTATATCATGCACAACTTTACTCCAGTGAGACTAAATTTTAAAAACTCTGCTACTGACGCCAATGCAGTTATATAACCGTAAGTCAAAAATATAAAATGACTGAATACTTTTTGTTTTATATTGTATTCAAGAAACTTGTGTTCGGTATTTGCGCGCGTCGGTTTCGGAGCTTTACATAATTGTCCAATTCGCCATAGATAGAGGTGCTTTTGATCTCGGCACACTTCTTAATATGCCTTTTTAAACGTTAGATCATTTAGGTCACGTGACTCTAAATGCTATTTCGGATCACAGCATGTAGATATGGTTCACTTTTAAAATTCTGGAAATAGGCACTCAATTACGTCTGTGTAGTGAGCTGTATCCTCACTGTGTGGCCCACACTTTTGGCCTTGTGCCAAATCTAAACTGCTCTTAGAAAAGCACCACTTCAAACTCCGGGTAATTTACAACAGAAAGACCACACTGGGCATCACTTAACTACAATGTTCTTTTCTCCAGAGTGACCATCGCTGTTAGAATGTAATTATAAGACATTTCGGTAAGTTATCGAAGTTTTGACTTGAAATTTTATATTTTGACTAAGAAAAAAAAAATACTTGTCCCATATTTATTGCGTTTATTTTGAGTGCGTACGCGATGAAAAAGTTTTTGCTTTACGACGATTAGTAAAAAAAAAAACCACTCTGGTTTTATATAATCACACATTTTACAAGTGTATAATAAGTGTATAATCACACATTTTACAAGTGTATAATAAGTGTATAATCACACATTTTACAAGTGTATAATAAGTGTATAATCACACATTTTACAAGTGTATAATAAGTGTATAATCACACATTTTACAAGTGTATAATAAGTGTATAATCACACATTTTACAAGTGTATAATAAGTGTATAATCACACATTTTACAAGTGTATAATAAGTGTATAATCACACATTTTACAAGTGTATAATAAGTGTATAATCACACATTTTACAAGTGTATAATAAGTGTATAATCACACATTTTACAAGTGTATAATAAGTGTATAATCACACATTTTACAAGTGTATAATAAGTGTATAATCACACATTTTACAAGTGTATAATAAGTGTATAATCACACATTTTACAAGTGTATAATAAGTGTATAATCACACATTTTACAAGTGTATAATAAGTGTATAATCACACATTTTACAAGTGTATAATAAGTGTATAATCACACATTTTACAAGTGTATAATAAGTGTATAATCACACATTTTACAAGTGTATAATAAGTGTATAATCACACATTTTACAAGTGTATAATAAGTGTATAATCACACATTTTACAAGTGTATAATAAGTGTATAATCACACATTTTACAAGTGTATAATAAGTGTATAATCACACATTTTACAAGTGTATAATAAGTGTATAATCACACATTTTACAAGTGTATAATAAGTGTATAATCACACATTTTACAAGTGTATAATAAGTGTATAATCACACATTTTACAAGTGTATAATCACACATTTTACAAGTGTATAATCACACATTTTACAAGTGTATAATCACACATTTTACAAGTGTATAATCACACATTTTACAAGTGTATAATCACACATTTTACAAGTGTATAATCACACATTTTACAAGTGTATAATCACACATTTTACAAGTGTATAATCACACATTTTACAAGTGTATAATCACACATTTTACAAGTGTATAATCACACATTTTACAAGTGTATAATCACACATTTTACAAGTGTATAATCACACATTTTACAAGTGTATAATCACACATTTTACAAGTGTATAATCACACATTTTACAAGTGTATAATCACACATTTTACAAGTGTATAATCACACATTTTACAAGTGTATAATCACACATTTTACATCAGACAGTTTTAGGAAAAACTTTTTTGTCCGTATCTACGTTTTGTTCTGAGAATGATTTAAACAAATTAAGCTTCTTCGGAATCATCTTAGTGTAATGATAGAATTCTTTAAAATCTTATGTGAAATTTTAATTGAAAGCTTAACATTTTGTGGGAGGAAATTTTAGACATACTTGCCCAAAAAAGATGCTTAAAGTACCTCTTCCTCGGACACCGCCCTTATTATAACTTCACTTCTCAGGAATGCTTGTTTTAAAAAACGATTGATTAAATTTTAAATAAAACCACAACATATGTAAGTGATTTGATACATTTTTCTCCGTTCTTGAGTACTGAAAGTATAAGCACTTTGTTACCCACTTTTTTTTCTCTTTTGGAACGATATGCAAAACATCGGTTGTCAATCGACTGGAACTTTTAAAAGTTTTTTTTAGTATTTGATTCATATATTCTAAAAATGTTTATAAGATTATGGAAAAAATCTTTATAAATTGGTAAATAACTACTGTTTTTAGAATGTTGCAAATAATTCTTTTAAATAAGTGTTTAATGTTTAGTAAATTTTCACTAATAAAACAAATATTAGTCAGTTAAGTGCTTTACGTGATAAACGCTTCAGTTATCATGTCGCGAAAGAGAAATGACTAACTGGTCAGATTTTTCCCCGCAGTGACTTTCTACAGTAAACTGGCTGCCAACCAAGGCTGTAGAATCTAATCTGTTCTGCAAGTTAATCCATAGCAGGAGGAAGAAGCTACGGATTAATACCTTAAAGGGGTTTTTGCGCGTAGCCGGACTTGGAATTCTGCTTTCCGATTTCTCCATCCGAACAGATTTAAATTCAATTTTATCATGTTTCAATTTTATTAATTCTAATCACCAATGCTGAGGAGTGAAGGTAGCTAGAATAATAACGGTGTCAAGCGAAAACCCGTTCTTTTGACACCTTTTGTCTTTTGAACTTCCTTGAACCAAAGGGGAAGAGTGTTTTTCTGCACAAAGGCACAAGGAATTGTCAATGATTTTTTTTTTCTCCAAGTACTTGTTTCCTTGCGCTTCTATTCCCGATTCGTAACTTTAACCTCTCGTTGTGAGTGCAATGTTTGTGTTATATACACACACTAACAGTATAGCCCGGCGTTGCTCGGGTGTAATGAAAGTTTTAAATCTAATCCATGGTCCTGGAGCTCAGACTCTTTGAACGTTGGCACGAGAGACTAAAAAGCAATAGTTGTTTCCAGTTAAAGCGAAACCGTAGACTGAAAGAAAAATGAATGGATGTAAATCAAACTTTGATTTCCTGGTATCAATATCAAATAAGTTTTTTTTTTTTTTTTTTTTTTTTTTTCGTCGTAAACTGAATTTTGAAGGCTAAATAAGTCCTGAGTAAATGGTATCATGGCTGAGACTAAGAATTACAATTATACCTACTTAGAGCCAAATTCAAAGCAAAAACTAAAATAAAAGGGCTAAAAAAAAGACATACAAGCAGGTAAACACAAACATCTTGCCGTATCTATATAGATTTTCTGCACTATTTTTAGAACTGCAACCTTGAAACTTCTGAATATCATTTATGTCTTTGAGTGTATCAAATTTGATTAAACATCGACACAAAATCTAGCTAAGAACACTCTCAGAAGCTTATAGTACAACTGTCAATTTTCAAGAAAATCGGTTCAGCCGTTTCGGAATCTGTAGGTAACGGGGACACACACACACACACACACACACACACAGTTCCATTTATAAATAAGTTTAGATAGATATATATTTCTTAAATCCTTCCCCCGTATTAAACATCATGATCATTAATCTAAAACCGGAAAACGCGACTGTATCAGTTAACACTGCGTATAAGAAAATCTCCTGGTAAAAGACTACAGAACTTTTACGTAGGTATATAAAGAAGTCTTCAGGCAAATAATCCATATATAAAAAAAAAATTGACACTATAATTTCTTCAATATTCCTTATAACTACACTCCGTCCCACTCATATATGTTCGTTTATGTCATGTGATCATGGCTTTCCACAAATTCCATCTTTTAGCTGAAAATTGTCAAGACTTATTTCACGCTATTTTCTCCAGTTTTTAATGCAGAACAATCCTTACAGGCTTACTGCTAAGCAAGGATAGCGAGCACAGTATATCATGTTATTTAACTCGTAAATGGAGGGAGTGAAATTCTTCGCTGTCCCCCATTCCAGGCCCCAAAAATTAATGCAAAAGTGGGCATAACAGGTTTGACAAATATTTGGACTCTGCTTCATGTCGCAACCCTGCAGAACATCGGTGATTATGGCTCTCCAAAACTTTCTATTCTTTATGGACTTTCTCTTTGCTAAGACTAACGCCTCTGTTCCGTCATTCGTTCACTGTAGCTCTTAAGGTGAGTGGTTCGCTTCCTTCTCTTGTCTTGCTCTTAATTTACCCATGTGCGGATTAAGTATTCAAAGCCTTCTTTCCTCCAGTGTTTAAGTCATTTCAACTCTTTCTTTTAGATTCGAAGTATGTTCTTTTAAGACTTCCTCACTCCGTATGTTTCAGTATCTTTGCGTTGAACCATATTTTTGTTGTTACTAGTTTTCTCACGTAAGGGAGATGGTCTAGCAGTTAATTCCACATAATACGGGTATCCCAAAGCAACTCAGCACTTCTTCTTTTTTTCTGATAATCTTTTACTTTGCTTTTGGAATGCCTCTTTCGCTAAGTTAATGCTTAGTTCGGATTTTGGTGTCACATTTTACATCCGCATTTAACCCCCTCCTCGTACTTGCTTGATGTTGAACTCTCTCTCGCATCTTAAGCTCTTTTTTTACTTTGCTGGTGTACATACTGTGGTTTTACAGAAGGATGCTGCGGATATCATGGAGCACGTGAACAATGAGGAGGTTTTGGAAAGAATGGAAACGAAAATAAAATATTGTGCATCAGGAAGACAACTGAAGTTCCTGGGACATGCAATGAGAAAAGAGGGTTTGGAGAATCTGATACTAACAGGTCAGATGGAGGGGGAAGACAGGAACTCAGCAGATAACATAATTGAAGGGCCTGGGCAGGTGGATGACACAGCTGGGTTTGCGAGATGTTACAGGAGAAAGCGTGCTAAGAGCCACCAGGAATAGGGAGACGTGGAAGGCTATGATCGCCTACGTTTCTGAAAGGACAAGGCACATAGAAAATGTACATACTTTTCCTTCTTGCAATTGATGGTTAGTAAATTTTCCCCCACCGCATTTTTACTATTCTGTCTAGAAGGTCTGATAGATTTTTTTTTTCTTCATCCATCAACAGCGTATCCTAAATTAAAATCCGATTCAAATTTGTACATGTTAACAGTTCGATCAAAGGGAGTGGGGGTGGAAGTCATGTTATAATTCGTCAATATATAGATTTAAATCCTCTTCCTAAGTAGATACTAAACATCTCTCATGTAAACTTATTTATAAATGGAACTTTGTCTGTGTATCCGTTACCTATAGACTCCGAAATGGCTGAACCGATTTTCTTGAAAATTTACACAGTTGTACTATAAGCGTCTGCGAGTGTTCTCAGCTAGGTTTTGTGTCGAGGTACCATCGATAAATATCGGGTTATAGAAGGAGTGGTCCGATTTTAATCAAATTTGATACACTCATAGACAAAGACATAAGAAACGATATTCAGAAGTTCTAATGTTGTAGTTTTTACAATAGTGCAGAAAATCGATAATATATATAAGGCCAGATGTTTGTCAGTTTATCTGTCTGTATGCCCTTTATACAAATCAACAATTTTTATCCGATTCTCACCAAACTTCACACAAATATTCTTTAGGGTGAGTCTAAGCTCCAGGACCATGGATTAATTTTAAAGCTTTCATTACACCCAAGCAACGCCGGGCTATACTGCTAGTAAATCTATATGGCAGTCGTGTCGAGCAGTTATTGTAGCGTCTGTCATGTGCTGCTTAAACTTAAAATAGTCTGATAAATGATCATTGGGTGATTTAATTCCCGAGTTGTGTGAATTCTGTCTTCGAGGTGTCTGTACAAGCTGAATAAGAGGGTACTAAAAATATTCTCCTCCTCCAACACAACAAAATGACTGGCTTGGATTTTTTATTTGATCATATCACCCCGAGCAAGGCATTTTACTGCCACTGGAGTGCAGGGGGTTACATAAGAGGAAAGTTATGGGAAAGAGTGACAGGTTATAGGGGGTGTCAGGAGGTGGGTAAGAAAAGGATGAGAATGGAGTGGACGAAAAAAAGTAGTATGAGAGAGGATGCAGATTAGTGAGATAGATGACTATTGACTTAACATTTAAGTTCTTGGAGATTGTAAACGGAAGGGAATTCCATAGGCAGAAAGTGCAAGAAAATAAGAAATAATGCGTTTGCATTTCATTGGTTTCACAGTAAAAGGGTTGGACCTAGTTGCTAATCTAGTGGCTAGAGTAAATTCATATATAGGTGGCACCATTGAGCAAAGTTCATCGGAGCAGAAGCAGTGAAAATATTTCTAAAAGAGGCAGATGGAAGCCACATTGCGCCGGTGAGAAAGTGACTGTATCTGATCTACCCAGTCTAGACCGATCACATTAGATTCTCCGTTGGATTTTAAGGACCCCCAGGTGGACAGTAGGAGCGCTCGACCAGATATGGTAGCAGTATTCAGTACACGGGCGGGTGGTAGATTTAGTTATATTTCTTTTAATTTTTATTATTTACCTTCTAATCAAAGTAATAAAGCCACTAAGATGTAGAATACTAGAGTAAAAAAAGTCTGAAAGAACAATAATTATGGCATATCACATACGACATTGATCTTCAAAAATTTAAATTCAATATTGACTGGGAAGCGAATTGACGAAAGTCTCTCACAAGAGAAACACGATAGAAAAGACTGAGGATGTAACTTACGCTTACATCTAGCCATATTAACAGTAAAATGAGACCTAACCGCCAATCTAGTACAGCTCTTAAATTCATAAAGTGTAGGTACGATAGAATTTTTTCTAAGAACAATCACCTTGAAGTATAGAAAAGGCACAGGAATCTACATTATGGCGGTATTTAAGAATATTTGACACACCTCAGTGGCTTAGTTTTGGAACACTTATTAGTTTCACTAATTTTGTGAACTACGTTTCGAGATGTTTTTAGGGCGGACCTGAAGGTGACTACCACCACTTTTTTTTTCTTTTTCAGTGCAATCTTATCGATTAAACCCCAAACTTTCCGATTGACAAAAAAATTTGTAAAAATTTCAATATTTAAACAATTTTTTTTTTTTTTTTTTGTGCATAGGTTTTCATACAATCTTATAGTAAATCGATCCTGTACAATTAACTTTTTTTGCTTGCGTATATTCAACAACTGAATCCTCTGCGAAATTTTTTAATAAAGCCATTCTTGGAGTTTCTGAGGAAGATGCCATCGTAAGAACTAAAAACTTGAAAAAGACAAAAACAAGAGCAACTCGTCTCAAAAAAACCCAAACCAAAGCGACCCCAACGCGAGTGGTTAAAAAACGGTAGATCTATTTACTATAACGTTGTATGAGAAAGGGAGCCCCCCTCTAAAATTGTTTAAATATTGAATTTTTTTTTTTTTTTTTTATAATCGGAAACTTTATGTAATACCCGATAAGACTGCGCTGAGAAAAAGTGAAAAAAAATAAAGGAAAACAACAAATTTAAAGGTGGTGGTAGTCTCCTTCAGGTCCTCCGATTTTAGTAATGTCCCTTGTTCTAAATGCTATGTATGTCTATAGAATATTACAGATGTATACACTTCATTCCATTCTCTCATACCTGACGAGGGGGGGGTGAAAAATAACACCCCTACCTTATTAAGAATTAGCATTGTCATTAGTAGTAGACACCTTAATTCATTTAAGAAAACAAAATCAAACAAAATAAACGTATACTCGGAATTAACGTTACGAATTTCTCAAGTAACTTTATAATAAAATGCATTCCTATTCATGATGGTTGCCCAGATATAGAATGAAATATCAAGGTATGCGAACATGTGTATAAGACTAAAATATAAAACATAAATAAGACTATAAACAAATATTTGCACAAAGCTTTGCATTAAATTTTGTCAGGAATTGACTCTTCATTATAATCTTGTCACTTAAAATTTTCCACATAAAATTCTTAACCTTGTAGAAAAAAGAAAAATAAGGACGTGTGTGTGTGTATATGTATGTATATGTATGTATATGTATGTATATGTATGTATATGTATGTATATGTGTGTATGTGTGTGTGTGTGTGTATGTATGTATATGTGTGTATGTGTATGTATGTGTGTGTGTGTGTATGTATGTATATGCATGTATGTGTGTGTATATGTGTGTGTGCGTGTGTGTGTGTATATGTATATATAAAAAAAGCCTCTTTCACTGTATCACAGCTCATCAGTGTGGTTAGACACGTCCACTTGCTTCTGGTCGAGATCGAAACTCTACGGATTTGGTGTCACTCGGAGTCGCTAACTCCTAAGCCATAGGCGCATGGAATCAGAGAAGGGAAATTGTAACGTGTTGTATAGAAGCAGTGGATACACACGCCAGTCACCGAAAGGATTCAATTCTGAAGAGTAATGCGTATATTGCAGAAGTGGTAACTGTTTTTAAAATTTTCTTCTAGAGAATTCAATCGTAATGAGAGCATAATATATTAGTCATCCACATACAAGCCTGTTTCGCTGTATCACAACTCATCAGTGTGGCTAGACACATCCACTTGCTTCTGGCCGAGATCGAAACTATATCGGAGTTGCTATATATATATATATATATATAAGATGCTTATTCAATAAATGATTACTGAAATTCATGTTAAAAAAGTAGACTTTCGTTGACTTGTTACTCCAATTCAGCTTTTTTTTTCTTTATTTTTTTTTCTTAAAAAAAAAAAAAAAAGTATTCGTTAGTTTTATCTAAAAAAAAAAAATGTTGGAGATGGAATAACTTGAATGTTAGACAGTATGTGATTTATATTAATCCTTTTAAATAGGAGGGTGCATTTTTCTTTAAAATTTCTCGAATGTTCAGACCGGTAGAAAAAAGTTTTAGATATTAATAACCACCAAAAGCTGTGTGTGCACACACTGCAACTAAGTTGACCAGACTTTAGAGTGCATAAGTTTGAACAAGATCAGTATACTCAAATCCTCACTCAGGATAATTTATCCTCAGAAATTGTTCATAATCAGGTTTTGAACTGATGTCTGGTGGTTTGGAAACGAACATTCTAAACACACATACACAGTGTTTCATTAAATATGACAGGTGTAATGTGTTATTTTTTTTTTCTTTCTTCATGTGATCTTATTTCTTTTCAGGAAATAGATTATATAAATATTGTCCAAATGTTTTGTTTATCAGAGCGCTTTCGGCTATATTTTTAGCCATTTTCGAGGATGAATGTTATTTTACGTGTAACAAAATATAAGTGGTGTTATGTATGATGTGATATGTACCGAATACGGTCAGCATGTTGTTAGCGTGTTCGTAGTTGATGTTATTGAGTTTGTTTTTTTTTCTCATGTGAATAAAAATGCCTGAAAATAATGAAAACAAAACCCAACAGCCAATAACATCAACTACAAGCACGCTAACAGTATGCTTACTGTGTTTAGTACAAAAAACGTACCACTACTCAATATAACAACTTACATTCTGTTATACGTAAAATAACATTCATCCTCAAAAATGGCTAAAAGTATAGCCGAAAGCGCTCGAATAAACATTTGTCAAATTTTTACATAATTTGACAAAAAAAAAAAAATCATTAGATCATATGAAAAATTACATAAAAATTAACCATCACATTCTGAACAGGAGTAGAGGTTTATCCATCGTTTCCGGTTTTTTTTTTTGGTTTTTTTTTTTTAAGTCTGCTTCCACGCTATATTCCTAACAACTCTGAAATGTTTTTCACTAATTAAGTCTTCAAATCTACCGTTAGCCGTTATCTTTCCACAACATCTTCACTTATCACCTTTTCTTATTACTAACACAACACCACACAGCAACCCTGTGACTCTTGGGTCTTGTATTTGAACATCATATACGGAATGCTTTGGAGTTTAGCGTTTCTCAGTATTTTCTAGAATGTTTCAATGAAAGATTCCATTTTTCTATTATATCCTTTGTCAATACCCCGGATGCAACGTTTTTCTGTCATAACTGGATCAATAATTCTTTCATCTTTAATCAATATTTATATATACAAAAATTATACATTAATATATATATATATATATATATATATATAGGATACGATTCATATATTCACTTAACTCAAAATGCAAAAGTATATCCATTGTTTTATCAGTTTCTATGGATAATTTCAGCTTTAATTTTCGGAAAATGTGTGTGTATCCGTTACCTATAGACTCCGAAACGGCTGAACCGATTTTCTTGAAAATTTACACAGTTGTACTATAAGCCTCTGTGAGTGTTCTTAGCTAGGTTCTGTGACGAGGCACCCCCGATAAATATCGATAATCGAAAAAATCGGGTTCTAGAAGGATTGATCCGATTTTAATCAAATTTGATACTCATAGACAAAGACGTGAGAAACGATATCCAAAAGTTTCAAGGTTGCAGTTCTTACAAGAGTGCAGAAAATCGATTATATATATATATATATATATATATATATATGAGGCAAGATGTTTGTGTGTGTCTGTTTATCTGCCTGCATGTTTTTTTTTTTTTTTTTTTTTTTTTTCTCAGCCCTTTTATTTTAGTTTTTGCTTCGGGTTTGGCTCTAAGTAGGTGTAATTGTGGTTCTTAGTCTCAGACATGATACCATTTACTCAGGTTTTATTTAGCCTTCAAAATTCAGTTTACGACAAAAAATAACTTATTTGATATCAATACCAGGAAATCAAATTTTGACTTACATCCATTCACTTTTCTTTCAGTCTCTGGTTTCGCTTTAACTAGAAACCAACTATTGCTTTCTAGTCTTCCGTGCCAACGTCCAAAGAGTCTGAGCTCCAAGACCATGGATTAGTTTTAAAGCTTTCATTACACCCGAGCAACGCCGGGCTATACTGCTAGTCTTGTTAAAATAAAGCCAATATTATAGTAGTAATTTGGAACGAGCTTATTAGCTACAAATGTGTGTGTGTGCTGACGTTGATACAAGGGTAAGTTTAGTTTGCGCACTTAAAGAAAATAACCTGATCGTACGATAAAAAAATAAACACTTGTTGCTTGTCCTTTAGGTACCTTATGTTTTACAAACAACTATCCGAGCGCACACTAATATTCAGTATATATTTATGAAAGTTTAATATTAAAAACTATGGCAGGTTTAGAATTTGTCAATCATTTGTTGCATTTAAATACGTTACTTCTAGATACCTCGTTTAAGAGGGTCTCAGCAATTGAAAGATTTTTTTTGTATACAATATATGAATGTCTTCAAGTAAAGATGGAAAATAATTTAAAAGATCAAAGTGAAGAAAAATTAATAAACGGAATGGTTTTAATCTCTAATAAGGTTCGGAAAACCCTTAAATTTTTTTCTAATAATCAAACGTAACTGAGTAACTGCTACACAACGCTTTTATGGAAACTCACGTTCTTAATTTTCTGAATTCTTAGCTAAATATTATCAATGCTAATTTATTTTTAATCTTCAATTTTGTTTTTAATTAATTGCAGTTCCAGATCGCTTTACTCTCCGGTTATGAATGCAAGTAACGTGAATTCTGATTAAACTAGCTTCGAAGGAGTTTTCAACATTTTATCATAAAATCTAGTATAAATGATTTAAGACATTCAAGTGTCTTTTTTGGCTTTAGCAAATGATATTAGCAAATTAATCAGTCATTGCTAGGGAAATCAATTTGTAAAATGTTTCTCAAATACGGCCTTGTTCCAAATTAATATGTAATCTTTGTTACAGGAACAGTTGTTAAATACAAAACATTTAAGTATGAAATATAATTTTCCTTTTATTTTTCTCATTTATCGGACTTTAAAACGTGAAATAATTTCTATACATGTCTTAGTCCAGCGCGCGCGTGTATGTGTGTGTGTGTGTGTGTATATATATATATTATGGACTCTCCCATCGTTTTCGATGTATGAGGGTCTGACCTTCGTAAGACATCCACACAAAGATTTGTTTATCGTCGTGAAGGCATTGTGTAGTACCATTCACACTTTTTGGAACTGCTGATAACAAACAATTGGTGCAGAAATCTGCCACAGATCGCATGAACAGCGGACCTCAATTATTTAACCCATAATTGGAGGGAACGGACGGATTAATACCTTTCTCAAGGGTACTAGTGCGCAAGTGAATGCAGCGTGCTCGACTGGAATTGGAACTCGGCTCACCGATTTCCCTCTCCAAGCCGACATCCAGCGCACCACAACGCACATCCGTGAATGCTAACAGCATTTTTTTGATATATATATATATATATATATATATATATATACACACACATCTCAACGAAATAAATCCTATTTAGTTTTCTTTATTCGATTCATATAATTAAAAAATGTTTATCTTTTTAAATAACCTAGTGTAATTTTTATTCCCAATATTGGTTTCCTTTGGAACGTCTACTCATTTTCTGAAACATCGTTCTTTCTTCACATTTTGTTAATGCTAAAGTAACTAATGTTTCGGGAAACTTTATTTTTTTTTATTTTATTTTATTTTTTTTCTGGTTAGTTTTTAAAATTAACTGTAATTTGATTTCTTTTCAATCAATGTAGACCAGCATTACGAAAGATTGCGGTTAAGTTTTAGTTTTTCAGCTTAACCTCTCTGTGTGTGTGTGTGTGTGTGTATATATATATATATATATATATGGGCGCGTATAATGATAATATACGTGCTAAATGGTCTGCCTTCTTCCACCGAACGCCCATAGCCCAGAGGTAGAATCGCCGACTGACGCCAATTCGGTCGGGTTTCAATCCTGGGTTAAAAAGCCATCGGAGTCTAACTGTACTGATGAGCTGTGATACAGCGAAACAGATCTGTCTGCCGATCACTATATATATATATATATACTCCTTCAAGGAACGACTGTCTTGTAGGTAATACTGTTTCGAGTTCTCGCTGACGTCAGTAATATGTATTAGAATTCAATTCAGAATTTATATATTAGATTGGCACAACAAAAAATAATCTCACTTTTTTTTTCATAACGAGAAAAACCGACATTTTAAAACGCAAAGTTTAACTACTTTAAAAAAACTGATTCTTTTACAGAAAGAACAGTTCTAATCTTTCAGATTTTATTTGATTTCGAACTTTTCTGAGTTTAAAGTTCTTTCATAATCGTGGTTTAAAAAAAATTTTTCATACCCTTTATAATATAAAGTGTTTGACATGCATTTCAATTAAAATAAAATAATTATTCCATTTTTCTTCTGCTTAATAGAAAACGTGAGTATTACTGAACCCTAGTCGATAACCTAGAATATACACACAAATGAACATTTGTACAATTAGATGTTAGAACGCTGATATTTAGCCTAGTATTATAAGGAGAGTATTAATTGGCCGACTGCTGTATCGGAAAGAGAAAAGTCTACCTGATAGTCTTGCCTGTAAAAAAAAAAAAAAAAAAAAAAAAAAAAAAAAAAAAAAAAAAATCACCTTTCCTCTTGCGATAGAAACGCGAAGACTAGATTTTTATCTCTTGAAGCCGCTAGAAAGCTCTTTTACTTTAACTTAATTTTATTTCGAATTCATCTCGTAAAATCAAAATTGTTCAGTCTCTTACATCTATAGCGTAATATAAAAGATTGTATTGCGCCAGTATTAAAAGGGCAGGACTAGAAAAATACTTATATAAAGGAAAAACGCAAATAATTAACCACGAAAATTTTTGTTTATTTGAAAAGTTACTATTTAGTCCGACTTCGTTATTATATTGCATTTTATTATGTGAGAGAGACCATGACTGTCCCCACTATATATATATATATATATATATATATATATATATATATATATATTATGTTTAATCATGAGCAGTTCTAAACATCGCATTTTGGCTTTAATTTCAGGTGAAAATAAAAAAAAAAATTATCCAACATTTGGATATATTATTATGCTTGTTCTAAGCTTAAGCCATCTTAAGTTTACAGGGACGTTAACATCCACCATCACAGATGATTTTATCTTGTGTTGACATAAAACATTGCTAAGCAACGATAAGTCACCGAATATCAGATGCAGTTCGTAAATAAAGAAATTATATATATATATATATATATATATATATACACATACTTAGTTTTTGGTAATAATAAAATTAGACCAGGAAAACACCATGGAAGAAACTTAGGCCGCATAAGTTGTTTACAAATGAGGACACACACACACACACACACACACAGAGTATCTTACATTGCCATAAAAAAAATAATCTAAAGCCCCTGAGCGTGAGATATATATATATATATATATATATATATATATATATTCACTATTCGCCAACATAATTATTGCAAAAAATAAAGGCAATGTTAAAGAGCAAACACGCGGCAGTTGCTTTCATAACTGAGAGTGAAAAGAATGAACTGAGCCGACGCTGCTTCGCTAAACAATTGTCTTTATTATATTAGGGGATTATAATGAAATTATATTACTATATTTTATTATGATATAAGAATTCCATATTTGAAAATTTAATGCGAATGGGGGGAGATTTCTCACAGATGAAGTTTCGAAACAACAGGAGGATGCTGAGAATACGATGGATTAAACATGTGAGCAATGGCAACGTTTTAGAGAACATAGCAACTTAAAGAACAAAAATCAGTGTTAACGTATAACTTACCTAGTAAGCTTATGTAATTGGGATTACGAGAGATAACAAAGACAATATTAAGAGCTGCAGAGGACAAAGCAATGGTATGGGAATCTTCTTCTGACGGATGAAGAGTTGAAGCAGCAAATATATGCTTCTTCAGGAAGATACATGGAACCGACATGTGAACAACAACGAAATTTAAGAAAAGGAAACTTCTGCTTAACATCTGGAAAAGACAATTGAAATTTTTAGGGTACATAATGAGGAAAGTGCGTTGTGTAGCAGTGGATATCGGCTCGGGACGAGAAATCGGGGAGTCGAGTTAGAATTCCAGTTGAATTCATTGCATCCACTTACGCGCAAATATCCTTGGGAAAGGTATTAATCCGTCTCTTCCTTCCAGTTATGGGTTAAATAACAGGATGGATTG
>JBBBDQ010001011.1:3645000-3767500 GCA_037127315.1 Ascarosepion bandense
TAACGGAGTTAGATTCTGCCGGTTATTCGTGGTTCTTAAAAATTACTTGTGTAACATTTTAAGATTTGAATACGTACAGTCAATTTTATTATTATATATATATATATATATATATATATATATATATAATCTCGCTATAACACCTACTTCGTCTCACTTAAACGTTAACTATGTGGCGTGGTTTTTATATATATATATATATATATATATATATATATTTATATTTTTTTTTTTTTTTTTACCGTGTAGACATCGAGAAAAGCGACAACTGCGAGATGCGTTCTAGTTCCAGCCTAGTCAGTTGCTTTCCCTTTCGCAACTCTCTATGGGTTAAATAGTAGGGTAGACTGAGTTCTCTAGCCTTGGGTAGCAGCCAGTTTAGGATAATATAATTCTGAATTTAAAAGCAAGTCTTTAATTCATGCCATTTTTTTTTTTAAATTAAAAAAAGAATCTGGAGAGCCATGATCACCTCTCTCCACCCCATAGGGACAGGGACATTTTTAAAGACTTACATTAATTACTAGCTGATTGTTATTAGCTTGAGTCGAAATTGGAATTATTAAGGAACGTAATGTCTTAAAATATGATCAGCAAGTATTTAGAAATATATTTTGTCAATGTGTGCACAGAATAACGTCAGTCGGTGCAGAAAATCTGATAGGCAAAGATAAAATTTTAACTTAGTCTGCATTCATTTTCACACAGGTGCCTTTCAGGGAAAGGCATGAACCGATATATTCTAGCTAATTTGTTAAACAACAATGTAAACAACACCCTCTAGCTTTGTGTGGCAAGAAGCAATATTATAGATTCTAAACTATGGAGATGGTAAAAAGGAAAAAAATTATTAATCTATCGTCCAAATATTAACACATTTGCGATGGACAAATTGTCTAAATTATGCAAAAGTGAAAATAACACTGATCTTATTTTAAGATATATTTATCAAAATTACACACAAAATATCTTCAAATACTTAATTTTATTGAATAAATTTACTTTTATGTTCAACCAGGGCCTCAAGACAACTTCAGAATCTTTTTGCATTTCTTCTGAACGGTCGACATTTTTTTTTAATTTTTTTATTATAATCATTTCACTCCAAGCAAGACATTCCACTGCCACTAACTGCGCATGGGGCTACATAGAGGAAGGTAAAGAGGAGTGGTTAGATGTAGGAAATGTCAGAAGGAAGGTGATAGATGGGTAAGCATACTGAGGATGAGGGTTGGGCAGATGGGAACAGTGTTTGAAAGAATGGGAGCCAGTTAGTGTGTTAGGTGTCTATTGACCTTACATTTAAACTCCTGGAGATTGTAGCCGTCGGGGAAGCAATCATGTGGAAGGGAATTCCACAGTCGGGAAGTGTAAGAAAAGCAACTGTTGGAGTAGAAGATGCGGTTGCATTTTATCGGTTTCACTGTAAAAGGGTGGGACCTAGTTGCTAATCTAGTTTCTCGTGCAAATTCGTATCTTGGTGACAAATCATTTACCTTCATTTCATCTTTGGTCTTTTGTTATAAGAAGTTTTGGTCTCCTGCTCAACTGCGCCCTCCATATAATCAAGCGGGTACTGCAATCTGGAGAGTTTAGTGGCCAAATGTAAGTGGGGATGTGATCGCAGAAATAGTCTGATAACCAGAACTGGGTTCTCTTGCTAGTGTGACATGGTGCAGAGTCTTGAAGCAGGACAGCACTACCTCCTCGGGGTTGAGTGTGAGGCCCTGGGGAAAAGACGGAGATATAACGTCGCTATCACTATTGATCATTCTAAACACCTTCGTAAATGCCATTAGACTCGTTCCCTTTACTCCGACTCCTTGGCACGTTCCTCAGATTAACACCCAAACACACTGAAACGTTTGTATTGAAGGTTTCGGTGCGAATACCAAGTAGTACAGCATGCCGTTTCCAAATTTCTGGCGTAGTGAATTGTCATAATGCTTGCTTTATTTTATACATATATATATATATATATATATATATATATATATATATGCTCCTCTAAGAAATCCAAAGAATAATGTCTAGTCAGGAGGCCATAAAACCCACATCCCATCTTCTAATGTTAAATCTGTCTACAAAATTCCCAGACACTCATTAATCAACTATATTCACTACCCACCCCACTTTCTTCAAAACTCAAACGGTCAATTTACAAAACTTATTCCCTTATCGCTACCCACCCCCGGCCAACATCCCACACACAACTCGCCAAATATAAGAAAAGTGGCTTTCCATTCCTTTCCACACCACCTGATGAGACATTGTAATTTCAATGTCGAAACAAAATATACAATTTGTAGTGGATATATTAAAAAAAAATCGTACATGTTCTAAAATATAATTTATAATAAATATTCACAGCTCTCTCTCATATATATATATATATATATATATATATATATATAGAGAGAGAGAGATCTCATCCGCAGACAGATCTGTTTCGTTGTATCACAACTCATCAGTACGGTTAGACATCCGATTGCTTTTACCCAGGATTGAAACCCGACCAAGACAGACTTGTAGCATGTGATATACTATGTAAACATACGCCAGTAGTTAGTGTTTTAATTCATTACTGTATGAATGAATGAGATTGAGATATATATATATATATATATATATATATATCAGAGACAGTGCCTAACTAAGCCTACTACACGATCTATTATCGCACTCGATATAATTGTGAGATATATAAATACATATAAGTAAAATAGTTGCTGGCTGAACCAACAGAGGGTAGACAAAAAAAAAGTGCTCAATGTAGACCTAACAATATATCAAAGAACGGAACACAGCACTTTCTTGCTACCTAGGTTTCGGCCACGCTGATCTCGTTTTTGCCTGAAGAGATAAGCGTGGTTGAAAGCTAGTTAACAATTAATTGGTGTGCGTGTGTGTTCCGTTCTTTTTACTTATATACAATTTTCCTTTTCACTAATTCTCCCTGAAAAGAATTTTCCTATACTTTTTATCAAAGAAAACGATTTAACCTCACATAAGATGAAAATATAAGCTAGTGCGAGTTCCTAACATGATGGCGTTTAAAACAATATCAAACGTGTAAAAACTTTTACAATAGTTTTTTTTTTTTTTTTTTTTTTTTTTTTTTTCTCACCCAACAGATGAAAAATATTGGTTATATAAATTTTTCCCGCTTTGATGTTAACCGCGGTAAACTAGTATTCAATACAGTCATCCCTGTCAATGTATGAAGCACGCTATCAACATTGGCCAACGAAAGGCTCGGACACACAGACACAAAAGCGCGCGCTCGTTTCAACAGCAATAACAAACGTCTGAAAAAAATTACCCTTCTCCGTCCATTTATTTATTTAATCTTGTCTGTGTATCTGTCACGGGCTGAGTTTGACAAAAATCACAAATGGGCAGTTTTTTTTTTTTTTTTTATTAAACCTGGTAGAATACTAATATCTATGGCCTATGATCTTCTATGTGCCCTGTCCCTTCAGGACGTAGGCTATCATGGCTTTTCACGTCTCCCTATCCCTGGTGGCTCTTAGCACGCTTTCTCCTGTTACACCACCCAAACCCCGCTCTGCCATCCACTAGCTCAAACCGATAAGACTAGAATATAAAATGTATAGAAACTAGCATGGCCACAAAATGAGAGATCGGTTTATATATTGATTCAAATATGGATTTGATCCCCCACTTTATATCCACATAGTTTCTTATAAACAATTGGAATATATCTTTTATATGACTTGACCCTTCAGGACGTAGGCGATCATGGCTTTCCACGTCTCCCTATCCCTGGTGGCTCTTAGCACGCCTTCTCCTGTTACACCATGCAACCCTTGTTCCATCATCCACCTAATTATGTCCTTCAAATACGTTATCCGTTGCTTTCCCCTGTCTCTTTTTCCCCTCTATCTGCCCTGTTAGTATCAGGTTCTCTAAGCTCCATTCTTCATTGCATATCTCTGTTACTTGCTCGTAAGCCAGTACTCTACGTTACTTTTTTTTTCTCTCGTTACTTTGTAAGATTGACTCCCACGATTATGCTTCTTCCGATCACTACAACCTTTACATGTTAAGGTCTAGGACTGTTATCTTCCACATATTCTGATAAACTGTCTATTCCCGGCCTTCTTGCTCTGTAGTCATCTTAGAGTGGCTCTTGAGCCTTGTCCGAAGTGAACATTTTTTTTTTTTTTTTTTTTTTTGTAAATTTAATTTTACTTTCTAATATAAGTTTGTTGACATTACGTTTTGACATCGTATTCATTGCTTTCTTAATTGTAAGTTTTAAATTCTCATAACAATGATTTGATAGGTGTGTTTGTTTGTTTTTTTTTTTTGTTTTTTTTTTAGTATTAAAAATCTTTGCCTATATTACACATAATTGTAATGTTTTAAATATTACTCATGGCAATGTTTGTTGTCATTCTGGTCAAAGTTAACTCATCTATATTAAAATTCGATATGTGTATCAGATGGTAATGAATAAGTGATTGATCTACACTGATAATGATCGACTATTTGTCAACTTCGTACACGTGCTTTTTAGTTTGAGCGGCGAGGCTTTATTAAACAAATTATTCTGGGGAACTTCTTATATTTTAAAAAAAAAAAAAAAAAAAAAAAAAAAACTTACGCAACGCTCACCCCATTAACAGTAAGAATGATTTTAAAAAATATTTCATTAACCCTCTAGGGCCATTCGTATCATATTTGATACAGTATTTCCCTATAAGGAAACATTTGGTATTCATTGACTGAGCAGTCAGTACTGCTTTCATTTGAAATTTATAAAATATTTCTCTTAAAAAATTTTTCAGGAAAATATTTCTTTCAAGGCTTGTTTTCATACTGTATCAAATATGATACGAATGGCCCTAGAGGGTTAAGTCTTCTGCATATATTATTTTATTGATCTGTTTACGTGGCGCAAACACTCAACGGTTATCTGAAATTGTGGAAAGTTCGATTTTCGGCCGAAATTCGAACTGTACTGGAAGGTTGCCTCGAGCGATATCGTGACAGATATCTCTGTAATAACGTTAAACAAGAGTAGATGAATATACCCCCACTTTCAAAGTGGGAAGTAATTTTCCAATAACTACGGGCAGCACTAAACAAAATTAACTTGTCACCTTTTTATCAGCCTTGACAGGATGTGCGTTGTAGTACAGTGGATATCGGCTCGGAACGAGAAACCGGGGAGCCGAGTTCGAATTCCAGTTGAATCCACTTACGCGCAAATACCCTTGGGAAAGGTATTAATCCGTCTCTTCCTTCCAGTTATGGGTTAAATAACAGGACAGATTGGGTTCTATAGCCTTGGTCGGCAACCAGTCTACCGCAGAAAGCAATGGCAACCTACTGCGGGATAATCTTCTGCCCAGTCAGTCATGTCTCTTTCGAGACATGATCGCCCAAGCGTGTATCACGTAAGTCACTTTAGCTGACTGACTGACAGGAGCCAAGTCTACTAAAGTATTTGTTAGTGTTAAAGCATGGTTTTTGGATTGTATTTTATATATATATATATATATATATATACACACACACACACACACACACACAGTTGGATTAAAACTGAGAAAGCTAGTTTCGAATGCTTTAATCGTGAGTTTGTGCGTGGTTCAAGAGGACCGTAATATTTGTTTTTTAAGAACTTTTCTTAAATATGTTAAGAATCCAATGACTTAGAATTTTTGAATACTAATCACTACTAATTTTATTTTACTTATTTTTATATTTTTATTTTCTAAACTAGCCCGGCGTTGCTCGGGTGTAATGAAAGCTTTAAAACTAATCCATGGTCCTGGAGCTCAGACTCTTTGGACGTTGGCAAGAATGAATAAAAAGCAATAGTTGTTTCCAGTTAAAGCGAAACCGTAGACTAAAAGAAAAATGAATGGATGTAAGTCAAATTTTGATTTCCTGGTATCGATATCAAATTTTCTGCACTATTGTAAGAACAGCAACCTTGAAACTTCTGAATATCGTTTCTTATGTCTTTGTCTATGAGGGTATCAAATTTGATTAAAATCGGACCACTCCTTCTATAACCCGATTTTTTTCGATTATCGATTTTCGATATTTATTGGGGGTGCTTCGGCACAAAACCTAGCTAAGAACATTCGCAGACGCTTATAGTACAACTGTGTAAATTTTCAAGAAAATCAGTTCAGCCGTTTCAGAGTCTATAGGTAACACACACACACACACACACACACACACACACAGTTCCATTTATAAATAAGTTTAGATAAAAGAATTGCATCTCATAAGAGGCTAAAATTACTTCTAGATCGAATGTTACGTTTGTGCTGGAGGATCGGTGATCTTTTTTACCTGACATGTAGAAGAGACACACAAAACATGGGGATTCACTATTATCTATTTTAATTAAATGCCAAACATTTCATTTGGTCAAATTAAAAATGTTTCTACTTTCTACTACACTGATAGGCTAAATATTTAGGTATCCCTTGGGAATATGCTTGTGTATGCCAAGTAAAATCCGTTTAAGAAATAAGGTACTTGTTGCTGCGTTTTTAATTCATGACTTTATATAAAAATCAAAATGTGAAGATAGGGGTCTGGTAAATTTTCGGCCTGATCAAGAAGGGATTTTCTTAGTTTATAGCTTTTGAGTTTCTTTTTTTTTTTTTTTTTGTGTGTGTAAGTAGTTAAAATATTTTTCTTTAGTACATATTGTCTCTCATAAGATATCATATTTGTTTTGTTTTTATATATAAGTTGATGTCGAAACAGTATGACTAAGTTTAAGTATCTTTTATTTAAAGGCTCGACCAAAACTTAATTAGCATAACATTCTCAAGTTATTTGATGTAATAAGTTAATGAAATTGGTTAATAAGTATTCATAACGACTTTTGACTTTTTCTAAAAACTGTGTTTAAAGAAAAATGCACATTTTAAAAAAATTCTTATTGTGCGCTATATATATATATATATATATATATATACACACACACACACATGACCGGCACATACTACAGAGCCGAGGGGAGCTCAGCCCTAACTGGGGTTTCCGAGTAGTGATTACGTTATCAATCTTTACTTCCCTACCTACATTTAATCTTATACGTTAAAAAATTAAACTAAGCACAACTATTAAAGGTTGAAAAATTTTCGTTGATCGTCCTGGGTTTTTTGGGGTTTTTTTTATTATTTGCTTTGCTTATGGTAAGCCTCGAAAAACGCTGTACAAAATTCCATATTTTATTGATAATGCCGAATGCGTTAAAATTAAATTTTCAACAAGAAAAATATGAATTTGACGTTAACAATTGCCACAAAACATTGTGGATTTAAGATGGGATGATCTCTGACCTCTCTAATTTGTATTTACATACATTTTTTTTTCTAGTTGAACTTTCCACCTATATTGCATAAGATGCATTATTGTACATAATTTACATTAAAATGTTTTATATGAGCACAACCTTGTGAAAATTGTAGAGTCGGTCCCGTATCATAGATTCTGTAGTTAGGGACATGAGACTTGCACCGGCCCTCACTCACATATAATAGCGGCATAAATTTTCATAAAACGAAATCTATCAATCAATCAATCTGGTTCAAATTCATTAATACCTCAAAGGTATGGATGCTCTTTTCCCCTACCAGTTCTCACACCGACGTAAATATCTCTAGAAAAGTTTTTAAACCATATCACGTTGAAATCCCAATTCCGATACGATTACCGAAATTAAACTACGTCGAGGCTGGTCAGTACGTAGATAGGTTGTCTGGGAATATTAAGCGCTATAAGCTTGGATGAGCAAATGGAAAACGGCTTGGAATTGTTAATCTGTGAGCCATGTTCCGATTCCAGTTGGGAAACATATGTATCCACCTCTCCCAGCTATGGGTTAATTAGTAAGATTTGTGTCACCAAACCATTTAGAAAAAAAAAAAATTAAAATATTTTCTGGCTTTAAATAACCTGCAGAGTTGATAAACCGTAAAAAAATCCAAATCTAGAAAAGATTCCTTATTAGCACGCCACTGTGACTTCCAACGAAATGGAAGCATTTGGACAGTCGCTGTATCATAGCTACTTTATGACAATATCGGCGAAAGGGTGTTACCTTCATAGGTAGACTCGACGGAGACAATAAAAAGTAAGCAAAGTGCGTTCTTCATACACACCAACAAAATATGCAAGCCTTTTCGGTTATTTGACTACATTAATCAGTTACCTGGGTAAGTTTTAGTTTATTGTAGTATTGCTCAATCTGTTGACAAAAGCGGTCGAGCTCACACACTCAAATACGCAAAATATTTCCACTTCAATTTTAAAATGGTTAAACAAATCATACAAATGTGTGTGTGTGTGTGTGTGTATATATATATATATATATATATATAATGTGTGTGTGTGTTTGTAAATATCAACAGATGAAATGATATCACTCGGTCGGCTAAATTGTTGTCAAACACCGACAATTAGTTATGAACAGGTGACCAGTGAAACACTCTCCAATCCAATACAACACGCACACACAAAAAAAAACAAAAAAACAACAACTTACATTTAAGAGGGAAGCGTAGCTCTTCCGCCCGTATAGAAAAACTTGTTTTCAATAACACAATTTTTCAACCTGTTAATGATTTTAAAGTCTGCATGGGTATAGTAAAAAAAGAAAAAAAAAAGTCTATCAATTTGTATATAATGAATATCTCTAAAATTGTGAATTCGCGCGATTTTCTTTTCTCTTTCTTATTTTGTGAAGTGTGGTTGAAAATGCGCTCAGATTCAACAACCGATGTGTAACTCACACGTGGGATAATTTGTGTGTGTGTGTGTGTGTGTGTGTATATATGTTTGTATAAATCTCTCTTCATTTTCTGTTTTATTTTTATCGATTATTTTTTCCAAGCGATAAAAGAGAAAAAAAAAACCCACTTGAAAAAGAAAAAATAGCTACAAAAATCCCTCCGTATCGCTCATTCTCTTTTTTAATACTGTTACCGCCAAGTCACATTTGATTGGTCAACGGAAGAGTTTAACGCACGCCCACCATCTCAAAAAAGTATAAAGCCACTAGTCTTGAGAAATCTCAGCACACTATTCTACTCATTATTTGGAAGTGAGACTATTTACATTACAAGTAAGTAATTCATTTTTTTTTATTTTTACCTCCCCCCCCCCTTTACACACATACACACTTGTATACTGCTGATATACCCTCCTCTCTTTCGGAAATCATTCAAGTCTTTCAGTTACTACTAGTTTTACTACTGCTACAAAACATTTTTGTAAACTGCCGTATCAGCTAGAAAATAATTTTAGACGTCAAATTTTACAAGTATAAGGAGTATACGCAATTTTTTTTTCTCTCTGAAATATCGTACTCAAAAAGTTGTCTGTTTCGGATATTTTTATTTTAAATGTGTCCTATTTTCATTGATTGAAGTCAAAATTTAAAAATCTAACAAATTTTGTTTGCTATAAGGGGATACTTATTTTTCTTTTACAAATTAACTTTTCATATATCGTATTCCACATTGTCGTAATTTCAATTTTAAAATGTTAAACAAATCTTACAAATGTGTGTGTGTGTATATATATATATATATATATATATATATATAATGTGTGTTTGTAAATATCAACAGATGAAATGATATCACTCGGTCGGCTAAATTGTTGTCAAACACCGACAATTAGTTATGAACAGGTGACCAGTGAAACGCTCTCCAATCCAATACAAAACGCTGCTTCAGCTGATATTTTTTCCGGTAAAATCAACTGTGGCTACGAAAAAAATAAGATAGTTAATAATAATATTGTATAATTAAAAGCTTTAAAAAAGTGACTAGTTACTAAAGTTATCCGTCCCGTAGGCCGACTGCTAGTGTTACTGATATTACAAGTTAGTACAAAACCTCTCAGCTGTTGGTATCGTCACAGAATGTTGTGCATCCTATAGTTTAACATGCGGCTGTTGTTTGTTTATATAATATTGTAGACACCAAATCGGCCGGAGGGTCATGTAATTAATCTCTTGACTCCTTTTCGACATCTATAGGTTAAAATAATTTGACCTAATGTGAAGGTTTTATAATCTCCAATGAAGTCTACAACATATTGGCACATTTTCACACCACTCCTCTGACAAATGGAAAGAAAACTTAGTCCACAAACAGTCGGACAGTGACAGTGTAGACCATAATGTTTTGAAGACTCTTTTTTTTCTGAACACTTGTTATTTCTACATTTTTTTTTTCTTTTTAAAGTACTCTTGGCAGCTTTTTTAAGTAAATTCACTATCGTTTGTCACTCAGGCTTTTTATCGACTAGATTGTGCGTACGGAGATTCCATAATCGAATAATTATTCAATAATTAATACCATGGTAGTTGTTTTCTTTTTATCGGTGACAAAGTGAACATTTGATTTTCAACAAATTATAATTTTCAGCTTCATGTGGCTGCTTTTTTTTTTTTTTTTTTTTTTTAAAACTCTAAAACTTTTAAAGTTAAATTAAATTGTTATAACTGGGACATAATTGATATTGGGTTTCAGTTCTTTTTCTCGTTCAAGATATGTCATAGGGTATATAAAAACGAAACAGTAAAGAATTGATTCATTGAATGAAAACACGTGCGTTTGCTTTAAAATCCACAATTCAGATATTTTTTTTACCGTCATTGAGGCCATCCATCAGCAGTAAACTTGCTAGAGAATCTCTAATTTTTCAGTCAAAACAAACGAAAATAGGATTCTTCGGCCGGTTCAACATACTGTATTATTCTCGATTACGTTTGCTCCGATATTTATGAAGGTAGACTAGACCATTACTTCCGCAACTTTGCTAACTTGTCTACTGTCCGTCCGTCCGTCAAACCAGCCAGCAGATTACCTGTTGGTTGTATGATAACAAACCGGCCGGTGAGCACGCGTTACGTTGAGTTGCCGACGTCACTTCCCATAAGCTTCAGTCAGTCAGTTAAGTGCCATACGTGATACACGCTTGGGCGATCATGTCTCGAAAGAGACATGACTGACTGGGCAGAAGATTATCCTGCAGTAGGTTGCCGTTGCTTTCTGCGGTAGATTGGTTGCCGACCAAGGCTATAGAACCCAATCTGTCCTGTTATTTAACCCATAACTGGAAGGAATAGATAGACGGATTACCTTTCCCAAGGGTATACAATGAATTCAGATGGAATTCGAACTCGGCTCCCCGATTTCTCGTTCCGCACCGATATCCACTGCACCACAATGCACATCCTCCCATAAACTTCATCATTATATAAAAACAATTTAAATGATACATTTTTTAAATTTTTTGTGTGCGTTTTGATCGTAATTTTTTGACGTTCTTCTCTTTAACAAGTGTTTTCTTTCACGTTTTAATTACTGCTTTTTTTTTTTTTTTAATTCGTTTTTCACTTCAAGTAAATCTTCTTGTAACTTACAAAACGTGTATGTATGTGTGTGTATATATATATATATATATATATATATATATATAAAATCAATCTAACATGTTTCACTTGAATTATTATTCTGCTGAAGCTTTTTAAAAGAATCCTTAAAACAAATGACACCTGTTAGATTGATAAGATTCCTATTTGTTTTACTACGCAAAATTCAATTCTTGTACAGTTGACTTTGTATGGTAGTTATATAGAACCTCAATTTCTTTTAATGACCACAGGAGGGATTTCTTTATGAATTACTTACAACTCTTTCAAATGTAAATATTCTTTACCTATCAGATATTTCAATGTAATCTGACTCTGTGCGAGTTGTTTGTTTTTATGTATCTTGATTTTTTTTTTTTTTTTTTTTTTTTTTAACAATGACTCCGGCCTCGAATCTAAATTGTTTATATAATTGTTAAACTAACTTTAGCGTACAAGCACACAGAAAATTAATAAAAGCAGAAATAACTGAATACTTGACGACTTTATTTTATTTACACACACACACACCTTATATCCTGGTATGATGCAAAATGTTCCATATCTTTATTTGTAGGTTACGCAATCTGATTCTTAATCATTTCGCTTGGTTTACTATTTCCGTGTAAACATGTTTTGAGAGGTTATGACTAGGCTTTTTGCTTAAACCATTTAACGCTATGACGGACTATATTCCTTGGGCTAAGAAGTGATCAATATTTGAATGTACAATTATTCAAAAACGCTTGTTCTTCATTTTTTTTTTTTTTAATTTTTTTAATTTTTTTTTTAAAACTGGTCTAATCTCGCCAAAGACGCTTTCTGACTGATAGCGGGCATTGTTCGGGGTGTACGTGAACAGACTTCCCCCCCCCCCCAAAAAAAAAAACTACGGATTCGTTTTACGAGCTTCGATCCTCATTTAAAGATGCGGAAACTGAAGTTCGATTTTATTCTTGAGTCGGTGCGATGGGTAAATTGTCGCCTTTTTTTTTTCTAAAACTTTAAAATTTCATGTGCGTTATTTTTCATTTTATTGACCACACAGTATAGCAGAGTCAGTTGGGCAGCGTCTATAGAAGCGGGTAGAGCACCATGACGCAATTAACTCCGCCATAAATTTGGAAACTGCATGCTGTACTGCTTGTCATTCGCGTCGGAATCTTCAGTACGAACATTTCAGTGTTTTGGGTGTCGATGTGAGGACAGTGCAGAGAATTTGGAAAGGACTGGATGAGTCTAATGGTGATTACGAAATTACGGCAGCACAGAAAACACGCTCTTATTTTTCTGATAAAAGAATCCCCTAATTTATTGGTGATGGCTTCATTCAGCACGAAGGCCTACATCATGGGCCTTGCGGTGGGTAGTGTGTTGCTGTTGGTAAATACCCTACACCATACCTCACAAGGAGAACTCGGACAAGGTGGTCAGATAACTTCTGCGATCACCCTTTACATCTGCCCCCATCCGCCCCAGATTGCAACTCTTGATATTGTGGGGCGCAGCTGAGCGAATGGGCATTAAATCTCCCTGTAACCTCAAAGATGAATTGAAGGCGAGGATTATGGCAGCATTCACCAACTTAAAAAAAAAGAGATCGCCCAGAAGAGTTGCAGAATATTTAGAAATCGACAGGCGGTCGCGGTTAAAGTTTTTTTTTTTTTTTTTTTAATGAACAAATTTACTCGCTTAATTTAGATATTTTTGTAACTTTTATAAATATCTGTTAAAATGAGATGTCAGTGTTTTCATTTTTGCGTAATTTAGACAATTTATCCATCGCACCCTGTATTTCCTCTACTTCCCGCCATATTTCCCAGACTCGCAAAAGAAAAATGTAAAAATAAAAAAAATCCTAGCGATAACAAAACAACTCGTCAACAGCGGCGGCTGCTGCTGCTTATGACGTATGATAGGGGAAATCCACCGAAAAAAAGTCTCTCCCCAGCCACCACCTTTTTATTTTTTTTCCTCAGTCTAAATATGTCTTCTGACTAGGCTGAAGTGTTTTTTATTTATTTATTTA
Organism: Ascarosepion bandense; assembly: GCA_037127315.1. Taxonomy (NCBI): domain Eukaryota; kingdom Metazoa; phylum Mollusca; class Cephalopoda; order Sepiida; family Sepiidae; genus Ascarosepion; species Ascarosepion bandense. The sequence goes on from JBBBDQ010001011.1 coordinate 3,658,455, forward strand.
TTTATTGCCCAAGCATGGTTTTCCCGTAACTGGTAATCCCATAAAGGAAGGAAAATTCAAGTGCTAGTGAAATTACCGTCATTAGCAACTCAAAATATTAAATTTAAAGCTCAAGTGTTTAGCTTGCGTCAGATTCTTTTTTTCGTGCTTATTCGTCAGTTACTACTTCTGTGCCGCCGTCCTTATCGATTTTACGTAGAACCAATTGTAAATATACAAATACGCTGTTCTTTTTGAAAGAAGAAATAAATGTTGGGGCGGGGAAACAAATTCAAGACCCTAGTTATGAAATGAAGAAATATTTCTTTTTATTCATTTCTGATAATTATCGGCTCAAATTCCTACACTTTTCCTGCCAAAATCATCTTAAAAAAGAAAACAAGCGTATCTTTCGAAAGTGGTTGTTGGTGTTTAAATCTGATGGTATGAATCGGACACGACTGTTTTTAGTTTTTTGCCTGTTACAGTACACCTTTTTATTAACTTATTTACTGTGACTTGGATGTGCGTTGTGGTGCAGTGGATATTGGCGCGGAACGAGAAACCAGGGAGCCGAGTTCGAATTCCAGTTGAATCCATTGTATTCACTTACGCGCAAATACCCTTTATTAATCCGTCTCTTCCTTCTAGTTATGGGTTAAATAGCAGGACAGATTGGGTTCTATAGCCTTGGTCGGCAACCAGTCTACCGCAGTAAGCAATGGCAACCTACTGCGGGATAATCTTTTGCCCAGTCAGTCATATCTCTTTCGAGACATGATCGCCCAAGCGTGTATCACGTATGGCACTTAACTGACTGACTGTGATTAAGTTCTTTTAAACTATTCATAAGATATAATTTAAAAACTATATATCGTTTTCCCCTGTCTAAGCTTTTGAGTACAGTTAATTAGTCTCAGATATTCCTCGTTAAAGAATTATATGCTGTGACGTGTGAAATATGTTTTATTTCGTTTTACTTTTTCTTCCCCCTCTGACGCAAGTAGTGAGTTTGTTTGTTTGCTTTTTCTGGGTTTTTTTTTTTGTTTTTAAACGTCCCTTGGATAATTGGGAATGAAGTATAATTTTACCAATCTGACCGGTGGGTTTATTATTTTGGTCTGATTATCAGTCTTGAACAAAATAAAGGAAACAAACAAACACTAATAGAATGTGTGTGCTCAGATTTAAAATAGCAGTCAATTTTTAACCAATGCTGCAAAAATTGCTCAACTCTCACTGTTTTATCTTTTTTTTTTTTTTTTTTTTTTTACAAGAATCAGATTAATAAAGGAGTATTGCTGCCATACCTAGGATAGTGCTGTTCAAAACTGATTACGCGGTCTTGTGGACGATGAATTATTCTTCTCACTGCAACCATTCTTATCCCACAAAGTGACAAAATGAAATGTTGCTAGCCTCTCGCTATCCTAACGCGAGATATTCGAACGTGTTCCAACAGTTTAGATTTCTTAGGAACTTTTTATTTTTATTACTTTATTTTTTTGAGAGAGGAGACTTGCGAAAGATTGTTTTCCTGACAACTACAATCAAATTCAGGGTCACTATCCCATTCTGTAATCGTTTGCCGTGAGTAACCATTGTATTGGGTGAATTAACGCTAAAAAATAAGTCTGCAAACTTCTTTTCAAGTTTAGTTTGTTTTTTAAAATGTCCTTTTTCGAAACGGAGTTCGCTCTTTTATTTTATTTATTTATTTATTTTCAAAATGATTCGACTATTGTTTCGCTTCAGTTGTCTGTACGCGCAATAATTTTTGAATTAATCACTATATTGGTTTATCTTCTGGAAAGAGATGGCGAAAAGAATCAGAAAAGAATCTTCAAGATTTTTCTTTTGTCTTGTATTGCTTAGGTGTCGTTTCCTTAGAAGCCCATGGATGGGCATCATGTCATAAGTAATACCTGGGATCAAGCCGCCAGAGACACTTTTTAAGAATAACTCAACGCGGCTCCGATGTTTCGGTACTGAAAGGCCCAAGCAAACGCCCACTGCACTGAAAGGTAACACGGCTTCAACTCTGCTGTGGAAGACTTTTCTTAAAGCTAAACGCGCTAAAGTAGCTTTTTTTTTTCTTTTTCGGCTTTGTCAATTAATTTCCTTCTAAATTCTTTGAATAAAAACTTTGGTTTGATTAGTTATCGATCTAAACCTTGGATATTTAAGTTTTTTTTTATTTTCTTTTATGCTTGCTTTGCTGGAAATATGGCTGCCGTCGTTTTATTGCTTTCCTACGACCAGGTTCTGTTTCAGCCAACATCTGTTATTTAATTTCAATTTTTTATTTTTTATAAACTATATTTATGATATTTGTAGCTTTATGCCAGACAGTTCCGTGAGAATCGATTTTGCTACAGAAATAAGTTTGGGACGTGCTTGCTAATATGGACGAAGCGCTCTGGTCATACTGGCAGTATATATATATATATATATCGTGTATCAATGTGGGGATTTTTTTTTTTTTTTTTTTACTAAAATACTTTTAAGAAATATTAAGATTTTACAATTCCATAAAAGCGAGTTCAGTTTAAGTTAATATTGTACAAACATATAACATAGCCTAAAAATTTCATTTAAACGCCCCTTCTACTCTAATAGTTTCTTTTCTCGCACTTCCGGCTCGTCAAAATTCCCTGATAGCTACAATTTTAGTTTAAATTCGTCACATTTTTATTTTAAAAAAAGAGCACAAACCCCCGGTTGACTTTTCCACCACAGTGCAACCTCATTCCCTTCGCTTACTTTTACAGTAAATACCACAATACCGCATCTATAATATGTATCTCTAATTAATCCCATATATACAATTAACGATTTTTTTTTGTACTTTATACACCCTTTTTCCAGGGTGTGGAAGAAGTAACAAAAATTATAGTTACGCGTACGCATACATAAAATGCATTGACCAATCAAATGCTTCTGTTTGATAACCTCATGGCTTCCCCTTAATAACCAAGGCAACTCTCCTCTTTGGTCAGTTGTACAAGTAAACTAGTGGTCATCAGCTCGTCCTCCTGCGCACCATGCGAGCAAACGTCCTGATTATAATGGTTACTGCTACAGCAAGTGTGTGAGGATAAAAAGGTCTGACCCGCCAGCCCTTTAGGTTGCTGGTTTCCATCTTCCGATATACTCTCCACGCTTGGAAGATTCCGTTAAAGACTCAATTCCTTTTGGACATTTCTTCCCGTTGCCGACCCCCTGCGGATCATAAAGTGAATCTAACCGATTGTCGAGTACCGAAAGTCCTAACTTTAGCAAGTACAAATTTTAGGCAAATTTTCATTTGGTTTTTGCTATGTGTATGTGGTGCGTGCTTTGTAAGCTTGCTTTATCATACAGTGATTTTAACGTGCGTGCAATTTCGTCATTAATCTTTACAATTCAACATTCCAGACATCCATAAAAAAAAAGGCATGCAACTAGCATTATTCTCCCTGAACTTTAAACTTATATTTAATTTCGAAGTCGGAATTTATTTTATATTTGTACATGTCTATCTTACTTTTATTATTTTCGAAAACAAAAAAATGTCTTAATATCTCGAACTGTGCCGTATCCCTTCAAAACGTAGGCGATCATGGCTTTCCACAATTTCCTGTCCTTTGTAGCACTTAATGTTATCTAAACCTTGTTTCGCTATCCACTTACACAAGCTGATTAAGTAGATTTTCTCTGTCCCTTTTGCCTTAATTCTTTCATGTGAGTATCAAATTTTCTAATCCCCTTTCCTCACATGCCTTTGAATCTTATCGGAATGAGGCAGTTTGTGTCTTTTTGCTACTATTTTACTTTAAAACTTTGTTGCGCCCATGTTCGGTCCATGGTATCCTCAACATCCTTCTGTAGAGTTTTATCTATTCTAATCAAGAAATATTAAAATAAATTGCTTGAATGTCTTTGTGTGCTATTGCCAACTTTCGGATTTGTAATTTAAATCTTCTAAAGCTTAAGAAATAATTTTATTTTTGTTTATTTTCGTTTCATGATAATTTCAGTAAAATTTTTTTTTTGTAAATATTTACTTTATTTTTATTCTAGATAAATGTTAAATCAACATGTATAAATTTTACATCGTTTAAAAAGTTTTTCCTCTAGGATACTACCGTACAAATGTTATGCTAAAAACTTAGGCCGATCAACTCTTAAATAAGGCCAAATAAATCTTTTGGAATCTCAGACCGATAATTCTTTATCCAATCTTATATTCTATTTTGATAGTGAATATTCTGATTATTTCCTCATAAATACAATTACATTTCTAACTTGTGTACGTAATATTTAACGTCGGTTGATATTTTAATATTTTTTTAAAACATTTTTTTCAAATTTCTTTCTGTAAATAATATACACACGATGTAACAGCGCTGGATATAACTACCAGATTTGTGTGTGTTTAATTGGTAATCAGTCACTCAGTTAAGTGCCATACGTGATACATGTTTGGGCGATCATGTCTCGAAAGAGACATGACTGACTGGGCTGAAGATTATCCCGCAGTAGGTTGCCATTGCTTTCTGCGGTAGACTGGTTGCCGACCAAGGCTATAGAACCCAATCTGTCCTGCTATTTAACCCATAACTGGAAGGAAGAGACGGATTAATACCTTTCCCAAGGGTATTTGCGTGTAAGTGAATACAATGGATTCGACTGGAATTCGAACTCTGCTCCCCGGTTTCTCGTCCCGAGCCGATATCCACTGTACTACAACGCACATCCTATAATTGGTAATAGTTTTAAAATAATTCTTGGTGCCTTTTAACGATTAATAAGACAACTTTTCTTTGGGGTCTTCTTATTTGTATTAATTTTCTGTGACTAAATTTTAGGTGTTTTAAAACTTATTGCATTTTTATTTTTAATTTCAGGATTCAAACAAGAACTCAAAATGCTGATGATTTACTTAGCGACGTTGACGATCATTTTGGCAATGATCTACATGCGATATTTCATCCGAAGACAGTAAGTAGTTTTACTACAGTCACGTCTTTAATACCCGAAAACTCTGCTAGCCATGTTTTTTCTCGGGGTACGATATTCAAAATTAAAAATATTTTGAATAATCGCAGTTCGATATAAAAATAGCTAAAACTAATTAAGAATTGTTAATTAAATTGATTTTATTATTACCAGACGTCAATTAACTAATTAGAACAGATGAAGATATTCGTGTGAATAAGACTAATATCCGGTCAGAAAAATTGAATTTACTTTTCTGTTTTTGTTGTTTCTGTAAATTTATTTAATTTATTTTATTTAATTTATTTTATTTAATTTATTTATTTTTTAACTGATGTCTTTTTAGCTATATTTTTGCACTATTTTTTTAAAAACTGTAACAAGTTTAAAATGATCTAAAATAAATCGAACGCTTATCTTACTTTTGTAATAACGCTTTTGTGTGCCGATTTTTCTCTTATTTAAAAAAAACCTTCGAATCCCCTCCCTTTCCCGCCAATAAAAAGTTTAAAAATAATAAACTGTGTATGCAAGATTTAAATAATTATTTTGAAATGTTAGATTTTTTTTTTTTTTAAAGATGAAAGCTTACAACTGACTTTTAATCTTTCATATGTACGTTTTTTTTCAAAATTCTTAAAGCTACTTTCTTAGGTTTAAATATTAAATCTCAGATTATAAAAAAAAAATGTTAGTCGTAAATTGAATCTCGAAAAAAAAAACTTAACTACGGGGATTGGGGAATAGTTTCATTGCTGATGCCTAGATATAAAATAATGGGTTAAAGACTCTTCGCTTTTGTTTACTAATGATACAGATTATAGATCTGGGAATTATGTTTTCAATGATTGTATATTGTAGCTTGATTTTTCAATGGGATTATAATGGAAAATTTTCTTAGTTAAAAAATATCCTAGAAATACTGTTAAAAGTAATTTTAATAAAACCGAGGAAAAAAAAATGTTTTTCTTAGACGAAATTAACTTTTTTTTTAATTAAAGGATATCTTATACGTTTGCAGCTTTTGATTCTCGAATGTGCTAGAAATAAACTAGAAACGAAAGCATATGCCCCCCCTCCGATGCATTTTAAAATACTCGTCGCCGTTTTATGTGCCAAGAAATATTCAAACTACTAGCACATAATTTGATTAGAATGCAGAACCATTTAAGCTACACTTTTTGAGAGAATGAAATACAGAAACCCGCCAAAAGACCTCTCCCGCCACACACGCACACACAAAACAAAAGATCTCTGGTTTCAAATTGTCCTTCTCTTAGACTGGTTGTCATATTTTAGCTATAGTTGGAAGGAGAATGATTCTTTAGAGGCTAAATTCAAGGCTCATTCAAACTTTGATCTGATTTCGCCTTTCGATTCGCTATCAATTGCACGACACGCGTATACGTACATTTATTAGCAGTATAGCCCGGTGTTGCTCGGGTGTATTGAACGCTTTAAAACTAATCCATGGTCCCGGATCTCAGACTCTTTGGACGTTGGCACGCTAAAAAGCAATAGTTGTTTCCAGTTCTGTTAAAGCGACACCGTAAGCTGAAAGAAAAATGAATGGATGTAAATCAAATTTTGGTTTCTTGGTATCTATATCAAATGAGTTTTTTTGTCGTAAACTGAATTTTGAAGGCTAAATAAGTCCTCTGAGTAAATGGTATCATGGCTGAGACTAAGAACTACAATTATACCTACTTAGAGCCAAACCCGAAGCAAAAACTAAAATAAAAGGGCTGAAAAAATTCAGACATGCAGGAAGATAAACACCCACAAACATCTTGCCTTTTTATATATATATATATATATATATATATATTATCGATTTTCTGCACTATTGTAAGAACTGCAACCTTGAAACTTCTGAATATCGTTTATGTCTGAGCCAATCAAATTTGATTAAAATCAGACCACACCTTCTATAACCCAATTTTTTTTCGATTATCGATTTTCATCGGGGGTACCTCAACACAAAACCTAGCTAAGAACACTCGCAGACTCTTATAGTACAACTGTGTAAGTATTAAAGAAAATCGGTTCAGCCGTTTTCGGAGTTACACACACACACAGTTCCATTTATAAATAAGTTTAAGTATATGACCGTGCCTGTTGTACAGTTTTTCTACCAAGATGGTTTCTGAGAGACTTGCCAAATAGCGCTTGGCATTATCGCAACAACCTTAACAAATACCACAGCCTTAGTTTGTGATTGTTAAGCTGATAGTTATTAAAATTAATACTAAATATACTCTTCAGTTTCATTTGTAACAAATCCTTTTATTTTTTCATTTTAGTCGAGATGGAGAGCCTGACATAGTACCGGGGCATTTCCTTTGGGGCAATGGTGAAAGTTTCCAAAAGGACGCAGTCAGTTTTTTGCACCAATGCCGAAAGAACCATGGAGAAATATTTACTATTCGCTTCTTTCATCAACGACTCACTATTATCATGGACCCCCACAGCATGGAAGCGATGAGCAAAGAACGGAAATTTGATTTTGACCATATCCAGAGACAGGTTAACTCAAACGTTTTCAATTTTGTTTTGATCAACGCTCGAAAAATGATCAAAGAAGCCGGAAAAACAGTGCGCGGTTCCTACCTGGGTACTAGCATGCGGCGTTACGCTAATCACCTTGAGGATGCTTTCAGATCCGTTCTAAAGACAGACAGTAACGAAAATGTCCCGTCTAACCAGACTGACGGTCTTCGTAAATTTGTCTCCAAAACCAATTTTGCAGCTATGTTCTACACCATTTTCGGGCGCAGCGATAACTCCGACTTCGAGCCAGTCACTGTCTACCAATGTTTCGATGTTTTCCACCGGTATTTTAATTACTTGTGGCTCGGCATGCCGATCATGCTTTTTCCTAAGGCAATGAAGGCTCTTGAGGTCCTCTGTAAACAGCCCAAATCGGATGAAATCCTGGCACGAGAAGATCTTTCAGACTACATAAGGTACTCTACCGAATTCATGAAATCACATGGCCAGAGTGAGCAAGATATCATGGGCCACAATCTAGTTTATCTGCACGTCAATTACAACACGTTCCGCTTATCATTCTGGTGTATTTACTATTTACTCGATGATGCAAAAGCATATCAGACACTATATAACGAAATCACTACAGCCATAAACGAAAAACTTGCTGTCAGAAACGAAAATGAAACTGGTCCAATTGTCTTTAACTACCAAGAAATCGAAAAATTACCAGTTCTAGGTAAGTTCAATTTTATCTCTTTGCGATCTAATCATTTTATTTTCTATTTATGCATGTCTAAACTGAAAGCATTGCAAATTACTGTACGGATAATAATAGTTAAAAAGCAAATTGATTTTTTTTTTTTTTTTTTTTTTTTATCATTAACTAGCAGTATAGCCCGGCGTTGCTCGGGTGTAATGAAAGCTTTAAAACTAATCCGTGGTCCTGGAGTTCAGCATCAGCCTAAAGAATGTGTGAAGATTGGTGACACACACAGATAAACACACACACATCTTGCCTTTTATATTGTGTGTGTGTGTGTGTGTATATATATATATATATATATATATATAATCGATTTTCTGCACTATTGTAAGAACTGCAACCTTGAAACTTCTGAATATTGTTTCTTATGTCTTTGAGTATCAAATTTGATTAAAATCGGACCACTCCTTCTATAACCCGATATTTTCGATTATCGATTTTCGATATTTATCGGGTGTACCTCGACACAAAACCTAGCTAAAAACACTCGCAGATGCTTATAGTAAAACTGTAAATTTTTAAGAAAATCGGTTCAGCCCTTTCGGAGTCTATAGGTAACGGATACACACGCGCGCACACACAAACTCCCATTTATAAATAAGTTTAGATATTTTATTGCAAACAAACTCTGATTTGAATAATTCACCAACGATGGTGAGGAATTAGCATAAAAATTCTATTTCTATACGGTAATCGAAAATCCTTTTTATGATCTGCATGTAGTTTTAGTCTGTAGCGTAAATTAATTTTTTTAAAGCTTAAAGAATAAATTAGTGAAAATTCTTTTCTGCTTCTGAAAAATTATCCTATAATGACTTTAACGTCGACAGTCACTTGTTCATTTAATTACATTACCAAATCACTTCTTATAGTATTAGTTTTGTGGTTGTTAGTCTATTTATCAACCTTTTTATAAGATCATTTTTAGTATTTAATAACTGATTAATTTGGAGCAATGCATGAATTTTTTTTTTTTTTTTAATAATCTTATGGCTTCCGCTGATCTAATGTTAATATTTATTCTATTACAGACAGCGTTGTGCAAGAAACATTAAGAATGTGCAGCGGCGTGTTCATGGTTCGTTATGTGACTGAGGATTGCGATTTCAAAATGGACAATGGAGAAGTCTATCGAATTCGCAAAGGAGACAGGGTGGCCATCTACCCACCGGCTATTCACAAAGATCCCGAAATCTTCGAAGATCCCCTCGTAAGTTTCTCTTCTTTTTTTTTTTTTTTTTTTTTTTTTTTTTTGTTACTCTGATGATGACGACACTTCGTATACATTTTCTACCTCGCAGAATTAGATTTTAGTCTCAAACAATATCATTGCAATAATTTTACTGACTAATGAATAGTCATCTTGGAAACCCTACCAAACCCGCAGTAAAACATAAAAACGCATTGTTTATCCGCTCGGTCGCATCAGTCTATGCATTTCGGGCAGATGGTGTGGAGTGATCTTGATTCATAATATTCTAATTACGCAGTTTTCTCAATTTTTAATTTCTTTGTGATGGACGGTTAAGTTATATCACGAATGGCCGTCCGCAGACGAGAGGTCGGCAAGAACATTTGTATTCACATGGAGTCTGACAGACTGGCTCCATGGCAATGGCTGCCTCTCCTTCTCGTCAGCGCATCACCTTTTTTTTTTTTTTTTTTTTATATAAGCGGCTAATCTTGGTATAATTTCAAAAAATTAAACCTAAAGTCATTTCCTCTCCCGCCCTCTCATTCCCTTGCTTGCTCTCTTTCCTCTTTCAATTATCTACTCTTTTTCTTCGCTTTCTTTAACGATCTTTCTTCTATTATTCGAATTCCTATCTTCGTGCGTACGAGGGGGGAATGAAAAAGTCCGTAGCCTGACAGGTAGTCGTTTTGGTTTGAAAGTTTTCAATGCATAATGTTCGATCTATATAATTGATGTTCGCCACAGAATTAAGTGCATTAAGACCATAGATTAGGGGAGATGGGAGGAGGCCTATACAAGCTTAAAATTTTTTAAACTTATTAAAATAAGCGTCTCGAATATATTCGTTTAGTCACCCTGGTAACCATTATTCGAGAGAGGGTTTTTTTTTTTTTTTTTTTTCATTTTTTTTTTTTTTAAATGATGCCGCTAAACAAAGCAATTGTTTTAATTATAAAAAATATTTACAACATTATGCTACGGATATATAGTAGACTTTGATAAACAGTAGCTACTCTGGCATGTACAATCGCTCATTCAATGAAATGAATTAGAGCGCTCTAGCTATTGGGCGCGTATAATGAAATGCGCTAAAAAGTCTGCCTACATCCACCGAACGCCTATAGCCCAGGGGTAGAGTCGCCGACCGACGCCATTTCGGTCGGGTTTCAATCCTGGGTAAAAAAGCAATCGGAGTCTAACCGTACTGATGAGCTGTGATACGGCGAAACAGATCTCTGCGGATGACTATATATATATATATATATATATATATATATATATGAAAATGTCTTAAATTAGTGGGACTTTCTAGTTCTAAAATGGCTTCTCTTTTTAGATGTAGGATAATTTTTATTTTTATAAAAAAAAAAATCATGGTTTCATTTTTTTTGCTGGACCTTACAAGGCTTACATATTTTTTGGATGATCAAGGAGTGAGACTTTTTTTTTTTTTTTTGTAACATCCTCGTTTTAACAGATGATAAACGGTGTATAGGCTGTCAATAAATGTCAATGTTTTTTTTCTCTCCACTTATCTTGCACGATTGAGATATATATAAACCAGAGACATTTCGTAATCGTCGGTCACTGGCTTGATTTCTGAACGAACACGCATCATTGTAATGTAACTTAGCCAAATATATTTTTGTAAACCCTCTACTCAATATGCAGAAAAGGAGAATTTTTACATAGCTTGAAGTGCATCTGTTAGTTTTATAGGATTGCTGTAGTCAGGTGCATTCTTACTTCGACACTTATATTTCCAACTGTGCAAATAGAGATAAGTGCACGTTTGTAGGTATGAAACTGAGGTTTTTAAAAGAAATAGAAACTAGAAGACTCTTCGTTCTAATTACCTCACTTGCGATAGTATTAGTAGCAATAAGTACGTGGATGAAAGTATTAGATGGTAAGCCTTTCTGTTTCATTATTTATGTATACACGCTTTTCTGTCTACTGTATTCGTTGAAATTCTTTTAAAGATTTGATTTTTTTTTTTTTTTTTTTTTCAATATTTAAATTATTCCACACACTTCTAGAACTAAGCCTTATTTACTATTGAGTTTGGCAGGATAAGTATTCGGCTATTTTCAAATTGTGGACCACTTGAAATCGGCATTTAATTTTCTGCCACTGAATTCTAGAATATTTAAATTAGACAAATTCACAAGTAATTGCTCTGATGAGTTTGGTAGCTATGAATTTAAGCGCAGTAGAAGATGGGCAAGTTCTCATTTTACAATTTAAGTGGCTAGATGAACCCGTAAGTTCTATGCTAACACTTTCTTCTCGCATTTTTACCTTGAACCTTTTTCCAGAACTGTCGTTTTTTTTCAGTCAACATTGCATATCAATTTTTAAAAATGTGTCAATCGTTCTATTTTTTTTTTTTTTTTTTTTTAATTCCTGTTCTCTTTAATGTCTACTCGTCCTTGTATTTTTTTCTACACTCGGCAACAACTTGTCTCGTGATTTTATTACTATAAATCGGGTGAAATGATTAAAAACATTCTATAAATTTACTTTTATTTACGGATTCAATCTTTATATTTATTGCAGGCATACAAATTTGACCGCTTTATCGACGCAAAATTCTACAAGAACAACAAAGAAATAAAGAACCCAGTACTCACTTTCGGTACTCTCTGTCCAGGAAAACGGTACGCACTTCTACAAGCTAAGTGGTACATTTTTAGCCAGATGAACAAATTCAAAATGTCTCTTGCCGCCGGCCAGAAGGCTGAAATGGACATTAATTACCACGGTCACGAAATCCTTCCACCTGTTAAAGATATAGATATTCACTTCAAGTTAAGAGAGGAGCATCAGGAAATTACAATGCAATGAGGAGAATCTGAAGAATTTTTTTACAACAAATACGCATCCCCGTACAATGGAAAAGAAATGTATGGTTGTTTAACTAATACAGTTTCAGACTGCTCTTTTCATAGAAATAACAAAGGGAAAAAAAGAAAAAAATCTCGGATGACTTCAATATTTAAAGTACTAATTACATGAAATCATAGACAGATATTAGACCTTTGTGAAATAAAAGGGGCAGTTTATTGGGTGGGAAATGAAAACGGCACCAGTAACATTTTTTTTTTTTTTTTTTTCCAAACCGAAAAGGACTCGTGAAACAGATTACTGTTTTAATTAATTTATCCTCTATTTATTATGCTATTTATTGCTACTCTGAATCTTCTTCGTATAGGTCACGTGAGAAGAAAGGTAAAAGAATGTAATCGTCAAGTTAATTTTTAAGAAAAAAAAAAACAACCGTAGAGTGGATTGAACTGTATCGAATTTTTATTTTGGCCATGATCAGTAACTACTCTAATTCTCCTCTCTTATGCTACGCATTTTGTTGATTCAATTATTTTTCCAACTTCGGGTCTCTTGACAATTTTTTTTTTTTTTTTTTTTTTAACTTAAAGGTACAATTTCTGTATTGCAAACTAGCTACGATATTAAGTCTTCAAAAGGCATTAACATAGAAGAAAAAACTGTTCAATACATGATTAACTATTAGCAATTTGGAAATTTGAGTTTCTGCAAGTAAGTAGGCATAATGAATTTTTTCTTTTTAATGTTCCCAATCTCTATTTATATTATTTATTTTATTTTGTGTGTGTGTGTGTGTGTGCTTTGTACAAAACATACCTTTCTATTCCTCGCCACCTCCTTAAAGTCTGTTTCCCAGCAGAAACGAAACTGATAATATTTTTTTTTTATTGATTTATTTTTTGTTATGCATATTTCCCTACGGGTAAAAAAATTACAAATAGTCTGGTAAATATAGACTCTAGAATGATGCTAGTTTGCAATATAGAAGAATCTATAACAGTAATAAATGACTTATCCGATTTTCTCTTTAATGGTGGAATGCAATTAGTTCATAAAAGTTACGTAACCAAAATTTTTACTTTAACGAATCCAAAACGAATAGAAATTTTTAACATTTGAATCTTTTTGTAAATCAATTTTCACATTCACAACCTTTTCATAATATATATATATATATATATATATATATATATATATGAAATTGTTCTGTAAGCGAGTAGTTATTTCAAAGTTATACTAAGGATTTTTTTTTTTTTTTTTTTTTTTTTTGTAAAATACCTCTTTTAGGTTGCTCTTCAAAAATTTCAAAATTTTTATAACAATTTTGTTTAGGTATTTTTAATGTCTTTATTTTATTTTATTTTTTTTTAGTTAATGCGAAACTAGCACTAAGCTAACCTGTATTAGGACATCTATTGAAGGTATTTAATATAAGTATATGTTCTTGTCAAGACTTTCCACCGTGATCAAGAAATCCATGATGTAAAAATTCACTTTTCACATATCAAAAGTTTCATCGCTTGAACAATATTTTAACATTTTTATTTCGTCATTGTATTTACCACCGCTTAGTTTCGTTTCGTTATAGTTGTCCTTTATTATGTCTAACAATTCACGGAAGTGTTTTTTTTTTTTTTTTTTTTTTAATTCTGTAAGTCGTATAAAAAAAAAACTAAAATTTTTAATTTTATTTTTAAGTTTTTAAATTTTTTTTTTTTTTTTTTTTTTTTTTTTTTTTTCAACGTAAAAAAAAAAAACACATTCCCGCTCTATTAAAATAAATTAACCGGGTTAACTTTAAATTTCGTTTAATGAATCGCTCTTAGTTTCGCTTGATTCCAAGTTTTCAACAATCGTAAGAAAATTGACAACTGGTTTTCTCATGGTTAACCCATTAGTTATTTAGTTTCAAAATTAAGACAAATTTAAAATGTGGTTTCATATGCAGATTTTTTTTTCTTTTCAAACTTCTACTTTTTTTTTTCTTGACACTTAAAATAAAGCAAATAACGTTATGCTTACTAAACGTTCTTCTGTTGGTGAAACTAAATCGAAAGTTTAGCAACAATACTACGAAGCAAAAAGCAATAAAACGAAAAAAAAAACTGCATTTATAGCTAGGTACAATTTGTCTTGTTTTGATCTTGTTTGTATTATTAAAGCGACAGACAAGAAAACCACCTTTTGAAGCTTTCACCATATGATACTATATATATATATATATATATCCTTCTGTATGGTGAGTTTAATTAGGGGTAGGGTAATTCTACATATGTTGTAATATAAAAATGATTACTGGTGTAAATAGCAATTAACAATGTTTAAAAGAAAACAGAATATTTTATGTCCAACAAGCTGGCCTTTAAGTATATTTATCCTTTTAATAGGAAGGCAGCCTTTTAAAATATGAAGTTTTATATTTTCGAAACTACACTTAGTATAGCGTGCATTATGCAAACGCTGCATATACACACTATTATTTTTTTTCGTTTTCCGTCTCTCATTGTACCAGTTATTTCATGCCCCTGTTCAAACGTGGTAGCACAATGGTTGTGGTCTTAAACTAGTGTACACAGGTTCTAACAAATTTTCACAGTAACTCGCTGAATTAAAAGAAATATCGGATCACGGCAACACTGCCGTTTTCCGTTAATTTCTTTAGCGGTCGGTTTGTAAAATCCGCATGTCTTGAAGCTAATTGTACTTGGAAAGTATTTCTTACTTTCATGTATTTAATTTATTTATTGGCAATAATGAAAATAATTTCAAGGTGTAAAATGTGAGTTTTGTATGTAAATTTGCTGTCGGTGAGATGAGGAAATTCAAGTTGAATTTGCAAGTCTTATGAATCTACACTTGTTTTCAATAATTGCTTTCCCCACTTAAATGTAGGACTGTATTATGTACGGTTAAAGTGTTTATCTGAAATATCTGTACAAATTAAAGGAACAAATAACCAAGGAAAAGAAATACACACTGAATTCTTTTTCGTGTATTGTGATAAGTTTTAATATATATAATTTTTTTTTTTTTTTCATCACATTCATTCATAATCACTACGACTAGCTATGAAATCAGTACTGTTTTTAATATCAAACACTAAATTTTAAACTGACTGATGTCTTCGTATACAAGACAAAATGGCGGGTGTAGAAAGATTGTTAAACTAATTTTTCATTTGGGGAAGATGCTTCTAGGCTTGAAGGTCGGTACCCTCAATCTTGACTTTTACTTGAGCACTGACAAATGAATATGCATCCATCTCAGCCATGAGGCATTCTCCTTTCACATCAAACTACTATTGTATTGTAATTATACTAGTAGAATTAGTACGATAATTTAACACAAATTGATCAATTATTCCACCCATTAGAAAGATGCTTGCATCTTTTTTAAGTATGCTATATATATATATATATATATATATATATATATATATGGCGTTCTTATTCAGACTTACACGCATATACACTCATGTAAATTATTATTTAATTTTATTATTTAAAAATAATTTATGCATTTTTCGCTAGATGAATCTGTCAATTTTTATATACATTTTTATTTATTTTATCACTTTCCAGGCGTGTGGTACATGCCCATCTCTGCAAGAAAACACGCATATTTAAACGCCCTCTCCCATATTAGTAAACGCATCTTATTTATTTTATTTTTAATTCTACACTCAAACTTTGTCCTGTTATTTATTAGTTTCAAAATACATAATCAATTATCAATCTAAGAAAATCACTTATTTATAAATATTTCTAGATCTACGTTAGTGACTTATTTGCGTCATCGACCAATTTTCACTCATTTCTAAACTTCTTCTTCAAATCTTTGTCCATTCTTTGTGTGTCTTTTGAACATTCAATTCACTTGTACATATTAAACATTCTCACTGTCATCATAACATTTTTCTTCTTTCTCTGTCCTAAAAAAATGAGATCAACTCAGTTTTATTTATTAATGATCTCTCCTTCTTATTTATTGATCACAATAATTAATAATGAATGTATATGGTGCTTATTTAAAAAATGTTAGAATCTTTCTTAAATAAATTTTTTTATCAAATTAAAGATTGTCTTATTTCTTTTTATTTTATTTCTTTTTATTTTATTTTATTTTATTTACATTATGCATTTAAAAATAGCTCAAGCTGAGCAAGTCTTCAGTAGTGAGATTTTGACTTTTAAATTACTGCAGAAGACGTTGGGACCCTTGTTCTTTGTTTGGAATTTTTATTTATTTATTTTTTTAATTCTTTGATTGGGTATATACGTAATATCTCATTCTCTCTTACACACACACACACACACAGTATTTTGCAAAAGTATTAGAACAAGAACTATTTTATCATTTATGAGTCATCAAAATAAACTTTAAAATCACCCCTGTCCTGCATTTTTCCACACTACCGGTAGTGTGCAAAAGTTAATACTTTCTAAAAATCTCACTGAAATTCAAATACAGGGTGAGAAGCCAAGTAAATTGCTAATAGATTTTGATTACTTAAATACATTTCTTTCACAACTAGTTTTAAGTTTTTAACTTTTTCCTATTTATAAAACAAGTTATTTGAAACTACTGAACATCTATGGGATATTTTGGATTAAAAAAAAAATTGATAAATCTAATGTTACTTCGCAAGACAGATTTTGGGAACAAATACAAGCTGCTTGGCAGAAGATATTAGGTACATTGACATCACAAGCTTTTTCAATGCCTGACAGAATGAAGGCTATGATCAAAGCAAAAGGGTATTATATTACATTTATTTTGTAACAAGTATTTTTTTCTTGTTAAAGCATCTGTTGAGCGAATCAAATAAAATTACTTTATTTTCTGTCAATATGCCCCATAAAAGATAAAATAATTATTGTCCTAATACTCTTGCACAGTACTTTGAGATATATATATATATATATATATATATATAAATAAATATATCAAAACTCAATACAAATGTGCAACAATGATCAATAGCGCAGAATTCGATTTTTCGTTGCTGTCTCATCTTCTGTCGACAATAAAATTAGTTCTTGCCGCCCGAAAAAGTTATCACCTTAACTTGACTCTAAAGCCTGTTAAAAATATAAATAAATAAATAAAAACCTCAGACTGTGGTTTTGTTTTTTTTTTCCTCTTTTATTTATTTATTTATATATATATATATATATATATATATATATATATATAAATAAAGACGAATGTGGCACAAGGGTAAAAAAAAAAATGTCCGTATATTGCAATCTTTCATCGGATAATACCTCAACTTCATCTCGCATCACGAGAATATAAAGGAATACGTCCGCTGCTTACAACATCGGGCAAAAGTCACAGGTGGTGACCAAGGGATAAATAAGAAACGGTCATTATAAGCAGTACCCTAAAACGTAGCTACGGATAGAAGGCAAAGATCATAACAGTGAGGGTAGGCAGATCGCAACTGTCTTCTATGTGAAAAAGAAAGATTCGTAGTCCATAAAACATCAAGATCACCTTAAAGTGTTTCAACACTTCAGATACCTTTTCCGACTAAGATTTCCATAGAAGACATGATTAAAAACTGTGGGTACAACATCTCATGCAGCTGCGTAAGATTTCCATAGAAGACATGATTAAAAACTGTGGGTACATCTCATGCAGCTGCGGTCAGAAATATAAAGGAGAAACGGGGCGCTCTCTTAAGATAAGTTTGCAAGAACACCGCAAAGTGAAACAGAAAAAAAATCATGCGTAGCTAACTGCATATTGATGGGGGATAAGAGAACGTCTTTAACGCATGACAACTTAATAGCCGCATATCCTAGCACCCCTCCCCCTCCCACCAAAAAAAAAAGCCAGGTCGACCAAGCATAGAAATTATTGCAATATGGGGGCCAGTAACACGGAGTGCTAGAGAAAAACAATTTAAAAAAAAAATTGTAGAGCTCCCGTTAAAAAAGAATTTTACTGAGATATTAGGCTTATAAGTCCCTGAAATTCGTACACTTGATGTCCTCAAGGACTCATGACCCAGTGGACCAAAGCGTTCGTTGGATCCAGTGACTTGACCCAAAGAGTTGAGTTCAATACCTGGCTGAAAATAATTTTACGTTGGGCTAAAGACAGATAACTAATACTGAGATACATGGAAGTGACATGATTTCAGTTCGAAATTACAGTCACCTGAAGGTCGTAGCGTACAACGAAAAAAAAAACACGCTATTAAGCATAGATTAACACACTGACATTGCATTTAAATTTTGGAAAAATCAAACTTGATTAGAAAGTTTGAAAGAAGAAACTATTAGCATAAAACTTACGGTTGCATCTAGCCATTTCCCACTCAGCTGTAACAATAAGAGAATTTGCCGCCAATAAAGTACTGTAATTACAAAGAAAAAATGCGTAGATTCCATAAAGGTAAGTTCATCAGAACAATTGATATGAAAGTATTTATAAAAAAAAAAATGTGCGTTGTCATGAAGTGGATATCGACTCTGAACGACAAATCGAATTCCTGTTGAATTCGTTGCATTCACTTACACACAAATACCCTTGGGAAAGGTATTAATCTGTCTGTTCCCTCCAGTTCTGGGTTCTATAGCTTTGACTGGCAACCAATCTACCGCAGTTGCAATGGCAACCGACTGCAGGATAAACTTCTGTCCAGTCAGTCATGTCTCTTTCGAGATATGATCGCCCAAAATATGTATCACGTATGGCACTTAACTGACTGATATAAACCTATAGATATCTAGTTCAATTGAAGTTGTCCATCACGAACTTGATTATAAATTCAATCTTGCTACCAATACTATAAACTATTGTGATCTGGAAACTTTCCTTTTTAAACCACGTCAAGATACCAAGGACCGTATGAGCAACGACGAGGTTTTGGATAAGATGAAAACAAAAAAATGACTGATACTTAACATCAAGAAAAAATACAGTTGAAGTTTCTCGGACATGTAATAAAGATGTGCGTTCTGGTGCAGTATATATCGGCTCGAAACGAGAAATCAGGGAGCCGAGTTCGAATTCAAGTCGAATTCCTTGCATTCATTTACACGCAAATACCCTTGGGAAAGGTATTAATCCGTCTCTTCCCTCCAGTTATGGGTTAAATAATAGGTCAGATTGGGGTTGCCATTGCTTTCTGCGGTAAACTGTAAGGCTATAGAATCCAATCTGTCCTGTTATTTAACCCATAACTGAAGGGAAGAGACGGATTAATACCTTTCCCAAGGGTATTTGTGCGTAAGTGAATGCAAGGAATAACGTTTGTATCAATGCCTCTAATTTTTTTTATTTTTATAATGTTCTGTACTAAGTTTCCATTTTCAGTGACAGGGGAAAAAACTGCAATTTTTTTTCACTAATTGAAAAATGAGACAAAAATTGCCATTATTAATGAATTAATGTAAACATAACTCACATAATAGAGATGTGTGACATCGTACAAAGGATAAACGTATAATTCGAATTCTAGTCGTGTTCATTGCAATCATTTATACGCAAATACTATGCGAAAGTTATGCCACTGTCTATATACGTCCTCCACCAGCTATGGGTTGAATAGAAGGTCAGACTGGGTTCTATACCTTTGATTGGCAGCTATGGTCTTACTCGAAAACGTGACGACAAATTTTATATATTTAATTTATTCATTTATTTATTTACTAGCAGTATAGCCCGGCGCTGCTCCGGTGTAATGAAAGTTTTAAAACTAATCCATGGTCCTGGAGCTCAGACTCTTTGGACGTTGGCACGAAAGACTAAAAAGCAGTAGCTGTTTCCAGTTAAAGCAAAACCGTAGACTGAAAGAAAAATGAATGGATCTAAGTCAAATTTTGATTTCCTGGTATCGATATGAAATAAGTTTTTTTTCGTCGTAAACTGAATTTTTAACGCTAAATAAGTCCTCTGAGTAAATGGTATCATGGCTGAGACTAAGAACTACAATTATACATACTTAGAGCCAAACCCAAAGTAAAAACTAAAATAAAAGGGATGAAAAATACAGACATAGAGGCAGATAAACAGACACACACACAAACATCTTGCCTTTTATATATATATATATATATATATATATATATATATATATATATATATATATATATATTATCGATTTTCTCCACTATTGTAAGAACTACAATCTTGAAACTTTTGAATATCGTTTCTTATGTCTTTGTCTATGAGTGTATCAAATTTGATTAAAATCGAACCAACCCTTCTATAACCCGATTTATTCAATTATCGATTTTCAATATTTATCCAGGCTACATCGACACAAAACCTAGTTAAGAACACTCGCAGATGCTTATAGTACAACTGTGTAAAATTTCAAGAAAATCGGTTTAGCCGTTTCGGAGTCTATAGGTAACGGATACACACACAGACACACACACACACAAAGAGACAATATTACATTTATAAATAAATTTAGATCAACAATGTCCTATGTCTTATCAGGACGTAGGCGATCATGGCTTTCCCCGTTTCCCTGTCGTTGGTGGCTCTTAGCACGCTTTCTTCTGTTGCATCATGCAACCCTTGTTACGTCATCCATATAAGGTCCTTCAAATATGTTATCCGTTGCTTTCCCCTGTCTCATTTTACCTCTATCTGGCCTGTTAGCATCAGGTTTTCCAAGCCCTCCTTCCTCATTGCATGTCCCGGGAACTTTAGTTGTCTTTCCTTTTCGTCTCCATCCTTTCCAAAGCCT
Source organism: Ascarosepion bandense (assembly GCA_037127315.1). Lineage (NCBI taxonomy): Eukaryota > Metazoa > Mollusca > Cephalopoda > Sepiida > Sepiidae > Ascarosepion > Ascarosepion bandense. Next base: position 3,679,425 of record JBBBDQ010001011.1, read on the forward strand.
CGTCATTGCTCACATGCTCGATCCATGATATCCGCAGCATCCTTCTGTAGAACCACATTTCAGTTGCTTCAAGCTTTTCCTTCATCTTTGATGATATTGTCCAGCATTCACTGCCATATTGAATAACAGACATGACATAGTAATCCAGTACTCTCCTCTTTGTTTCTAGTGAAATTGTTCTGTTTCTTAACACTTTACTCAATTTCTGGAATGCTTATTTCGCCATGCCAATTCGCCTTCGGATCTCTGTGTCGCACATTCTGTTTTCTGTTAGAACACTTTCTAGGTATTTAAATTTCTGTGCGTGCTTGATTTTAGAGTCCCTCACCTGTAATTGGCATTTTGGGCTGCCTTTCTGCTGATGACCATGCATTCGGTTTTCTTGCAGTTTATTTGTAGTCCTTTCTTGTCGCTCTCTTCAGCTACCTTCTGTAGAACGTCTTGTAGTTTTCTTTCTGTGTCTGCTATCAGCACTGTATCATCTGCGTACCTTATATTGTTTAACGATGACGAATCCTGGCATAACTTCGAGGGTTCTCAAAATAGTCTTGCTGTATAAGTTGAATAGATCCGGTGAACTGCTGATAAATGATATTGCTCCTGAAGAATGCTATCTATTTTGCAGTTGTAAATCTTTCAAACGTAATATTCTCTTGACAGTTCAATCTGGCGGGATTTATGCAATGTTAACACTGTGTGAAGTAGGAAGGATTAATTTGAGGCAATCAACATTAAATAAACAAATCGTTGTCGACCGAAGCTCTTCAGCTTAAAATATTGCGTCAATATAACAATAGGATAATCTTTCATCTAAAATGGCGGTGGTGGAAAAATGGCGACGTAATGACCAGCAATACAAACGGAGGAATCTAAATGGGGTGGGAGAAAAAATGGGGTTAAAGAAGGTCATAAGTTTCGAGATTGTTTTCCATGCTGTTCAGGATATTTGCCAAGACACTAAATTTTTTTTTTTTATATAAGCGTTTCACCCCGAGCAAGGCATGTCACTGCCACTACTGTGCAGGGGGCTACGTAGAGTGGAGAAAGGCTGATTAAATATAGGAAATGACAGAGGGTGGGTGATAGGCGGGTAAGGATACCGAGAATGAGGGTTGGGTAGATGAGAGTGTTGTGAGAATAGTTGGGAGTTAGTGTGATAGGAGGTGTCTATTGACCCTATATTTAAACACCATGAGATTGTAACTGTCGGGAAAGCAGACTTGTGGAAGGGAGTTCCACAGGCGGGAAGCGCGAGAAAAGAAGCTGTTGGAGTAGAATTTACGGTTACATCTTATTTGTTTAACTGTAAAAGGGTGGGACCTAGTTGCTAATCTAGTATCTCGTGTAGATTTGTGCTTAGGCGGCACCAGTGATCTAAGCTCATCGGAGCAGAAGCCATGAAAGTACTTGTAGAAGAGGCACAGGTAAGCCACATCACGCCGGTGTGAGAGCGGCTGCAGCCGGTCTGCCAAGTCAGTATCAACCACGTTACAGATCCTCCTTTGTATTTTGTCAAGAAGCCCAAGGAGAGCAGCAGGGGCACCCGACCAGATATGGCAGCAATATTCAATACACGGGCGGATGGTAGATTTGAATCTGATTCCAAATTTCTTAGCGGTTGAGGTAGTTTTGTTTCTCAGCTAAATCCGCTTATCGTTTGGCGCCCTGAAAAAACGAATGTCAAAAGGACGGTCTTTTCCCTTGACATCGCTATTATTTTAAGTAACTCCACTCCTCGGCTTATATTTATTGTTTTAAGAAGCGATGATTAGATGGATTGATTTGTTTTTTATAGGTTAGTTAAAGCCAGAAAATATTTTTAAGAATATATTTCGGCGATGATTATGTTCGACAAGTCTTATCTATTTCTTCTTTTAATTTCTCCTGCTTAATCTGTAGATTGATTAATTCATTTGTTTTCTACGCTTATTTGAAGATTATTTAAATCCAGAAAATATTTTTAGATTGTAAGAATATATTTTGGCGATAATAATTGTTTACAAATTTTAACAATTTATTTTAATTTATTTTGCTTAATTAGTAGATTGTTTGGTTTATTGATTTTCTACGGCTTCTCAACTCTTTGAAGGTTATTTAAAGCCAGAAAATATTTTTAGATTGCATGATTTTTTTTTAATATCATGGTGATATGTCCCAGAAAGGGATATATATATATATATATATATATATGATTCGAAATAGCTAAGCGGTTTTGGCAAATGTAACCAGGTAGGACAACCTAGCACGTAGAAGTAATGGACGGTACTCATTGTAGTCTTATGCAGTATGCTGAGACGTAGGCATAGTCAATAGACGTAGACCTATAGACGTAGACCTGTCGACCTCCTCGCCTTAGTCTGTATTTATGGTAGACACCAGCCAATCGTATTACTGTAAGGGGTAATTAATGTGTATGTATATTCATTACATCACATATTTATTGCATCACGTAGTTTAGTGATAAAAGTTTTACTAATTAATCCATAGCTGGGGGTGAAGAGTATAGATTCATACCTTTTTCGAGGGCATTTGCGCGTCAGTGAATATAACGAACCAAACGGGAAACTAGTTTCTCCGATTAATTCTGAGCCATTATCCATTACACCACCCGAACACCCAAACATTCTGAAGCATTCCCCCATGTAAGTACTGACTAGGCTCGACTTTGCTTCAGTGATCGTACGAGAACTGGTATTTCAGCGTGATGTTGACGTAAGCTTGCGATGATTAATAATTGTAATAAAACCTAAACATATGATGAAAATGAATTTATACTTCTTTTGTTCTTGAGATTTTAAAATGAAAATATTAAATTATTTATTCATTTGCTTTTTACATTCTCTATTTACAAGAATAATTTCATATTTTTATTCTAAAAGTTAATACAATTGTATTAAAACTAATACAAAGCAATTGCTTTCCTGACAGTTACAATCTCCTAGAATTTAAATGTAAAATCAATAGTCATCTTCTGTCTCACTAACTTACATCCTCTCTCTCATGCTTTTCTACATCCACCCCACTCTCATCAGTACTCTCTTCCCTCTCCTACTATCTTCTTGACACCTCCTGCAACCTCTCACTCCTCATTGCATTTCTCCTCGTCCACCCCACTCTCATCAGTAATCTCTTCCCTCTCCTACTATCTTCTTGGCACCACCTGCAACCTCTTACTCCTCATTGCATTCCTCCTCGTCCACCCCACTCTCATCAGTAATCTCTTTCCTCTCCTACTATCTTCATGACACCTCCTGCAACCTCTCACTCCTCATAGCATTCCTCCTCGTCCACCCCACTCTCATCAGTACTCTCTTTCCTCTCCTACTATCTTCATGACACCTCCTGCAACCTCTTACTCCTCATAGCATTCCTCCTCGTCCACCCCACTCTCATCAGTACTCTCTTTCCTCTCCTACTATCTTCCTGACACCTCCTGCAACCTCTCACTCTTCATAACATTCCTCCTACGTAACCACCTACACAGCAGTGACAGTAAAATGCCTTCCTTGGGGCGACACGATTAAAAAAAAATTATAAAGAAATAAATATGAAAACATTTTTTTTTATTGATAAACGTTGACTAAATTATTAAAATATGGGAACCAATTTTAGGAAAATCCTTATTATTTAACGCTTTATAAAGTTCGAATCCATTGGCCAATAGATAAAAGGATGGAGAGAGACAGAGACACAATCAGTGAAAAAGAGCGAAGAGTTACACGGGCATCATGGTTTTTACAAGGACAAAACTAAATTGATAACACAGAAATATACTGTCAGCATTTCACATCAGAGACTCGCCTGGCAAGAAGTATAAAATTTTAAGGTTTAACAGATTTTTAAAAGGCCTGTGGCTAGTGTCAGCAGTCAGATCCAAAAACAAAAGCATAGATGTGGTGAAACAAATCACAACAACTATCGATTGATGTGGTGATAGATAGATAGATAGATAGATAGATAGATAGATAGATTTTAGCACAGTCGTCATATTCCGAATTGATTTGACCTTGTGTAGCAGTAAACAAACAATAGTTTGTAGAAACAGAGTGTGATAGATACATAGATAGATAGATAGATAGATAGATAGAGAAAACTTGTCTATTAATTGATATAGCTTGTCCAGCGGATTGTGACATAGCAACCAAGGAATTTGAAAAACTGTCAAAATATAAAGACCTGGAAATTGAAATAGAAAAAAATGTGGAAATTGAAAACAAGAGTTGTGCCAGTGATAGTAGGTGCACTTGGAATGATAAAAAATGGAACAAAACAACACATTGAAAGAATCTCTGGAAACCCCAGTTTAAGAGATATACAAAAAATTGTCTTAATTAAGTACAGCCCACACACGAAGGAAAACTTTGTCGATGTAACGCTAGGGACGATAGGGAAGATAAAAAAAAACATGAAATGGAGCCATAACAACACGCCACGACCTGCCTTAGGTCTTCCCGCAGACTTGGTTGGTAGTGCGACCATAGCAGAAATCAAAATATGATGAAAAATAACACAAAGCACTAACCAGTCAACTTAATAAGACAGAATGTGGTTATAAAATAGGCCAAAAGAAAATAAGCCATCTATTTTACATGGATGACTTAAAGTTATATGCTAAGAATGATAATGAGCTGGAAGGTCTTCTGCAAACTGTAAAATGCTTCAGCGAAGACATTGGAATGAAATTTAATTTGAATAAATGTGCTAAAGCTACAGTTTTACGTGGATCAATACAAGAAACATCCTCAATTAGCCTAGACCCTGCTGTAACAATAAAAGAATTGAAACCAGAAGAAGCTTATAAATACCTAGGTGTAAATGAGAGCGAAAACATTCACCATAAAAAAATGAAAGAAATAGTGCGTAAAGAGTACTATAGAAGGCTACGAATGATATTAAAAACTGAATTAAATTCACAGAATAGAGTTATGGCCATTAATAGCCTTGCAATCCCAGTTGTCCAATATAGCTTCAACATCTTAAACTGGACTCTAAACGACATCAGGCGAATGGATGCTAAAACAAGAAAGCTTCTTTCTAAGCATAGGATGCATCACCCAAAGGCTGATGTAGACCGTCTATACATACCCCGTAAAGAAGGTGGAAGGGGTCTTATTCAGCTGGAATTGTCATACAAGACAACAACTATTGACTTACTAACATACATAGAAACAACAAAGGATTGGATGATACAATTAGTAAGGCAACATGAAGAAAGAAAGAAAAAATATTCAATAATAAAAGAAGGCAGTAAATACAAACAAGAATTACAGTTAGTAGATTCTGTAGAAAAGCAAAACAGTAGCCAAGAACCAACTATTGCGGCAAAAAATATGAAAATGAAAGCCAAAGATAAAGCTCTTGAAAAGATGAAACAGCGCTGGCAAGACAAACCTCTGCATGGCCAATATCCAGTACGTGCCAATAAATCCAATGTTGACAAAGTTAATACTCATCGATGGTTACGTGCATCTGGATTAAAGTCTGAAACTGAAGGATTTATACTTGCAGCACAAGACCAAAGTCTTTTCAGGAGAAACTTTCAGGCAAATATTATGCATAATAATATGGATCCAAAATGCAGGTTTTGTGATAAACACCAAGAAACAATAGACCACCTAATCTCAGGCTGTTCTGTGCTTGCCCCAAACGAATATAAAAATCGCCACGATAGAGTTGGGCAATATTTACATTGGGCAATGTGCAAACATTATGGAAAAGCTGTAAACAAACACTGGTATGAACATCATCCAGCACCGGTTACAGAAATAGAAGATGTAACCATTCTATGGGATTACACCATCTACACAGACAGAAAAATTGAAGCAAACAGGCCAGACATTATTGTTAAAAACCAGAAGGAGAAAACTTGTCTATTAATTGATATGGCTTGTCCAGCGGATTGTAACATAGCAATCAAGGAATTTGAAAAACTGTCAAAATATAAAGACCTGGAAATTGAAATAGAAAAAATGTGGAAATTGAAAACAAGAGTTGTGCCAGTGATAGTAGGTGCACTTGGAATGATAAAAAATGGAACAAAACAACACATTGAAAGAATCCCTGGAAACCCCAGCTTAAGAGATATACAAAAAATTGTCTTATTAAGTACAGCCCACACACTAAGGAAAACGTTATCTATGTAATGCTGGGGATGATAGGGAGGATAGAAAAACATGAAATGGAGTCATAACAACACGCCACTACCTGCCTTAGGTCTCCCCGCAGACTTGGTTGGTAGTGAGACCAATGCAGAAATCGAAATATGATGAAAAATGACATAATAATAATAATAAAGCTTATAAATAGCTAGGTGTAAATGAGAGTGAAAAAATTGGGTTATAGAAGGAGTGGTCCGATTTTAATCAAATTTGATACAAAGACATAAGAAACGATATTCAGAAGTTTCAAGGTTACAGTTCTTACAATAGTGCAGAAAATTCATAGTATATATATATATATATATATATATATATGAAAGGCAAGATGCTTGTGCGTGTGTTTGTTTATCTGCCTGTATGTCTGTATTTTTTCAGTCCTTTTATTTTAGTTTTTGCTTCGGGTTTGGCTCTAAGTAGGTATAATTGTAGTTCTTAGTCTCAGCCATAATACCATTTACTCAGAGGAATTATTTAGCCTTCAAAATTCGGTTTACGACGAAAAAATCATGTTTGATATCGATACCAGGAAATCAAAATTTGACTTATATCCATTCATTTTTCTTTCTGTCTACGGTTTCGCTTTAACTGGAAACAACTATTGCTTTTTAGTCTTTCGTGCCAACACCAAAAGAGTCTGAGCTCCAGGACCGTGGATTAGTTTTAAAGCTTTCCTTACACCCGATCAACGCCTGGCTATACTGCTAGTATATATATATATATATATATATATATATATATATATATATATATATATATACTAGGTGCGATTAGTAAATTGTCGCAATTGAGATCCAGGACCATGGATTAGTTTTAAAGCTTTCATTACACCCGAGCAACGCCGGGTTATACTGCTCGTATTAGAATAAAATTACTTAATATTTCCATTTCCAGTCCTCGTACGTTTGAAACTGTTTACATCTTGAATTACAACCTTACCCTATATCATGTATCGAGCATGCGTATTCGGATACATTTTGACACGTGGTATGGTTGCGTTTTCACACTCCTCGTAAGGAGATTTCGTAGCAAAGCGTAACGTTTCAATATTATAATAAGAATAATACAATATATAAAACAGCGTGTAACCCTTATCCCTGCTGATGTTTAATAAATTGCGTTTATATTTGAAAATATGCCGGTGCAGTAAAAATGTTTCAATATTTGTAAGCAAATTTTTTAAATGAAAGTAAATATTTTATATTTATTTTTATCAATGGGCAGTGCAATTTCACAGATTCCAGTGCGAGTCAAACTCAAATACCCAATTTTTTTTGCCTCAAACTAAGGGTGCGACCTATCTACTGTTACGACCTATCCACGAGTATATACGGTAGGTCTCTGGTTGGGACCGGGAAGAAAATCTGTATATACAGGAATCCAAATAATAATTATAAAAATAATAATCTTGGGAAAATACTTTAGTGACATGACAGGTTAAGACAATATATTCATTGGCTTGTCTGTTCGAACTATGGCATTGAAGTACTGGATACATGCTATAAAGACTACCCGAATGACGTCACTAATGGTGATGAAGTGTCTATAATATGGAATTTCCCAATCCTCAGGGACCGGAAAATTGATACAAATAGACTAGTCAGTTAAGTGTTATACGTGATACACGTTTGGGCGATCATGTCTCGAAACAGACTTGGCAGAAGATTTTCCCGCATAAGGTGGTCATTGCTTTCTGCGGTAGACTGGCTGGTAACCAAGTCTATAGAACATAATCATGTTATTTAACCCATAACTGAAGGGAAGAGATAGATTAATATCTTGCCCAAGTGTATTTGCGCGTAAGTGAATGCAGCGAATTTGAACTCATGTGCTGAGATTTCTCGTTCCGAGTCGATGTTTTTCGTCTCAGTGTTCTTGATAGGCTCCAAAGGAGAATCTGTAATGTGATTGGTTCCGACCTGGCGGCTCTACGCTACTCACTGCTTTCGGTTATAAACTGAGATGCACATCGTATTAGCGCCTAGAAGATACCAGTCACTTAAGTGCCATACGTGATACACGGGGCAGAAGATTTTCCCGCAGAAGATTGCCATTACTTTCTGCGGTAGACTGTTTGCCAGCGAAGGCTATAGAACCCAATCTGTCCTGATATTTAACCCATAACTGGAGCGAAGAAACGTATTAATACCCTTCCCAAGGATATTTGTGAGTATGTGAATGCTATAAAATATCCTTGGGAAAGAGCGAACTAGATAGCACTTAATGAACCAGACGAGCCTATCTAGGTTTCTTCTAAACGGATATTCAGGTTTCTCCTAAACTGGCTCCAGCTTTCCCTGACGATCCGTTTAGGAGAAACGTAGGTAGGTTCGTCTGGCTCATTATATATATATATATATATATATATATATATATATATATATATATATATGCGGTGTAGGTATAGAAGAATCCAAAGTGTCCTGTATATAAAGTGGTAGGATAGCTTACTAGGAGAGCTATAAATATATATGTCTATAAATGCATATAGAGTAAATATACGTAAAAATAAGACAGACACGGTATTCTATGGTTAAGTGGAAGTCTGGGTCAATTTCAGGCGAACCATCTTCAGCTTCCATCTCCAGATTTGTGTAAGATCTTCTGTACAATAAAGACGGCAACTGAATATGGTTCGCCTGAAATAGGCATACACTTCCACTTAACCATGGAATAATGTGTCCGTCTTATTTTTACGTATATATATATATATATATATATATATATATATATATACCACCAATCGATTAAAATCAGAAGCAATGAGATTCATGTCTTGAGTAACATCAAAATAATCATTATTATTAAACTGAGTCATAATTAATTTCCATTTTGGCTAACCAATTGTAATAACGAATATTTCTTCTTGACTACTAATCATTAGTGACAGCTAAGAGTAAATTTGTGTACAGAAATATGCGGCAAAGAGCAGGCAATTGACAAGGATATATCTCCACAACCGAGCCCCAAATCACTATGGTGTAGGGTGGGATCATCGGGGCATTATTATTCATTGACGGTTTTTAAAATACATCGAAAAATTTTCATTAAAATCTCACTAAATTAACCTTCTCACTATAACCGAACATTAAAACCCACTTTAAAACCCCACCTTTTTGGCATTAAATAACTCACATAGGTTGACATCCCGTTAAACAAAACTCTTTATTTATTAAACTTTATGAACAAAATAAATTATTGCAGTTTAAGAAAGCTTTTACGTATTGACACATCAAATAATTAACAAGCTATCTAACAGAATGGTCTCATTGATGTTCAATAGGGCAGGTCCATTCTGGAACAGTGGTATTGCAGACAATACGAAAGTTGACATGATAAAAAAGGGAAAAATATTTTTTCCAAATAGTTACTGGTTTTTTTTTTTTTAGGAAACTAATTTAAAAATTAACTTTAGCTTCAAAATCGTATCGTTGCAATTTCATTACGGTGATCTGTGAAAGCCTTGGGCTTCTTGACAAAATACAAAGGAGGATCTGTAACGTGGTTGATACTGACTTGGCAGACCGGCTGCAACCACTTTCTCACCGGCGTGATGTGGCTTCCCTGTGCCTCTTCTACAAGTACTTTCATGGCTTCTGCTCCGATGAACTTAGAGCACTGGTGCCGCCTAAGCAGGAATTTACACGAGATACTAGATTAGAAACTAGGTCCCACCCTTTTACAGTTAAACAGATAAGACATAACCGTAAATTCTACTCCAACAGCTTCTTTTCTCGCGCTTCCCGCCTGTGGAACTCCCTTCCACAAGTCTGCTTTCCCGACAGCTACAATCTCCAGGTGTTTAAATGTAGGGTCAATAGACACCTCCTATCACTCTAACTCCCAATTATTCTCAGAACACTCTCATCTTCCCAACCCTCATTCTCGGTATCCTTACCCGCCTATCACCCACCCTCTGACATTTCCTATATTTAACCATTCTCGGTATCCCTACTCGCCTATCACCCATCCTCTGACATTTCCTATATTTATAATAATTTACTCAAGCTTTACAAATTGTATATGGGCAAGAGGCATGGCATTAACGAAATCTATTACGAAATCATTGCGCCGTCAAATAACACCTTCATTTACTTCAAACGGAAATGATACTGAATAATTTGGCTATATTATGATGTACAAGGGTCATTTAATAAATAAGTTGAGTTTTTCGGTATAAGAACTTCTAATACAGATAGAAGCTTACATTTTTTTCCTTTACTTCATTTTCAAAAAGATCTAATTTTTTTTTTTTGCAGATTGAAAAAAAAAAAATTGAGAGTTTTGGAGATTAACAAAGATGGCCGACCAAGAAGCATGTTCCAGGATTGAACAGAGGTCAGTTATCAACTTTTTGGTTGCTGAAGGGTGCAAACCAGTTGAAATTCATAGGAGAATATCAACTGTGTATGGTGCCACATGTTTCAGCCAAAAAATGTCTACAAGTAGGCTAAAATGTTTAAAGAAGGACGAGAGGCACGAAGTTTGAAAGTGACGATGAAGTCAAAAGTGCTGTGAGCGATTGGCTGAGACATCAGTCCAAAGATTTTTACTCTGGGGGAATACGGAAACTTGTGCACAGATGGGAAAAATATGTGACACTGCTGGGAGACTACGTTGAAAAAAAAGTAGGCTTCTATCTGTATTAGAAATCCTTATATCGAAAAATTCACTTTATTTATTGAATGACCCTCGTAGAAGTCCCTATACCGAAAAATTCACCTTATTTATTGAATGACCCTCGTAGAAGTCCCTATACCGAAAAATTCACCTTATTTATTGAATGACCCTCGTAGAAGTCCTTATACCGAAAAATTCACCTTATTTATTGAATGACCCTCGTAGAAGTCCTTATACCGAAAAATTCACCTTATTTATTGAATGACCCTCGTAGAAGTCCCTATACCGAAAAATTCACCTTATTTATTGAATGACCCTCGTAATATGTTGTAGAGTGCAGCAGTTTTAGTGTAATCTATATAAATCAAGTTGGATTTGGTCGAGATCAAAACAACAAAATTCGCGCATCATCACGATCTAATATGCGCAAATGAGATATTTGTGTGACCATCTCCAACGGTTTTTTTTTCTTCTTCCTTCACGAGCGCGTTAATAACGGCAAACGCGTTCAGGAAATTTCATTGCCGATACAAACTGCAAAGAGGAACGATTGTTTTATTTACGCCTTTATGAGAATATACAAGAGGGACAATCAACAAGTTTATCTTCATACCCTGCCTGGTGGCAAACGCTACTGGTGGCACCAGGGGTGGCGGTCCCGCCATAGCCACCGAAACCGTGACATCACCCCTGGTCGGCGGCTGATGAAGACCGGGTATTGCACGTGCTAACACACGTTGTATGTTACAAATATAAAAGGCAATCTGTGAGTCTGTGTGTGACTGTTCCCTATGCACGCCTACATTTAAGCTACGGCATTCAAACTTTCTAGGGACACAATTCCACTGTCTGGAAAGCCAGGTTGACACATACTTTTTGAGTTTAAGTTTAGCAATTTTCCCTTTTGCACTTGTTGGCCAATAGACACGATTGTTTACATTTGCTCCGTAAAACATCTAAGATCTAATATGGCTGCTGAATTACGTCACAGAAATCAAATCACACGTGACAAACGCGACTAAAATATTTTTCATTAAAAATTAAATAAATAAATAAATAAAATAAGCCTTTATATTTAATTTTTATTTTAACGTTTTAAAATTTCATTTGTCAACAAAAGAATGTTAATATTTTTCCCCGTAATTTTGAAACAAAAGAAATATTTTTTTAAAAAAGTGATTTTTCAAACAAAAACAAAATATGTAAAAAACAATAGTGGCATCTTCTCCTACTAAAATATTCTGAGTTGCACGGGCAACGCCGGGCTATGATGCTAGTTTTTAATAAACAAGGCAAACTTAAAATATTTCGTCTTATAATTTGTACTTAGCAAGATTATGGTGTTATATACATTTATCTATATTTTGGTTTTATTAATTATAATCTATCAAATCTTATGCATTGAGTATTATTTTTTGTAAACTATTAAAGATTTCTTATACAGCTTTTACTTATCGATTACAATAAAAACAAAATATATTTTACTTGTAGAGATTAATTATAGAGATTAATAATCAGAATTCTGGCTTGAATATATTTTCTATTCAATGTATCTAACACAAAAATTATCAACTTTATTTGGATTTATCCTTGAAATGTTAAGACTTTGAAGTCAGTTTCTACACAAAAGGATGTGCGTTGTGGTGCAGTGGATATCGACTCAGAACCTCAAATCATGGAGCCGAGTTCGAATTCTAGTTAAACTTGTTGTATTCAGTTACACACAAATACCCTTGGGAAATCTATTAATCCTTCTATTCTTTCCACTTATGGGTTAAATAACAGGACCGATTGGGTTCTATAGCAAAAAGCAATGGCAACATACTGCGGGATAATCTTCTGCCCAGTCAGTCATATCTCTTTCGAGACATGATCGCCCAAAGCGTGTATCACGTCTGGCACTTAACTGACTGACTTATACACAAAAATCTAATTTTCGGTGTACGTCAGTCAGTTAAGTGCTATACGTGAAAAACGCGTTGGGCGATCATGTCTCGAAAGAGACATGACTGACTGAGCAGAGGATTATCCCGCAGTAGTTTGCCATTGCTTTCTGCGGTAGACTGGTTGCCGACCAAGGCTATAGAACCCAATCTGTCCAGTTATTTAACCCATATCTGGAAGGAAGAGACGGATTAATACCTTTCCCAAGGGTATTTGCGCGTGGGTGAATGCAATGAATTCAACTGGAATTCGAGCTCGGCTCCCCGATTTCTCGTTCCGAGCCGATAGCCACTGGACCACAATGACGATTTTCTAAAAATGTGAAAAATCAACCTTCCTTAATTTCTATTGAGACGCTGCACCCTATCTGCAATACCTCTACAAACCATTTGACACATTTTTAAATAAATTCCAAATATGAATCAGGAGTTGCTTGTTTCTAGTCAAGAATTGTTTTCGGTTTGAGACTTTAAACAAGATCTTTCAGAACTCGCCACAAGAAAAACTCTGGTGGTATTAGATCTATTAGTCGCTATTGTGAATGAATTTCTCCACGTCGTCCTAACTCAGATTGAAATTACAATCCATCTATTCTTAAAAACGTAAGCCATATTTTAAGCCATCTTAAATTACTGTGATTTATTTTTTCAATAAAAGTTAATAAATTGAAAAATTGCGTTACTTTTACCACACCCAGTGCAAGATTGTTGTAACAGAATGTTCATATGTTATCTTACCCTGTTTGGCCTTGAACCGACGTAAGCTAAGCTTAGTAAGTATCGACTATAGTTTGATTTCTGAGTAAGCTTGTCTGGAAATAAAAATGCAGATTTGTTGTTTCAAATCAAGGGAATTAATAGTGAGTCATTAGAATGTGAAGTAAAGTTTAAATAGTACATTTCTTAAAGAAAATAAATTCCAGCCTTAATTCTTAACGAAGTCTGTAAATTGGCAAGACGTTTTTAAATATTCTGTCACTATAGGAGTTACCTAAATTCTGAGTAAGATTTACAGGTTTGAGGAGCATGAAACCACGTCTTAATTGCTGCTGTACCCAGATGTTTTTTTTATAATCATATCATCCCAAGCAAGACACTGCCACTATTTTGCAGGGGGTTACATTTTTTTTATAATCATATCACCCCAAGCAAGATATTTTACTGCCACTGTTTTGCAGGGGGTTACATTTTTTTTTATAATCATATCACCCCAAGCAAGACATTTTATTGCCTCTGTTTTGCAGGGGGTTACATTTTTTTATAATCATATCACCCCAAGCAAGACATTTTACTGCCACTGTTTTGCAAGGGGTTACATTTTTTTTATAATCATATAACCTCAAGCAAGACATTTTATTGCCACTGTTTTGCAAGGTGTTACATTTTTTTTATAATCATATCACCCCAAGCAAGACATTTTACTGCCACTGTTTTGCAAGGGGCTACATTTTTTTTATAATCATATCACCCCAAGCAAGGCATTTTACTGCCACTGTTTTGCAGAGAGTTACATAGGAGGAAAATTATGAGAAAAAGTGACAGGTTATGGGGGGTGTCAGGAAGTGGGTAAGAGAAAGATGAGAATACTGATGAGAGTGGAGTGGACGGAGAAAGTAGTATGAGAGAGAGAGAGGGGATGCAATTTAGTGAGACAGGAGATAACTATTGAATTTACATTTAAATTCTTGGGGATTGTAGCTGTCGAGAAAGCAATTAAAGGAAGGCGGGAAGTGCGAGAAAAAAGCTGATGGAGTAGAATTTGCGCTTACAATTTATTGGTTTCACAGTAAAATGGTGGGGCCTAGTTGCTAATCTTGTGGCTCGAGTAAATTTATATATTGGAGGCAACAGTGATCTAAATTCATCGGAGCAGAAGCCGTGAAAGTATTTGTAGAAGTGGCACAAGGAAGCTACGTTGCGCCGGTGAGAAAGTGACTGTATCTGAGCTGCCAAGTCGGGAGCTATTACATTACAGATTCAAACTTAATGTAATAGATTCCCCCTAATCCGCTATAGGTAAATAGTTAACGCCCAAACTGGAGTCAAAACCGTATGAAAGCCTAAAAATAGATCTTTACAGTAAAATTACTAACAATGTATTAAAAAAATACCACTAATACATCATTTTTAAATTACAAGCAATACATTTGACTCTCGATAAAAAAAAAAACTCTTTACAAAAATAAATCAATTAAACTTGATCAACAAAATGACTTCCTATACAGAATACATATTCTATTCATACGTATTTATTCTAAATATCTTGTTGGTGTTAAATAATTCATTGAGGTTGATATGCCACAAAACAAAATAAACCCAATGTCTAACTCAATCTACCATGTTTTATCGTTGAACCATATCTACACTAAGTTGGCTAGGGCGACCCAATCTCCACTTTCCAGAGATTATATAATTCAAACTTGATTATTCAGTCTATTAGGGGAATATTGACTTTTCTCTCTACAACATTTTTTTTTTCCCCCACAGACACAACGTTGAAGCCTATCACCCCTCTATAGCTATTTCCATAGCAAATATTGAAATGAACCCAATCGTTTGATCCATCAGTTCAGACATTTACAACCAGGACACAACATGCTTCTTCCACGTAGTCGAGCCACTATCATTTCACGTGTGTTCTAAACGATGAGAAGGAAGTTCGACTCAGACCTCGTTTCTTTCGCTTTGCGTCTTAAGCTTTTCAAGTTACTTGACTCGGATATTCTTCAGATTCTTCGGGGATACCAGAATCAAGCAGGTACAAAAATTTAAATACCTAGGAAGCGTTATAAAAGAAGACGGAAAGGCGAATTGGCATGGCAAAAGAAGCATTCCAGAAGTTGAGTAAAGTATTAAGAAACAGGAAAATTTCGCTAGAAACAAGGGAGAGTGTACTGGATTGCTACGTGCTGTTCGTCCTTCAATATGGCAATGAATGCTGGACAATACCATCAAAGATGCAGAAAAACTTGAAGCAACTAAAATGTGGTTCTACAGAAGGATGCTGCTAATCTCATAGATCGAGCATGTGAGCAATGATGAGGTCTTGGAAATGATGGAAACTACTTCTTATGTAGCCCCCTGCCCACCAGTAGCAGTACTGCTTTGTTGGGGGTGAAATGATTAAAAGAAAAACAATTCTTCCGATTCTTAATTCAACGCTAGTCATAAACGAGATCTATCTATCTATCTATCTATCTATCTATCTATCTATCTATCTATCTATCTATCTATCTATCTCAACATGATTCTCTCTCTCTCTCTCTCTCTCTATCTATCTATCTATCTATCTAATTCTGTCCATTTCTATCTATCTATCTATCTATCTATCTATCTATCTATCTATCTATCTAATTCTGTCCATTTCTATCTATCTATCTATCTATCTATCTATCTATCTATCTATCTATCTATCTATCTAATTCTGTCCATATCTTTCTTTCTTTCTTTCTTTCTTTCTTTCTATCTATCTAATTCTGTCCATTTCTTTCTATCTATCTATCTATCTATCTATCTATCTATCTATCTATCTATCTATCTATCTAATTCTGTCCATTTCTTTCTTTCTTTCTTTCTTTCTTTCTATCTATCTATCTATCTATCTATCTATCTATCTATCTATCTAACGAGTTAACTATCGAAAGCATCAAAATTGAAGTGAGTAAATAATGTTATTCAACAACATGATTTACTCATTTTTTAATATTAGGCATTAAATTATGTTCCTTAGTATCATCCATAATTTACTTAGAATTTTCATTGGGCCAAATAAATATTTATGTGCATTTCTTCAACTTTGAAGATTTACGGCCATATCACGTTGAATACACCGGTTTTCGCTCGATCACCGAAGTTAAGCAACGTTGAGCCTGGTCAGTACTTAGATGAGTGACCGCTTGGGAATACCAGGTGCTGTAAGCGTTTATTGACGGATGTGCGTTGTGATGCAGTGGATATCGGCTCGGAAAGAGAAGTCGGTGAGCCGAGTTCGAATTCCAGTTGAATACCCTGCATTCACTTAATCACTGGTACCCTTGGGAAAGGTATTAATCCGTCCTTTCCCTCCGGATATGGGTTAAATAACAGGGTAGGACTTGGAGACCCTGCCCTTAAAAATAATCTCAATGAATCTTGATACTCGAAAAGAAAAAGTATTACTAGACACAAAACTTATATAAAAAACAACAATAAATTTTTGAAAGAAAAAGGTATTACCAGCAATAAATAAATAAAATTTAGTTGGCAATAAATGAACCCGCCGAGGCTGATATGCCATAAAACAAACCAACCAACAATCAATTTTGAAAAACTGGCATTTTACATTTGTTTATAGATAATTACTGCAAAATAAAATCCTTGTCGACATGTTTTGTTATCTCGCTCAGTTAAGTGGCATACGCTATGAATGCTGGAGCGATCATGTCTCATTCATTTCATAACTGTTTAATCGAATGATTTTCTCTTATTTGGTTTGTCATTTTAAATCTGCGATAGTCTGGCTGCTAACCAAACCTATAGAACCCAATATTTTCTACATCATAAAGTCAATCATAGGAAGAAGCCCGTCGGCTAAGATAAGTTTTTATTTCTTTATTCTTATTGTTCTTTTACAGCTACACTTTTAGTTATATCTGAAACCAGAATCAAGCAAGTACAAAATATTTAAATACCTAGGAAGTGTTCTAACAGAAGACAAAAAATGTGACACAGAGATCCGAAGGCGAATTGGCATGGCAAAGGACGCGTTCCAGAAGCTGAGTAAAGTACTAACACACAGGAATATTTCACTAGAAACAAAGAAAAGAGTGATGGATTGCTTTGTGATGTCAGTTCTTCAATACGGCAGTGAATGCTGGACAATATCATTGAAAATGACGACAAAACGTAAAGCAGCGGAAATGTGGTTCTACAGAAGGATGCTGCGGATATCGTGGACTGAGCATGCAAGCAACGATGAGGTATTGAAAAGAATGGCAACAAAAAGGAAATTAATACTGAGCATCAGGAAGAGACAATTGAAGTTCCTGGGACACGCAATGAGGAAGGAGGGCTTGGAGAACCTGATACTGACTGGCCAGATAGAAGGAAAGAGAGACAGAGGAAGGCAGCGGATAACATATTTGCAGGGCCTGATCAGGTGGATGACGGAACGGGATTGCGAGGTGTAACAAGAGCAAACATACTAAGAGCCACAAGGGATAGGGAGACGTGGAGAACCATAATCGCCTACGTCCTGAAGGGACAGGGCATATAGAAGAAGAAACCTCACACACACACACAGGTTAATAAATCCAATATTTTATTGATGCTCAATAAATTTGTTTGTTATATTCTACGTTTAAAACCTGTTCCCGTTTTGTAATCTACATTATTGTTCAAATCTATCTATCTATCTATCTATCTATCTATCTATCTATCTATCTATCTAACGAGCTAACTACCTAACACATCAAAAGTAAAGAGAGTAAATGATGTTCTTAAAGAACATAATTTTCACATTTTTGAATATTTTGAATAAAATTACGTACCTTAGTATCATCCATAATTAACTTAGAATTTTCATATATGAATATTTATGTCAGCCAAGTGTCATACGTGATAAACGCTTAATGCGATCATGTCTGTCTCGAGACATGACTGGCTGGACAGATGATTATCCAGCAGTAGGTTGCCATTGCTTTCTGCAGTAGAACCCAATCTGTCCTATTATGAAATCCATAACTGGAGGGAAGAGATGGATTAATACCTTTCGCAAGGGTCTTTTTGCGAAAGTGTATGCAATGAATTCAACAGGAATTCGAACTCCGCTCCCCGATTTATCGTTCCGAGTCGATATCCACTGCACCACAACGCACATATTTATGTGCGTTTCTTAAATTAACATTTTACATTTGTTTGAAAAAAAAAAGTTTCCGGTATGGATTCTATATTTCTTATGGGGATGTACTCTAAATCAAACCTTGTTACCCAATTAAACTGTTTTGCGCATTTTGCCCGTGTCTTACCTGACGTATATTTTTCCTTGTCAAACAGGATAGCATTGCCAAAAAAGGCCTGCTCTTTTATAACTCCAAACAAATGATTGGTCCAAAAAGAGATCAATGTTTTGACTATTTTACCGACCGAGGTGTCATTTCTCAGAATAACGCATTTTTCTATTTTAGGTCAGGTCAAAGTTGACCCGAATGGAAAAAAAGAGCAGTATAATTTTTGTTGTTGTCACTAAAGCAAATCTCCATATACGTGTGTATCAATAAAATTATTATTTAATTTCACCCAGTTTCTAACAATATTTAAAAAATAAAAGAGACACAAATTATACATGCCATTGTACTGAATTATTAGAAAGTATTTACTTTACACAGATGGTGAGAATTTTAAGCAACAATATTATGTCTTTTATGAAATCAGTTACTAATGGCTTAATTCATAAAAGATCAAAGATTACTAATTTGTTTTTTGTTAGTTGGGTTTATTATAAGAAAAATAACAGGCGCCGTATACATCTACTGTTTTAGCAGAAGAAAGCGAGAAGAAAGGAAGAACTGCAAAAAGACAAATTAAATGGTCGGTAGCCGAAGGATGTGCCCAAAATGCAAATTACAAATCAGAGATACACAAAATCAAGTAAGTATAAAAATTTTAAAAATACTCGAGCAACCAGATTGGTAAGAAGGTCCCACCATTTTACAGTTAAATCAACCAAATGCAGCCGTCATTTCTACTCCAGTAGTTTCTTTTCTCGCATTTCTCGCTTGTGGACGACTACAATCTCCAAGAATTTAAATGCAACGTCAATTCCCATCTCTTATCCACTTCACTCCAGTTCTTCTCTTGTCCTTTCCCCATCACCCTTTTCCTTTCTCACTCTACCCTAAAAAAAGAAAGGAGGAGGGTGGAAATTTTTGAGATTTGAAGACGTATTAGAATGGTTAAAGATACATTCACAATCTAAGCAGAGTATTAAGAGAAAAGGAAAATTCGTTAGAAATAAAGAAAAGAGTATTGAACAGTTCCTTCATGTCTATTCTTCTATATGGCAGTGAACTCTGGACAATCTCCTCACTGATGAAGAAAAGTCTTGAAGCAACAGAACATGGTTATTTAGACGGATACCGAGGATATCATGAACCGAATCTTTGAGTAACGACACGGCTTTAAAGAAAATAGAAGCGAAAATGTAACTTATACTTAACACTAGCAGTATAGCCCGGCGTTACTTGGGTGTACTGAAAGCTTTAAAACTAATCCATGGTCAGCCTAAAGAAAATTTGAAATAATAAAATAATTGCGACAATTTACCAATCGCATCTATATATATATATATATATATATATATATATATATATATATATATATATATATACTAGCAGTATAGCCAGGCGTTGCTCGGGTGTAATGAAAGCTTTAAAACTAAGCCATGGTCCTGGAGCTCAGACACTTTGGACGTTGGCACGAACGACTAAAAAGCAATAGTTGTTTCTAGTTAAAGCGAAACCGTAGACTGAAAGAAAAATGAATGGATGGAAGTTAAATTTTGATTTCCTGGTATCGATATCTAATAGTTTTTTTCGTCGTAAACTGAATTTTGAAGGCTAAATAAGTCCTCTGAGTAAATGGTATCATGGCTGAGACTAAGAACTACAATTATACCTACTTAGAGCCAAACCCGAAGCAAAAACTAAAATAAAAGGACTGAAAAAATACAGACATACAGGCAGATAACAGACACACACACACACAAACATCTTGCCTTTTATATATATATTATCGATTTTCTGCACTATTGTAAGAACTGCAACCTTGAAACTTCTGAATATCGTTTCTTATGTCTTTGTCTATGAGTGTATCAAATTTGATTAAAATCGGACCACTCCTTCTATAACCCGATTTTTTCGATTATCGATTTTCGATTTTCGATATTTATCTGGGGTACCTCGACACAAAACCTAGCTAAGAACACTGGCAGACGCTTATAGTACAACTGTGTAAATTTTCAAGAAAATGTGTTTAGCCGTTTCGGAGTCTATAGGTAACAGACACACACACAAAGACGCACACAGAGAGACACACACAGACAAAATTCCATTTATAAATAAGTTTACGGTAGGAGGAGACAGTTGGATTTTCTAGATCACATTATGAGGAATGAGGGCTTGGAGAATATTACACTCATAGGACAGATTGAGGACAAGAAAAGCAGAATAAACATATACTTGACATACTTGATGAACTTGATTAAATTGATAGCGGAATAGGGTTTAAGAGAAATAACAAACAACAAAACGGCAAAATCTATTAAGTGCTACAAACGACAAGAAATTCTGACGACGCATGATCGCCTACGTCGTGAGGGAACACGACACTTAAACTAGGTGTAATGAATCACGGTTTGGAATTAAAAATCGGAAAGCTGGGTTCGAATTCTTGTCATATTCAATGCAATAATTTACACGGAAAGAAAAGAGATATGAATCTTAGAAAAGGTATGAATCCATCTAATGTCTGTCTCATTGAATTGCAGGACAGACTGGGTCCTATACCCTTGATTGGCAACCAGTCTATCGCAGAAAGAAATGGCAGCTTACAAGAAGAAAAATTTCTGCCTAGTCAGGCTTGAATCGAAAGAGACATGATCTCCCAAGTTTGTTTCACAAATGCCACTTCACACAATAAAACAAAATATTGTTTAAACCAAAAACCGTGTCAACGAAATTGCAAAGAAAAAGCGATACATTATATTTGTGAAATATATTTTATTATTTATTTATATTTTTTTTAATCATTTCACCCCGAGCAAGGCGGAAACGCCACTGATGTGCAGGGGGCTACATAAATGTAAAAAGATTAATTAAAAAAGAGTGAAGAGTACAAACTAGTTAGAAAGGAACAATATAAAGCTGAGAAGGCAGGTGCGATGACAGATACATAGGTGGAGAAAGGGAAGGTTATACAGGGGTGGGGAGAGAGCTAGAGGCCAGTGGTTAGTAGATGAGTATTGACTTTGCATTTAAATTTCTGGAGGTTGTAGCCGTCAGGAAAGCAAGAATACGGGAGTGAGTTCCACAGGCGGGAAGTGCGAGAGAGGAAGCTGTTATAATGTTCACAAGGGAAATATGTATGGCATTTTATTACTTTTTTAATTAAACTACACGTCTTAAAAATTTCTACTGTGCAATCACACAACAATTTAATCAGATTTATCAGCAATATCTGCTCTCCGCTGAATTAGTACATAGATAAACTAACTCGTTATTACCAGTGTACAAACTGATTGATCGACCTGCTTACCAAGGTAAACGAAAAAAAAAAAAACACTGTACGGTCAGGATAAAGACATCAAATCAAGGTAAGTTTACAGAGTTTTGAGTTCCGAAGTTTTCAGACAGCAGATGAAGTTGAAGAATTCAGTCGGGTCGGACGCATCTACACTGGCTACTAGTATGTGCGTGCCTAATCTTACCAGATCGACCCATCGACTCCACTTTACCCCAAGTCACCGAAGAACGAATAAAAATGTATATTTTTATTTATAGATGCAAGTGTTGAGGTTGTCATTTTGCTTGTGAAAAAGCAAATCATTTTGGATCCAATTTATATTCTCGTTATTTTTTCAATCAACATTTGGTTCGAGTTTACTCTCGCTGAATTGATTCAAGTTTTATTCTCAACGAATGGCTTCCAGTATTATTCCTCGTCATTTTGATTCAAGTATTTATACTGAGAAGTAGTTTATAGCATTTGTCGTTTTGGTGTGAAGTGACTTGCTGGTTTTTCGAGAAAAAAAAAAAATTGATCGACCTGGTTACCAAGGCGCGCGCGCGCGCGCACACACACACACACACACACACACACACACACACACACACACACACAAAAAAAAAAAAAAACACTGGACGGTCCGGTTAAAGACATCAAATCAAAGTAGGTGACATTTTTCGTTTGACTGTGTGTACTCTGCTTGTGTTTTTAATGTAAAAATGTTGCTAGTTAAGACAAAATCTAAATATAATGGAACAGGATACTTTCTGAAGTTGTGTGCAGAGTCCGGCCGTAGAGATTATGAGTATGGTTTTGTATGGACGCATTAGGGATGGTGGTGAGCACATGTAAGGAAACTAGAATTAAAGTTGGTAAAAGACTTAGAATTGAAAAAAAAAACACAGATTTGAAAGAAAAGGTGAAGAAATAGTCAGCAAAAATAAAGCTTTTGCAAAAAATGACGTCATCGGGAAGCGAAAGACATTTTTCGGACTCTTCCTATCGTTAAGTTCAGTTTCATTTATTGCTCACCCGATTCCACTAATGGCAAGTACACAATGTCCAACCCAAGCATTAATGTCACAAGCCTTTATAGTGGGTTGCTTATCTATTCTTTTTCTGTTAGTAGTGGGCGTCCGTTCTAGTGAAGGGTAGTTGTATACTGTTGCAGGTTAACGAAATTTGGCCTTGTTGTAGATAGCCCACTATAACTCATAAAATAATTACAAATCAAGAAAGGCAATTTGAGTAGAAAAATAACATTTTATATACATACATATCAATTAATGTTTTTACAATTGAAGTAATACTTGAAATATAGGTCCAACGGAGGTTGAAATGTTCATGGCATTAAATTGCTGAAAGGGAATTAATGCTTAGGAATGTGAGGAGCGCTATGAGTAAGGAATGTCTTTGTTGTAGTCGCTCCTTAGGTCAGTAAGTAGTTTTGAGGCAGGGAAGAAGGAAAGAGGTAAGGGAGGTGAGCGTTGTAAGCCACTTGACATTCGGTCAAGGGAGCTACTAATTACTCTCTTCTTCTCGAGTCGGTCTGCCTTTCGAAGCTTTCTGTATCCGCTTTTTATATCTTGGATCACAGCAGATCAGTTGGGATTTCACACTTGTATTTGATTCTGGGCTTCCCATTGGCTGATAAATAAAATTCGCGTAGGCTCGCGAACTGGAAATTTAATATTTAATGAATTTTTAGTTTTCAACCGGAACATCTGCGCGGGGCCGGCGGCGCGGCGACGACTTTTGGTCATTTGATTTTTGGTCGTGAAAGCGCAAACATCCGGTCCATCCCTTTTTCTTGTTATCACCACACCTTAATTCACCGAATACACAAACCAACACCTTTTACCCGCTTGATTCTGGTCTCGTACTCGGTGGGATTTCGCGTGGAAGTAACTAATCAGTATATAAGAACAAGAATTAGACGATACCGCCAAACATGAGCAGTGAAAGGAGAACCGTCTGTTGTATAATATCCTGTTCGGTATAAAATTTCGACCAGAAGTGTATTCGCATTTTGTTGCAAGATTTGAAAGAAAATGAGTATTGTTTTAAAATATATGTCATATAAAGTAAATTGTTGTACAGTGATGTGGGTAATGTAGAAAATTTGATCGTGAAAAAAGATGCACTTAAAATCTTCATAGATGAACATTTTGAAAACTGATATGGAAGGTTCTTGACAAAATACAACGAGAGTCTGTAATGTGATCGATACAGACTTGGCAGATCGGCTGCAGTCACTCTCTCACCGGCATGACGTGGCTTTCCTGTGCTTCTTCTATAAATACTTTCACGGCTTCTGCTCCGATGAACTTAGATCACTGGTGGCCCCTAGGTACGAATTTGCACGAGATACTAGATTAGCAACTAGGTCCCACCCTTTTACCTTGAAACAGATAAAATGTAACCGCAATTTCTACTCCAACAGCTATTTTTCTCGCACTTCCCGACTGTGGAATTCTCTATCACATGATTACTTCCCCGACAGCTACAATCTCCAGGAGTTTAAATGTAAGGTCAATAGACACCTCCTAACACACTAACTCGCATCCATTCTCTCAAACACTCTTCCTACCTGCCCAACCCTCAGTTTTGGTATCCTTACCTGTCTATCACCCTCCTTTTGACATTTCCTACATTTAACCACTCTTTCTCTTTACCTTCCCCTATATAACCCCATGCGCAATAGTGGCAGCGGAAAGCCTTGTTTGGGGTGAAATGATTAAAAAAATATCTTGCTCTGTATAAAGTCTTGACGAGAAGTGTATTTGCATTTTGATGAAAATTTGAAAGCAAATGGTTATTGTTTTAAAATACCAAGTGATTGTTAAAAACGCAGGTGTCGAGGTAGATTCTGTTTTGACGATAGAGGTCAAATAAGGTCAAATAAGTCGGCGCCTGAGGTGTGATAGAGTACAGCGAAATAACACGTGTCGGGTAGTTTGCATATTTAAGTGAAGTCAATTTGGCAGTTTTGAGTTCCGAAGTTTTCAGACAACAGATGAAGTTGAAGAAGCCAGTCGAGTCGAGTGCAGTTCGCTGGCTGCTAGTATGCGCGTGCCTAAACTTACCAGATCGACCCATCGACTCCACTTTACCCCAAGTCACCGAAGAACGAATAAAAATATTGTATATTTTTATTTATATGTACAAGTGTTGATGTCATTTTGCTTGTGAAAAAGCAAATCATTTTGGATCCAATTTATATTCTCGTCATTTTTCCAGAAGAGATAATCAACCTTTGGTTCGAGTTTACTCCCGCCGAATTGATTCAAGTTTTATTCTCGACGAATGGCTTCCAGTATTATTCCCCGTCATTTTGATTAAAGTATGTATATTCAGAAGGTGTTTAGAACATTTGTCGTTTTGGTGTGCAGTGACTTGCTGGTTTTTCAAAAAAAAATAAAAGGAAAAACACATAGATTGATCGACCTGCTTACCAAGACACACGAAAAAAAAAAAACACTGGACGGTCCGGTTAAAGACATCAAATCAAGGTAGGTGACATTTTTCGTTTGACTGTGTGTACTCTGCTTGTTTTTTATTGTAAAAAATGTTGCTAGTTTAGACAAAAATTAAAATAATAGAACAGGATACTTTCTGAAGACAACGAGAAAAAGAAAACTCTCGAGACGACAACGAGACCAAAACTCTCGAGAAGACAACGAGACCAAAACTCTCGAGACGACAACGAGACCAAAACTCTCGAGAAGACAAGAACAAAATTCTCACGATATCAACAGCAAAACTCGAGACGACAACGAGACCAAAACTCTCGAGACGACAACGAGACCAAAACTCTCGAGACGACAACGAGACCAAAACTCTCGAGACGACAACGAAACCAAAACTCTCGAGACGACAACGAGACCAAAACTCTCGAGAAGACAAGAACAAAATTCTCACGATATCAACAACAAAACTCGAGACGACAACGAGACCAAAACTCTCGAGACGACAACGAGACCAAAACTCTCGAGACGACAACGAGACCAAAACTCTCGAGAAGACAAGAACAAAATTCTCACGATATCAACAACAAAACTCGAGACGACAACGAGACCAAAACTCTCGAGACGACAACGAGACCAAAACTCTCGAGACGACAACGAGACCAAAACTCTCGAGAAGACAAGAACAAAATTCTCAAGATATCAACAACAAAGCTCGAGAAGTCAATGAGAACAAAACTCTAGACGACGAGAACAAAACTCTGAAGAAGACAACGGTAACAAAGCTTTCAAAAGGACAACGAGAACAAAACTCTCGAGGAGACAACAAGAAAAATCTCTCGAGACGACAACGAGAACAAAACTCTCGTATTGAGAACGAGAAAAATTCATTGCTTTTCATTTTTCTCTTCCAGTGCATTGTGGATTTTTTTAAGGTTTTCTTCGCAGGTTTGTTTAAGATTTTCTTGGTCGATGCCAAAGAGTTGATAACAAAATTGCAAGAAATAGAAAAATAAAAAGAGACAAGGAATAACTGAAATAAATGTGGGTTGTGATTGGCGCTTGAATGAACCAACAGACGTGCAGAAAACTTTGGAAGCTGATAAAGGTATGCGGAAAATGAATTCTCTTATGGTTATATAATCACACGTCTCAGAATAGTGATTTTCTGATCGTAGCTTAGATGTGGTGTAAGGGTGCAGAATCTGAACGTGGAGATTGTCGGTATGGTTTTACTTTCGGACGAATTAGGGGTGGTGGTGAGTACATGCGATATAACTAGAATTAAAATTGTTAAAACACTTAAAATTGAAAAAACAAAAAAACAAATTTGAAAGAAAAGATGAAGAAATAGTCAGAGAAAGCAAAGCTTTTGGAAGAGATGACGTCATCGAGAAGCTAAGGACATTTTTCGGATACTTCCAATCGTTAAGTTCAGTTTCGACTCCAACGAGTTGTAGGCAGGTGAAAGCCATTATTGGAATTACCTCCTATCGCAACTTTGTAGAAAGAACATAAAAAAAGCGCGATAGTTAAGTTCTGTGAGGTTAACCCTCTAGGGCAATTCGTATCATATTTGATACAGTATTTCCCTATAAGGAAACATTTGGTATTTCCCTATAAGGAAACATTTGGTATTCATTGACTGAGCAGTCAGTACTGCTTTCATTTGAAATTTATAAAATATTTCTCTTAAAAAAATTTTCAGGAAAATATTTCTTTCAAGGCTTGTTTTCATACTGTATCAAATATGATACGAATGGACCTAGAGGGTCAATTTCAGTCTGTTTATCTATCTATCTATCTATCTATCTATCTATCTATCTATCTATCTATCTACCCTCTAGGGCCATTCGTATCATATTTGATACAGTATTTCCCTATAAGGAAACATTTGGTATTTCCCTATAAGGAAACATTTGGTATTCATTGACTGAGAAGTCAGTACTGCTTTTATTTGAAATTTATAAAATATTTCTCTTAAAAAAATTTTCAGGAAAATATTTCTTTCAAGGCTTGTTTTCATACTGTATCAAATATGATACGAATGGCCCTAGAGGGTTAATCTCAGTCTGTTTATCTATCTATCTATCTATCTATCTATCTATCTATCTATCTATCTATCTATCTATCTATTAACCCTCTCGGGCCATTCGTATCATATTTGATACAGTATTTCCCTATAAGGAAACATTTGGTATTTCCCTATAAGGAAACATTTGGTATTTCCCTATAAGGAAACATTTGGTATTCATTGACTGAGCAGTCAGTACTGCTTTCATTTGAAATTTATAAAATATTTCTCTTAAAAAAATTTTCAGGAAAATATTTCTTTCAAGGCTTGTTTTCATACTGTATCAAATATGATACGAATGGCCCTAGAGGGTTAATAATATAATATGATTAAGGCTTCTACTTGTCATAAAGTGGGGGATCAGTTCTATATTGTTATTAAGTAATAAACAGATCCCCCACTAATTACTACTTAACCCTCTAGGGCCATTCGTATCATATTTGATACAGTATTTCCCTATAAGGAAACATTTGGTATTTCGCTATAAAAAAACATTTGGTATTCATTGACTGAGCAGTCAGTACTGCTTTCATTTGAAATTTATAAAATATTTCTCTTAAAAAAATTTTCAGGAAAATATTTCTTTCAAGGCTTGTTTTCATACTGTATCAAATATGATACGAATGGCCCTAGAGGGTTAATTGGAGCTTTTATAAAAACCTCAAAAAAAAAAAAAAAAAGAAAGGTAGACATGTGTGGAAAGAGTTGTTGTGTATTAAGATGTTGGAGAATAGAACAGCGCTCGAAAAAGCGGATTAGATTAGCTTCCTTATGGCATTGTGTGTTGTTGTTGTAGTCAATTTAAAAATCATTTAGATGTGGTATTTAGAGTAAGACGGGCCTATGTTTAGATTATGTTAGTTAGGAGCTTAGAACTATAAGCGTTACGACTAATCCTCTGATCGAAATATATGCCTGCATAATCAGATACAGCCAGACCTTAGGTAGTTTTCTTTTCTTTTTCTCTATAGTTTGGTTGCTGTTGTAATTCCTCAGGCAGAGTTAAAATGATTTCCGTGTTCAATCATAGTATGATTGAATTTTTGGAAATTCCGTGTGTAAAAGAAACTCGAGCAAGATGGCAGGGTACATAGAATGCGAGGTCATTTACCCGATGTCAATCCGAAATTGAAGAAGCGGTTAACGTCTACGACGTACGGTCGTCACCGGGGTGCCTGTGGATGCGGGGAAATTCCAAGGCATAAGAAGAGGAGAGAGAAAAACGAACATATGAACAGCAATAAATTTTATTGATGTGTGTGTTCTTCGAAAAGAAAATAAAGAAAACGAACTTTCTGAAGAATGTTCTTGAGACGAAAAAAACGAATTTTTTTTTAATAGTATAGAACTTCCTGATGTGTGTTCTTTGAAAAGGAAAGAAAACCGAACTTTTGAACAATGTATAAACTTTCTTGCTGTGTGTATTCTTCGAAAAAAAAAGAAGAAAAAAACAAATCTTTCAGGATTTACAGAATTTTCTATAACGTTGTATTTTAAAAAGAAAAAGAAAAAAGAAAAAGTACAGAAGAAAAATAATGATGACGACAAGGAGAGACAAAAGAAACATTAGGTACTTTTCATTTTTCTCTTCCAGTGCGTGGTGCTTTTTTTAAAGGTATTACAAAATAGTTGGTCGATGCCACAGAGTTGATAACAGAATCGCAAGAAATAAATAAATAAAAAGAGGCAAGAGATAACCGAAATAAATGTGGGCTGTGATTGGCGCTTGAATAAATCAACAGACTTGCAGAAAACTTTGGAAGCTGAAAAAGGTATGCGGAAAATAAATTTCTTTATGGTTATGTAATCACACGTCTCAGATTTGTGATTTTCTGATCGTAGCTTAGATGTGGCGTAAGGGTGAAATTATGGAGAAACTGGTGAAGTTCAAGTTCACTCCGCGGCCGTAATAGGTCTGGCTCTAACCATTACTTCACATCGGGGTGCCAATGCGTCTCAGGATGTGTAGACGGGCGACCTACTCAGTGGAAGTTTAAAATGAAAATAATGATGGAAAAAGAATAAAAGGAATATATATATCGGAGTCTAATCGTACTTATGAGCTGTGATACAGCGAAACAGATCTGTCTGCGAATGACTATATATATATATATATATATATATATATATATATATATTATGCAAATCGCCTAATTTATGTCTATTGGGAGACTGACTTGGAGTTTACATCAAGAAAATTAACAAGGTAGACACACACGCACCATGTGAAGAAAAAGGACGTTAACGTTGATGATGATGATATATATATATATATATATAGATACATTTACTTTTGCATCTGTTATCATTGGCTGATTTTTTTAATATGTCATATAATGTAAATCGTTGTACAGTGATGTGGGTATTGTAGAAAATTTGGTCGTGGAAAAATGTACTTAAAATGCACTTCATAGATGAACATTTTAAAAACTGATAGGGAAGGGTTGTAAAATATCTAGCTCGGTATAAAATTTCGCCCAGAAGTGTATTTGCATTTTGTTGCAAGTTTTAAAACAAATGGTTATTGTTTTAAAATGTCAATTGAGTGTGAAAATGCAGGTGTCGAGCTAGATTTTGTTTTGACGACGGAGGTCAAATAAGTCAGGGCCCCGAGATGTGACAGAGTACAGCGAAATAACACGTCTCGGGAAGTTTGCCTATTTAAGTGAGGTCAAGTTGACAGAGTTTTGAGTTCAACAGTTTGTAGACTGCCATTGGAGTTGAAGAAGCCAGTCGAGTCGAGCTCACCCCGCTGACTGCTTGTATGCGCGTGCCTAATCTTACCAGATCCGACCCACGTACTCCACTCTGCCCAAGTCATTGAAAAACAACAACAACAACAAAAAACATTGTATATTTTTATTTATAGTATTTACATAATTCGGACTATTGTCCTCATCGTTGTTGCCATTTGTACGACGTTTCGGCCGTTGTACACTCCGGCCTTCTTCAGGTGCTAGGAATTTCGAACCGAACCCTTTATTAAAATCAATTGGCTAAGTCATCCTCATTTCTTGCGTAAAGCCTCGATTGGAAGTCATGAGTTATCTCCCTCCGCCTGCACGAGGGGAGATATTAAAATCAGGTGTTGCTGACCACATATGGAGGGAGAAAGGGGATCACTGCCCCCTATGGGGTGAAGTTGAAATAATAGAAAGAGAACGCTACTGGAAACTACGTAAACGAGCACATATTTTAGGCTTCAAAAATCTCCTAAGCTGACCAAGCATAGAGATGAACACAATATGGGAGCCAGTAATACGGAGTGCCGGAGAAAATCATTTGTGTCAAAACTGCAATACGATGGTAAAAACACCAGAGAAAACCATTAACATAAAAAATACTAGAGAAAACTATTAACATAAAAAATTGCATTATGAACTCTGGTAAAAAGGGATACTGGATATTAGGTTTGTGAATTCTAAAAATTCATTTGTTCTTGTTCATAAGAACACATAGCACAGTGGATATAGACGTTGGTTAGTTCCTGACTTGACTCTTAGAGTTGTGAGTCCAATACAAGACTAAAAGTAACTTGCAGGGTTAGAGGGAGATAACTCATGACTTCCAATTGAATATTTACGCAAGGAGTGAGGATGATATATCCCAGTGATTGTAATAAAGGGTTCGGTTCGAAATTCCTAGCACCTGAAGAAGGCTGGAGCGTACAACGACCGAAAAGTCCTACAAATGGCATCAAAGATGAGAAGAATAATCCGAATAATGTAAATACTGTAAATACTATTTCATCTCAGAAATATAGACAAATAGAATGATCTATTATTAAACGTCGTACAAATGACAACAAAGATGAGGACAATAGTCCGAATAATGTAAATACTGTAAATACTACCTCATCTCAGAAATATAGACAAATAGAATGATCTATTATTAAACGTCGTACAAATGGCAACAAAGATGAGGACAATAGTCCGAATAATGTAAATACTGTAAATACTACCTCATCTCAGAAATATAGACAAATAGAATGATCTATTATTAAACGTCGTACAAATGGCAACAAAGATGAGGACAATAGTCCGAATAATGTAAAGACTGGAAATACTACCTCATCTCAGAAATATAGACAAATAGACTGATCTATTATTAAACGTCGTACAAATGGCAATAAAGATGAAGACAATAGTCCGAATAATGTAAATACTGTAAATGCTACCTCATCTCAGAAATATAGACAAATTTTTATTTATATATACAAGTGTTGATGTCGTCATTTTGCTTGTGAAAAAGCAAATCACTTTGGACCCAATTTATATTCTCATTTTTTCTTGAAGAGATAATCAACATTTGGTTCGAGTTTATTCTCGCCAAATTGATTCAAGTTCTATTCTCGCCAAAATGGTTTAAATTTATTTTCGTCGACGAAATACCAGTGCATTCCTCGTCAATTATAATTCAAGCAGTATATTTTCGATACTGGTATAAAACAAGTCTATACTCGCAGATTGAATATAGGTTTGATTTCGGGAAAGCTAGATTACACAGAGCGATATACAACTGAGGAAGGCTGCAGGGCACAACGGCTGAAACGTTGTGACAAAAAAAAATACAAAGCTGGGAACAATAGAGTGAATATAAATGATTATATCGTTATATTGGTTGTTATCCGATCTAATTCAGTTGTATTTACAGGTTAGTAAAGTCCTTTAAAATTTGAGCTGGAGTGTTTATTCAATACGCTGCGTTAGAGTTTTCTATAATGGAAAAAAATCCTTATCACTTTAAAATGTTTTTAGTAGAACTTTCTAAAGGATCCATTTCTTTAATAGGAATTTTTCTAGGACTTTTTGAGAAACATAATGGAATTTTTTAGTTGCCTAATGCACAGTTTCTGAATTTCCGAGTATCCTTCTAGACTGACTGCAAATCAATTTTTTGTCTATAGCTATAGAGATATGAGATAGATTTCTGCTATTTCCAAGGGTATTAGTACAAAAGGAAATGCAACAGATTAAAATGGAATTAGACCTCGGCATACCAATTCCATCTTCTGATAGGCTATCTGCACGTCCTTTCCTTTATTACGCAGTCTCTCATATCCGCCTTAGTTAATTTTCCCTTGTTTCCCTGAAAGAGAATATGCAAATTCCACTGTCTGGCTTGAGGATTGAACTCACAAACATCAAGTAAATTGCATACTCTTATCAAATGCTTAGTTGGAGTAGATAGATCTATCTATCGCCCCGTTCACACTCCACCCACGTCAATTGAACAGGTTAAGAGGCTCATCCTTTGTTCCCTGTTTAGGATATAGTTTCCGGCTTTCTCTTTTCCAATCTTCTCACTTTTTTTTTCCAATTGGAGTAGATAGATCTATCTATCGCCTGGTTCACACTCCACCCACGTCTATTGAACAGGTTAAGAGGCTCATCCCTTGTTCCCTGTTTAGGATGTGGTTTCTGGCTTTCTCTTTTCCAATTTTTTCATTATTTCGTAGTCTCCTGCACATCAGTGGCGTTACCGCCTTGCTCGGGGTGATACAATTAAAAAAAAAGTTACGTTTGAAGTTTTGCTCTTTTTTTACTAACAGGTAACTGGAGTAGGTGGAGTACACAAGGACTCAAAATATATGATATCAACAACCATTATGAGAACAAAAGTTTGCTAACTCTTCAAATCGGAAATTAAGACAGAAATGGTTGTACAAAAAAATTTGATTTTACAAATGGCTGTACAACATAATTGTTATGGGGAAATACACCTATTCCTCAGAACTTTCCTGATGCTCAATATTAATTTCCTTTTTGTTTCCATCATTCCTAGGACCTCATCATTGCTCACATGCTCTGTCCATGATATTCGTAGCATCCTTCTATAGAACCACATTTCAGTTGTTTCAAGGTTTTCCTTCATCTTTGATGATATTGTCCAGCATTCACTGCCATATTGAAAAACTGACAACACATAGCAATCCAGTACTCTCTTCCTTGTTTCTAGCAAAATTGTCCTGTTCCTTAATACTTTACTCAACTTCTGGAATGCTTTCTTTGCCATGCCAATTTACCTTCGGATCTCTGTGTCACACTTTTCGTCTTCTGTCATAAAACTTCCCAGGTATTTTTTGAAAGATTGATAAATAAGAGGAAGTTTCTTGAAGTGATATTCAAAGAAAAAGAAAGAAACAATTATCTATGACTGAAGAAAGAAAAATTGTTGAATGGACACGTGCTGGAGGTTAGTGACATTTTCCCATACCTTTGAACTTATCAAAAGACGGAGCATTGGATACTTAAATATTTTTGTCCTTTCAGACGGCAATTGTTGCACTTGGTAAATTGTAATGCAACGGTTGGTCAGACAGTAGTATTACCATCAGGATTAAAATAATTGTGTATATGACCTGCCTGCTTCTTAAAACCCACTGCTGTACTCTCCTGAAACATGGACAAAATGCCGGAGGCATATAAATTGGCTCGAACGATTCTATCAACATTGCCTGAGAAAGGTACTTAACGTCAAATGGTAGCTTTTGACTCCAGACATTGAAATCTGAATGAAACAGTCAGTCAGTTAAAGTGCCATACGTGATACACGCTTAGGCGATCATGTCTCGAAAGAGACATGACTGACTGGGCAGAAAATTATCCCGCAGTAGGTTGCCATTGCTTTCTGCGGTAGACTGATTGCCGACCAAGGCTATAGAACCCAATCTGTCCTGCTATTTAACCCATAACTGGAAGGAAAGGTTAAATAGCAGGACAGGGTATTTGCGCGTAAGTGAATACAATGGATTCAACTGAAATTCGAACTCGGCTCCCCGGTTTCTCGTTCCGAGCCGATATCCACTGTACCACAACGCACATCCTGCAATGAAACAGTAGTGAAAGTATAACTTCAACCAAATGCGATGGGCAGTACACGTTGTGTGAAAGTAGGATAACTGAATTGCCAGCAAAATCTTAAAGATAATTTGAACGATAATCTGAATGTATTGCACATAGATGTGCAGCATTGGGAAGAACTATCTTTAAGCCGTACTAGTTGAGGAACTTTCTACAGGAATGATGAAATGGATTTGAAGATGAATGCCTCAGACATGCTCAGATCTCCGAAGAGGTGCACACTCTAATTTGCCAAATAATATGTAGTCGTGGAAATGTTGAGTGTGTGGAAGTCATCTGAAATGTGGTCATAAGAACCAGAAGCTAGCCAAATATGTTTATCTGTCTCGGCCAACAATACCTGTGTTGTTTGCAATAAGGTTTGCCGATCATCATCTATACTGAAAAATTCACACAGGAAAGTTGCAGGCCATGCATATCGAATCGACCCAAGCATGGATACAGAGTTTATCAGTCATATATGCTTCAAACCTATGAACTTGAATGCTGCGCTCAAGTGTCATTTTAGGGGACATGGACGCTGAACTGAGAAGGAAGACCAGTAATATGCAGTATGAGGCGGCGGCTCTGTTCTGAATATGATATGTGTCATGGGTCATTAACGGTAACTCCAGAAGGAACTCTTCCGAACACTATATATACTACGCCTCTCAAAAGAGAGAGTCGAGTTGGTAGTAAATCACTCCAAACCAGACTGACAGTCATACTAACACCTACCACATTTTGTATTGTTATTTCTTACTAATATATATTTGTTATTTCTACCCTGGTGGTCGTGTTGTTCTTTTCGGATCTCACCCTGGTCCGTAACAATATGGCAATCACCATAGGTGGTACTATCTGAACGCTTAAGAAACTAAAAACGGTAAATGGCAAACTTCAAAATTAAAATATGGGATACTGTAAAAAAATAGAAAGAAAAAACTATGGTTAACATCAAAAGAAGGAAAAATGTTGAATGAATGTCAATGTTCGAAGAAAGGAAGAATTGTTTTGATTGACTGATTCGTTTTCACAAGTTTAACAAACTTTTACAACTTATTAAAAGACAAAATATTTTTACATTATAAGATTTTTTTTTAGATAATAATAGTTTAGTGATACAAATCTTATTATCTCATAGCTGGGGACAGAACAGGTACATCCATACCTTTCTCAAGAGTTAGTAAATATAACGAACCCAATGTGAATTGAAACTCGGCTCTCTGCTTAAAAATTCCGGGACATTATCTTTTAAACCACCCAATCTTCCAAGCTTATAGCTCCTGTTATTCCTAAGCAGGTACTGATCTATTTTTTTTTTAATCGTGTCGCCCCAATTCACTGTCATTGTTGTGTAGGGGGTTACATAGGAGAAATTTCATGAGAAAGAGTGACAGGTTACGGGGATATCAGGAAGAGGGTAAGGGAAAGATGAGAGTGGGGTGGACGGAGAAAGGAGCATGAGAGAGAGAGAGAGAGAGGATGCAAGTTAGTGAGACAGGAGATGTCTATTGATTTTACATTTTAATTCTTGAAGATTGTAGCTGTCGGGAAAGCAAGTAAGCAGAAGGGAAGTGGGAGAAATGATTGAATAGGCTCGCCACTATATCTGTGAACGTAGGGGAGCCGATGTTTCAACGTGATATGGCCGTAAGCAGAAAGAAAGAAATAAAACAATGTCCGAATGAATAAAAAAAAGGAAAAAGAAAGGAAGAATACTCAAAAAATAAAGAAATAGAGAATGAAAGTGATTTCTGAAGAAGAAAGAAAGACGATAAGAAAGAAAACTAGATAAACAGCATTTAATCTGTCGGGCTTAAATGTGATAATACAACATTGTCGTTGGTCCAGAACAGAAGCATTGGACAACATCCAATCTATCCTACACTCCTTACTCTCCCTCATACGTCTTTCTCACCTCTACTCTCCTTTATTCTTCTTCTTTTTACCTCGCCCTTAAGTTTGCCATAAGTTTCACGAGTATGCTTTTTTTCTTCTTTCGTCTGGGCACCTTTCTCTGTTTTTGATTTACCTTTTAATTACTTCATATCTTTCACTCACGTTTAAAGTGTTACTCTCTTTCTGCGAATGCTCACTCTATTTTTTTTTTTTTTTTACACTATCGTATTTTTCTTTCTTTTTTTTTTCGCTAGAGACGTGAAGGCGACATTAGTTATAAGTGACGGATTTAGATAAAGTTTCCATAATTACACAGGTGAATTTCAAGGAGAACTTGAAGGCCGACGAAGTTCCTGCTCGGTGCTTGGCAGATTGCCTGTTCTGCTCCCGACACCATAGGAGTCAGTGCTAATAACACATTTACCACCTCCCCGCTTTCTACTCCAAAGCCATTTCTCTCTTTCTTATTTGTCACCCACCAAGCGACTATAAACGGTGTCTGCCAGTCAGAACACTTGTCTATTTGGTGCCTTTTGACTTTTAAAGCCACGTTGAAACAAAACCTTATTAATTGTCAAATCTTAATAGACCAATTACAGAATCATATCACAGTCACAAAGCATCCCCGAAAGAAGGCTATATATAAGTGGAAATATGACTGTATCAATAGTTTGTATATTTACCTGTGTTTACTTACCTTTTTTATGGTATTGTTCACTCAATATAAGTCTCAAGAGCCACTTAAAGTAGTGGCTTACTGCATTGGGTTGTTTTATGGACATTAAAAAATTATCGATTATATTTAGGATAGATTAAAGTTGAGCAAAGATTTGAATAGGTTTTAGATTGTACTATTTGGGGATTTGTAGTCTTTGTCAAATTTTAACAGACCAATTACAAAATCTTTACCAGACACAAAACATCCCTCAAACAAGGTTTTATATAACTAGAAATATGATTGTACCAATAATTTTGGTATTTACTCATTCTTACGTACCCTTTTTGACGCTGTTGTTGACTCAATGATGTGCTTTGTGGTGCAGTGGATATCGGCTCGGAACGACAACTCGGGGAGCCGAGTTCGAATTCCAGTTGAATTCCTTGCATTCACTTACGCACAAATACCATTGGGAAAGGTATTAATCCGTCTCTTTCCTCCAGTTAATGGGTAATATAATAGGACAGATTGGGTTCTATAGCCTTGGTCGGCAACCAGTCTACTGCAGAAAGCAATGGCAACCTACTGCGGGATAATCTTCTTCCCAGTCAGTCATGTCTCTATCGAGACACGATCGCCCAATGCGTGTATCACGTATGGCACTTAACTGACTGACTGTTCATTCAATGCAAGTTCCAAGACCCACTCAATGTAGGGGTTTACTGAATTGGTGTATGAATGTAAGAATTATAGATTATAATTAGATGTAGGAGAAATCAAGTTTGTCTCACGAATTCAAGACGTTAAGATGATAGTCATTGGGGAAGCATCCTCTCGGGAGTATGTTTAAAAATTTAGCGGCTCTTTGGAAGAAGCCGTCTGAATGAAATTTCCTTCATACCAATAGAATACGATGAGGATGATCGACCCTTTGTATGTGGCATGTTGGATCTTAGCTGCAAATGTTTGAAATGGTGCAACTGAAGAATGCACCTTGTCTAAATTTTTACCCTTAAAATAGCGATAGTGTAGCGATGGACTTGCAACGTTTCATCCGTTGGTGAGGTGGAAATAATTCATCACCTACAAGGCCGAGTAAACAATTTGGAACTCTGTCAAACCTGGAAAGCGATGATTGTGTAGCTCTAGACAAGATATGGCAGAAATAGCAATTTTTTTTTGTTTTGATCTAATTCTTGTACAGGATAGCAGGTAGAGTCAGTTATTTTCTGAAGTGGTATAATGAATTAAACATTTTTCCAACTTCTTTAGCGATATCTTTTACAATCGCTTCTCTCTAAGCAAGGCAGTGCCGCCACTGATGCGCAGGGAACTGCATACGAGGAGAATAAAGAGAAAGACGAACCAGTTAAAGGGGGTGTCAGAGAAAGGGCAAGAGAAGGATGGAAACACAGGTGTGAAGACAGTTGCGAAGTTAGAGAGGAAGGAAAAGAACAAGATTTACAGGGTGATGTAGAAAGAACTGGAGTCAATTGGATAAGAGATGGATATTGACATTGCATTTAAATTCCTAGAGGTTGTAGAAGTTCTACTTGAGGTAAAACTGAGTTTCAGTATATGCTCAAACCAGCGATCTTTATTGAGAGGGGAACCTTTCAATGTTCATTTTTAAAGTGATGTTTACCTTCTATAAGTCCCGAGAGCCATTTGGGGTTACAGACTGAGAGGCACATCTTATGCAGATATGTGGGGAAGATAACGATTAACCCTGGAATTGAACAGTTTAATATTGTAATGATCGGGGAAAATTCTCTTGGTTGTCGGTTCTACAGAGCAGCAGTTCGCGGGAAGGAGCTATCAAGGGAACTTCTTAACAATGGAATCCGTAAGTAATGTGAGGGGTTATTACAATGCGAGTCTTAGCTGTGAATGTTAGAACTGGTGAAACTAAAAAATATGTAGTTCGTCTGAATAAAAATAAAAATGAAAATAATAATTGTTGTGGAGTAGTTTTTTGCACTGAAGGTTATAGTCGCGCTAGGTCGGTTGCTAATCGACTTAACGTACCCAAAATGTTAGGAACTTGGTAGTCTTCCACTGAAAGCTGACTCCTTAGTATTCGGCTAACTGCCGACTAATATCAACTGCCAAGTAGTTCTACTGAACTTCAATAGAAGTCTAAAGAACTCCCATTAACTTTCTGTTAACTCTTATTAATATAGGACCCCCTGCGCGATAGTGGCAGTGGAATGCCTTGCTTGGAGTGAAATGATTAAAAAAAAAAACAGAAGGGTGAGTTCATTATCTGAAGAAGAGATGTGTTTCCCCATAACAGTAATAGAGCTGTGAGAGGTTTGAGACATTTTGTCTAGGAAAAGAAAATTGTGAATAGAAAATAATTTGTCACCCACAAGAACGCGGAGACACTTTTGAACTATATATATATTTTTAATCATATCACCTCACGCAAAGCGGTAACGCCACTGATGTGCAGGGGGCTACGTAAGAGTGAAAAGATTGAAAAAAATAAAATAAAAAGAAAAAATAAGAAAAAGAAAAGTGAAAAGATTAGAAAAGAGAAAGCCGGAAACCACATCCTAAACAGGGAACAAGGGATGAGCCTCTTAACCTGTACAATAGACGTGGGTGGAGTGTGAACCGGGCGATAGTTTAGTCTATCTACTCCAATTGATAAAAAAAATAAAAATAAAAAATAAGAAAAAGAAAAGTGAAAAGATTGGAAAAGAGAAAGCCGGAAACCACATCCTAAACAGGGAACAAGGGATGAGCCTCTAAACCTGTTCAATAGACGTATTTTTTTTTAAACAGGAAAGTGTAGACTAAAACTAGATCAGAGGAAATATAAGTTTTAGAAATTCATCGAACTAAAATGATGTCTGTATTAATCCAACTACATATGCGCATGGAGGCTAGGGGACGTAAAATTAAAATTTATTTTTTCAAAATACGTGTTTTGGGTTAAACTGATTTAATTTTGCAGTGGACCTTCGTCTTTAATTTGTTGTGGAATTGTGGCGAAACTTCACCTTAAGGTTGTAGTGACCGGTTTGTTCCGGAAGTAAGACACGGAACAAAATGGTGGGTTCAATACACTGTATTAGTACAAGAGGAAAGAAGATATTCAAAGGAAGTAATAAGAATAAGTAACTAGAAATAAGTCCGACAAGTATTATTACGCTGCGTATTCCTTGACTAGCCGCTGTCGTTAGCTGCTTCTGTTAACTGCCTTGTTAACTGCTCTCGTTAACAGCACTTATGGAAGCCACGATGGTAATCACATATAACAAGAGGAAGACCCCATTCCTCGTAGGAGGGCATCATAACAATTTAGTTTTTTATATGTTTTTATTACTTTTGTTATTAAATATCACACATAATAATAGAAGATCCGTCAAGAAAGATTAAATTTTATAAAGAACCTGCCGTAAATTTACTGTAACGAGATTTAGCGAATAAAGCTTTTCCTATAGATTTTGATATTTGTATTTGAAAGTCACGCTGGTAATCACATATAAAAAGAGGAAGAGTCCATTCCTCGTAGGATAGCACCATAAGAATTTATTTTTTTTAATGTTTTAATAATAGAAGATCTGTCAAGAAAGATTAAATTTTGTAAAGAACCTGTCGTAAATTTACTGTAACGAGATTTAGTGAGTAAGGCTTTTTCTATAAATTTTTATATTTGTATTTGGAAGTCAAGTATAACAAGAGGAAGACTCCATTCCTCGTAGGAGGGCATTATAACAATTTAGTTTTTTTATGTTTTTATTACTTTCGTTATCAAATATCATACATAATTATAAAAGATCTGTCAAAAAAGATTAAATTTTGTAAAGAACCTGTCGTAAATTTACTGTAACGAGATTTAGTGAGTAAGGCTTTTTCTATAAATTTTTATATTTGTATTTGGAAGTCAAGTATAACAAGAGGAAGACTCCATTCCTCGTAGGAGGGCATTATAACAATTTAATAATAATAGAAGATCCGTCAAGAAAGATTAAATTTTGTAAACAACCTGTCGTAAATTTACTGTAACGAGATTTAGCGAGTAAAGGTTTTCCTATACATTTTGATATTTGTAATTTGAATTTACTCGGGCAACTAGACTGGCAACATGGTCTCAACCTTTTACAGTTAGATCAACCAAATGCAGGAGACAATTCTATTCAAGAAGCTTCTTTTTTCGCGCTTCCCGCCTGTGGAACTCCCTTCCATATACTCGATTTGCTGACGGCTATAACTTCCAGTAATTTAAATACAAAGCCAATTCCCATCATTTATGAAACTTAACTTCAGCCCTTTCTACATCGCCCCGTGTATCTTGTTCTTTTCCTTTCTCTCTACCTTTACAAATGTCTTCACTCCTGTGTTCACGTCCTTTTCTTGCCCTGTAGCTGGTTCGTCTTTGTCTTCACTCTCCGCCGGCCTAATACTTTAACTCTCTTATGCAAGCC
The DNA here is from genome assembly GCA_037127315.1 of Ascarosepion bandense. Taxonomy (NCBI): domain Eukaryota; kingdom Metazoa; phylum Mollusca; class Cephalopoda; order Sepiida; family Sepiidae; genus Ascarosepion; species Ascarosepion bandense. The sequence continues at coordinate 3,720,783 of JBBBDQ010001011.1, forward strand.
CCTGCATATCAGTGGCGTTAACGCCTTGCTTGGGGTGAAATAATTTTTAAAAAATCTACGCGTTACACGAAAACATTTAGTACTTTATCCTAATTATCTATATTTCCACAAGATATGCACAGTTTTGTATATCAATTTCATGCCCTAGGTACGAATTTGCACGAGATACTACATTAGCAACTAGATCCCACCCTTTTACAGTGAAACCGATAAAATGTAACCGCAATTTCTACTCCAACAACTTTCTTTTCTCACACTTCCCGCTTGTGGATTTCCCTTCCACATACTTGCTTCCCCAATCACCAGGAGTTTAAATGTAAGGTCAATAGACACCTCCTAACACACTAACTCGCATCCATTCTCTCAAACACTCTTCCCATCTACCCAGCCCTCATCCTCGGTATTCTTACCCGTCTATCACTCTCCTTCTGACATTTCTTATATCTAAGCACTCTTTCTCATCACTTTCTTCTATGTAACCCCCTGCGCAATAGTGGCAGTCCTGGCCATAACTCAATTATGTCTCATTTGAATTCACATGCGGACCTACCAAACTGTATCTGTAACATACTCGTCGATAATGGATATATAATAGGATTATCAACATGTAAAAAAAAAGGGTTACAAATTATGTAAGCATTATTACTAAAAAAAAAATGTTAACACGCAATAATATCAACTAAAAACACGGCCAGATTCTGTTCTCTGTATTTGCAATTTAAATCATTCTTATGACTCTAAATACACGCACCTGCATCCGGCGACAAAGACTCTGATTGGAAGGTTGTGAGAAGCATGGAACCACCTCTTAATTGTAGTTATTTTTTTTTTTTTTAATCATTTCACCCTGAGCAAGGCGGAAACGCCACTGATGTGCAGGGGGCTACATAAATGTAAAAAGATTAATTAGAAAAGAGTGAGGAGTACAAACTAGTTAGAAAGGAACAATAGAAAGCTGAGAAAGCAGGTGCGATGACAGATACATAGGTGGAGAGAAAGGGAAGTTTATACAGGGGAGGGGAGAGAGCTAGAGTCCAGTGGTTAGTAGATGAGTATTGACTTTGCATTTAAATTTCTGGAGGTTGTAGCCGTCAGGAAAGCAAGAATACGGGAGTGAGTTCCACAGGCGGGAAGTGCGAGAGAAGAAGCTGCAGGAGTAGAATTGTCGTCTGCATTTGGCTAACCTGACTGTGAATGGGTGGGACCCAGTTGCCAGCCTGGTTGCACGAGTAAACACCTGTTGAGTTGTTCCCAGGTCCACCCTGAACCGGAGTGGTAGCGCCTGTTAGGGTTTCAGCTATGGGTAAATAGTTAACCCTCAAACTGGGGTCAAAACACTATGTAAGAATAAAAATACTTTTATAGAAATATATACATAAAAATAGACTTTTATAGAAAAATATACATTTTTGAAGAAAAAGTTATTACCATCACACATTTTTTAAGGAGTTATAATGGAACATCCTGCTATCCCCGAGAATAGAATGCTCTACTTTATACAAGTCGGCAATGAGCGGTACGAGAGAGAAAAAAAGGTCCTAGGCATTCGCCTGACTGCTTTATGACACTGTCAGTTCTCTGCCTTCGGGCAGAGGGCGCTCTCTGCTCCCGAGCAGAGAGCACAAACCCAGTCGTGGTTCCGCCGAAGGGTAGAACCACGACTGGGGAAAAATAGACAGACATTTTTTGGCCCGGCTATATGGCCTGGAATACCCACTATAAAATGACCATGTGTCACATCTGGCCTTGCGTGGGAAGGCTAGTAAATACAAAAAAGGTCTTAGGCGAAGGCATTCACTATTCGATAGTCGATTCCGCTCCAACCCGTAGCTTGCCTATATGTGTATTATTGTTAATTGTACCTTAGAACAACAAATCTGTATTTCTTATTTCTGGTGTGGAGTTCCATTCTTCAACTGATCATTTTATACTTGTATTCCTTTTCGGGATATATCAAATACAAAACAAGACATTTTCAGTTTAAAAAAAAAATAAAAGAATGAAAACAAAAATATTCCATTAAAATCTGACTAAATAAATTTCTAATAGACTTTTCACTATAATAAAACATTAAAAAATACCTTAAAACTTTACCCTTTTTTTTTTTTTTTTTTTTGGCATTAAATAATCCACAGTGGTTGATATGCCATTAAACAAAACTCAATCTCAAACACACACACACAAAACAATAATCAGTTAAAAGTAAAATAAAATTTCTCCTTGATGTCAGTTAAGTGCCATACGTGGTAAACGCTTGGGCGATCATGTCTTGAAAGAGACATAACTGACTAGGCAGAAGATTATCCCGCAGTAGATTGCAATTGCTTTCTGCGGTAGATTGCTTGCCAGCAAAGGCTATAGAACCCAATCTGTCCTGCTATTTGACTGATAGCTAGAATGGGAAAGAGATGTATTATATTATTAAGTAGTAATTAGTGGGGGATCAGTTTATTACTTCATAACAATAGAAAACCGATCCCCCACTTTATGCCCACTACAAGCCTTAATCATCATTCCAACTATTATATTCAGTCAGTTAAGTGCCGTACGTGAAACACGCTTAAGCGATCATGTCTCGAAAGTGACATGACTGACTGGGCAGAAGATTATCCCGCAGTAGATTGCAATTGCTTTCTGCGGTAGATTGCTTGCTAGCCAAGGCTATAGAACCCAATCTGTCCTGTTATTTAACCACTAACTGGAAGGAAGAGACGGATTAATACCTTTCCCAAGGGTATTTGCGCGTAAGTGAATGCAATGAATTCAACTGGAATTTGAACTCGGCTCCTCGATTTCTCGTTCCGAGCCGATATCCACTGCACCACAACGCACATCTGAAAGCGCTAGGGTATATAAAGATGGGGTGAGGGATCCTCGAAATATTTCGATTTAATGAATCCACAGATTTTAATTTTACAGTAATTTTATTTCTCACAGTTTAACATACTTCAAATGATAATATTTTATCTGAAGCAAATTCTCAATTGTTTACAGCAAGTAAGCATTATCCCCAATGAATGGAAAGGAGAAAGATTAAAGAAATAAGAGATAGAGACCAAAACTTATTTATAAATGGAATTGTGTGTGTGTGTGTGTGTGTGTGTGTCCGTTACCTATAGACTCCGAAACGGCTGAACCGATTTTCTTGAAAATTTACACAGTGTGTGTGTGTGTGTGTGTGTGTGTCCGTTACCTATAGACTCCGAAACGGCTGAACCGATTTTCTTGAAAACTTACACGTCTGCGAGTGTTCTTAGCTAGGTTTAGTGTCGAGGTACTCTCGATGAATATCGAAAATCGATAATCAAAAAAGTCTATTTATATTGTCGTGTGTTTTTTTACTGCTGAAATATATTCAGCACTTTTGATCATTAATTTGACATTAGTTTATTGATGGTTTGTTTGTTTTTATGGTTAAAACTTATAGTATTTGTAATCGGTTTTATGGTTTATATAATACAATATCTTTGCGTTATTTGTATTATCTGACTAATACCAGGTTAATTGGTGTGATAATGTAGTGTTTATGCCACCAGCGTGTGTGTTGTCTGAGTTATTACTTTAAAGAAATATTCACCAGTTTATCCATTTTATACTCACCTAGAAACATTAGTCTTTTGATCGTGTATTTCCCCCTTTTTACTTTTGTAGTCCCCGTCTTATTAAAAAATCTCTATTTTAGTCATGATTTCATTTTGTTTCTCCCCCTCCTGTTTTCTCGCAGTGCAAATTGTGCATTCTTTGTCAATCAACTTAGCAACGTATTCTTCTGAGGAGGTGTTGGTCGGAAAGGATCTCTTAACAAAGAAGAATGCGTGCTGGTTTTTGGAAATCTGTGTATATTCTCTGTGGCATCAAATTTCTGTATATATATATATATATATATATATATATATATATATATATATATATATATATATATTGTGTGTACTTGGGCAGCCTTTTTTCATTAAGACAGGTTTCGTTGAATAATATAGAAAAATTTTGTTTATTTATTTTGTGTAGGATCCTTTCGTATAGTCTGATAAACTTGATAGTGCTATCGTTAAAATACGAAAAGAAATCACAGTAATTGTTGATTTTTTTATCAAGTCTGAGCTTTCGGCTTACATAAGCCATTATCAAAGAATGAACATTAACATATAGTGAACATAGAACGTTTAAGTTATTATTGTCTTTTTTATTTAATTCTCTTTGTTTAATTCCACTTTGGTAATAACTTAAATGTTCTATGTTCACTATATTATTCAACGAAACCTGTATTAATATATATATATATATATATATATATATATATATGCGTGTGTGTGTGTGTGTGTGTGTGTGTATGTGTGTGTGTGTGTGGACGCTGAAGTCAAAACTGAGTGGCAACAGTCTGTTCTCATGCACACAAAATCTTCATGCCGTGAAACATGAAACAGATTTCGACGCTTGGTGTTAACCCCGGCGTTTACTTTTATAGTTACATACATTCTATTTCTGGCATACATTAATATAGTATACCTAAAAAATACATTTTTATCACACACACACACACACAACACACACACACACATATATATATATGTGTGTATTGATGGATTGAGCACTATGGAGGAATGGTTGACTTTATAAAAACAGTAGCTACTCACGTATCTACGCATCGTTCATTCAGTAATAAATTTGAACACTCTCGACTAATGGCTTGTGCTTACATGGTATATAACACGCTAAAGTCCGCCTTCATCTACCGAACGCTCATAGCCTAGAATTCGGTCGCGTTTCAATCGGATGTCTAACCGTACTGATGATCTGCGAAACAGATCAGTCTGCGGATGACTATATATATATATATATATATATTATGGACTCTCCCGTCGATTACGACGTATGAGTGTCTAACTCAGTTAGACAGCCACACAACGAATTGTTTAGAGTGGTGAAGGCTTGTGTAGCACCATCCACACTTTTTGGAACTGCTGATAGCAAACAATCGGTGCAGAAGTTCGACACAGATCACATGAACAGCAGACCTCAGTTATTTAACCCATAACTGGAGGGAAGGGACGGATTAATACCTTTCCCAAGGGTACCAGTGCGTAAGTGAATGCAGAGTGTTTGACCCATATATATATGTGAAATGATTTGTTTGAACATTATTTTTGATCGATACTCATATTTAAGTAGATATTCTGTGTTTAATTAAACAGAATTATATATTTATATCTACTATCCTGATTACTGACGATAAATCTTTATTACGAAAATGTGTCATTCGGCAGGATTCGAACCTCCGACCCCTATCCACATACATGAGTATCGATCAAAAATAATGTTGAAACAAATCATTTCAAATTGTCCGTTGTTTATAACCAAGTGTCGTCTTTGTTAATTTCCGTAACATGTTTATATATATATATATATATATATATATATATATATATATATATATATATATATATATAACACTCTGTTAATTTCTATCTATTTCTGCCATCTTATTGTTTTATTTTTCATTCTGAACATTTTTCTTTCATGGATAAAAAGCGTTTTGTTTATTTCATTTTGTCTTTTAATTGTCACTATCTATTTATTCAGTCTATTAATGTCTATCTATCTCAGTGTATTAGTGTCTTTCAATGATGACATTTTTAAAGACCAAAGGACGTTAAAGATTTTAAGGGATTTGCTTGTGTAGAAGAAAATAGTGTTTTGGTTTTATTGTATAAAAGTATTTTCCAAACATAATTGTTCTAGCACTTTCGATCATAATCTTGTCCATTATTTTTTTTAATCATTACACCCCAAGCAAGGAATTCCACTGCCACCATTGCGCATGGGGCTACATAGGGGAAGGTAAATAGAAAGAGTGGTTAGATATAGGAAATGTCAAAAGGGGGGTGATAGGTAGTTGGGAGGATGTGAAGAGTGTTTGAACGAATGGAAGCAAGTTATTGTGTTAGGAGGTGTCTATTGACCTTACATTTAAACTCCTGGAGATTGTAGCCGTCGGGGAAACAGTCGGGAATTCTACAGTCGGGAAGTACGAGAAAAGAAACTGTTGGAGTAGAAGTTGCAGTTGCATTTTATCGGTTTCACTGTAAAAGGATGGGATCTAGTTACTAATCTAGTATCTCGTGCAAATTCGAACCTAGGGGGCACCAGTGATCTAAGTTCATCGGAGCAGAAGCCATGGAAGTATTTATAGAAGAGACACAGGGAAGCCACGTCGCGGCGGTGAGATAGAGAGACTGCAGGCGGTCTGCCAAGTCGGTATCGATCACATTACAGACCCTCCGCTGTACCTTGTCGAGAAGCCCAAGGAGAATAGCAGGGGCACCCGACCAGATATGGCAACAGTATTCAATGCACGGGCGGATGGTAGATTTATAAATGTGCAGGATAGATTCAGACGTAAAAAACCTCCGGGCCCTGCACAGAGAACCGACTTTCATAGCAGCGGACATTAAAAACAAAGAGGTGTATATATTTGGCATTATTTAAATTTAGCATTGTAGAATTTGTGCGTTGTGAGGACGTAATCAGCTGGTTCAAAGGAAAGTGAAGTTGTTCACATATCAGGAAATCACATAGATTTAGCAACACTGATTCCTATGTTCAGAATTTTTTTTTCTTTATAAGCGTTTCACCCCGAGCAAGGCATGTCACTGCCACTACTGCGCAGTAGAGTGGAGAAAGGCTGATTAAATATAGGAAATGTCAGAGGGTGGGTGATAGGCGGGTAAGGATACTGAGAATGAGGGTTGGGTAGATGAGAGTGTTCTGAGAATAGTTGGGAGTTAGTGTGATAGGAGGTGTCTATTGACCCTACATTTAAACACCTGGAGATTGTAACTGTCAGGAAAGCAGACTTGTGGAAGGGAGTTCCACAGGCGGGAAGCGCGAGAAAAGAAGCTGTTGGAGTAGAATTTACGGTTACATCTTATTTGTTTAACTGTAAAAGGGTGGGACCTAGTTGCTAATCTAGTATCTCGTGTAAATTCGTGCTTAGGCGGCACCAGTGATCTAAGCTCATCGGAGCAGAAGCCATGAAAGTACTTGTAGAAGAGGCACAGGGAAGCCACATCACGCCGGTGAGAGAGCGGCTGCAGCCGGTCTGCCAAGTCAGTATCAACCACGTTACAGATCCTCCTTTGTATTTTGTCAAGAAGCCCAAGAAGAGCAGCAGGGGCACCCGACCAGATATGGCAGCAACATGTGTGAATGGTAGATTTGTAGAGAATTGATTTTAGATTGCGAACTTCACTCAGTATTAGACATTTTGTAGTTTTTTTATTTCCCTATACGTTGCAATGGGTGAACTGTTTGCATATTTTTAATTCTGAGCATGCATTTTGTTTGCTTTTTATTTCGTCAGCTGCACAATATAGTAGGGCTAGTTGGGCACCGTCTGTTAGAAAAAGAGTACCAGGCTACAATTCACTCAGTCAAAAAGTTGAAAACGGCGCGCTGTACTGCTTAGGTTCGTGTCAAAAATGTGCGTTGTGGTGCATTGGATATCGGCTCGGAACGAGAAATCGGGGAGCCGAGTTCGAATTCCAGTTGAATTCATTTATTCACTTACGGGCAAATACCCTTGGGAAAGGTATTAATCCGTCTATTCCTTCCAGTTATGGGTTAAATAACAGGACAGATTGGGTTCTATAGCCTTGGTCGGCAACCAGTCTACCACAGAAAGCAATTGCAACCTACTGCGGGATAATCTTCTGCTCAGTCAGTCATGTCTCTTTCGAGACATGATCGCCCAAGCGTGTTTCACGTATGGTACTTAACTGACTGTATCAAACTGAAAAGAGTGCAGAGGATTCAGAAAGAGTTGGATGAGTCTAAAGGTGATTACGAAGTGATGGCAGATCAGAAAACTCTCTCTGATCATTCTCGAAATTGATGGAGAGTGTCTCATTATCAACATGGAGGCGTACATAAAGTGTCTTATGAAGATAGTGCTGCCTTGGTTCAAGCGGGTGTCAGCTGGAAGGACTTTGCATCGTACAACACAAGCAGGATAATCCAGTCATTGCTTTTAGACAATTTCCGCAACCACATCAATCTTTACATCTGACCGCCTAACCCCAGACTGCAACCCCCTTGATTATTACGTGTGGGGCGCAGTTGTGCGAAAAACAAACAAAACTCTTTGTAACAAACTGAACTGAAGGCAAGAGTTATGGCCGTATTCAACAACTTAAACAAGGGGACCGTCCAGAAGAGATATAGGAAATTCCGAAGTATTCCAAAATCGTTTGGAAGCCATGGTTGAAGACCATGGCGATTGTGTCGAATGAATTTACTCTTTTGTATTTCAAGATATTTTTGTGTAATTTTGCTACATATATCTGTCATGATGAAATGTTATTTCATTTTTTGCGTAATTTAGACGACAATTTATTCATCGCAGTCGGCATTTTGGCTGAAAAACATATTTTATCAGAATATTTACACAATCTTCTCCATTATTATTTCCGAAGTTGGTTAGTTAATTTAAAGCCAGGAAATATTTTTAGACTTTAAAAAGAATTTGTTTTGATAATAATGGTTGAGTTATACAGCTCTTACTAACTGACCCATAGCTTCGGGGGAAAACATGGATTCATACCTTTTGCACACACACACACACACACGCATATATATATATATATATATATATATACAAAGTGAGAGAAAGAGAGAAAGAGGGAGAGTGATTATATATTCAAGTACGAAAATACGAAATTTTTCTAAATCCGTTACGAAATGCATATTTTTAATTGATTTGTGTAAATAACATTATTTTTAATAGATAGTCATAATTGTGTAGATACGCTGCCGGAATTCGCATAGTGTCCTACCAAGATTCTTGATTATTCAGGCCGGTATACACAAGCAAATATACTATTTAATTATTAAAAAAAAGGTATCTGCTCAAATACAATGATCCATAAAAATAATGTCTAAAGAAATAAATGAAATATATATATATTTATATATATAAAATAGATAACCTAAAGAGCCAACACACCTACCTAGGCTTCACCTAACCAGAACTTCTGGGAAGAGCCAACCTTCCCTGAAGTTCCGGTTAGGTGAAACAGAGTCTGGCATGCTAGCCTTTTATGCAAGCTGCGAGGCTATGGTATAACTGGATAAGGTCAAACAATTTTTGACCTTATCTAGTCATTCCTTTCAAATCGCACAATGAAGTTAGTATTGAACGAACATGCCTCCCAATGCTAACATACGGACGCAGGAATCTCTCAAGGATCTATTCTTGGTCCTATGCTTTTCTTTATTTACATTAACGATTTCCTAGATTTAATAAGATCCCAAGTAGGCATATACGCTGATGACACTACGGTTTACTCTCGCCTCAATCAAAAATCTGCTGAGGCTGACAAAGCAAACCTCGCAGAAAATGACCTCTAATCCGTGGCGAACTGGGGTAAGAATTTTTTTTTTAATCATTTCACCCCGAGCAAGGCGGAAACGCCACTGATGTGCAGGGGGCTACATAAATGTAAAAAGATTAATTAGAAAAGAGTGAGGAGTACAAACTAGTTAGAAAGGAACAATAGAAAGCTGAGAAAGCAGGGACAATGACAGATACATAGGTGGAGAGAAAGGGAAGTTTATACAGGGGAGGGGAGAGAGCTAGAGTCCAATGGTTAGTAGATGAGTATTGACTTTGCATTTAAATTTCTGGAGGTTGTAGCCGTCAGGAAAGCAAGAATACGGGAGCGAGTTCCACAGGCGGGAAGTGCGAGAGAGGAAGCTGCAGGAGTAGAATTGTCGTCTGCATTTGGCTAACCTGACTGTGAATGGGTGCCATCTGGTTGCACGAGTAAACACCTGTTGAGGAGGCATCAGTGACTTAAGTTAGTCTGAGCAGAAGCCATGAAAGTATTTATAGAACAGACAAAGGGAGGCCACAATTCGACGATGGGGAAGTGGCTGCAGTCGAGCCGCCAGATCAGTACCTATGACATTACAGACTCTCTTTTGGAGCCTGTCAAGAACACTGAGGGGAACGGCAGGGGCACCTGACCATAAATGGCAGCAGTACTCCATGCACGGACGGATGGTTGACTTGTATATATGCAGGATGAATTCAGGTGGAAAAAAACATCCTGGATCGACATAGTGACCCAACCTTCTTAGCAGTAGATTTTGCTATGGATTCAATATAGTGGTTCCATTTGAGGTCTGAGGACAGGGTAAGTCCGAGGAGGCGTAGTGTATTACTCTCCGGGAGAATCGCTTGGTCCATGCTTATGGGAGGCAGGAGAGGTTGCCTGTAATGGTTGACAGACAACAGCTTGGTCTTAGATGAATTGAAGTTGACAAGCCACTTCTTGCCCCAGTTCACCACAAAGTGTAGATCCCGTTCAAGGTCAGCAGTGAGATTATGTCTGTCCGCCACGACAGGTTTCTTACTGGTGCGGGAGTATATTGTAGTGTCATCTGCGTAGATGCCTACCTGGGACTTGATCTCATCTGGGAGGTCGTTGATGAAAATAAGGATGAGCGTCGGACGAAGAGGCACGCCAATTCAGAACGACCTTCAATTCATTTTGCGGTTATTTAAGAAAGATTGCATTAGGTCAAACAGGCGACCGATAATACCATAACCGCGTAGTTTGCATAGGAGGCCAGAGTGCCAAACCCTGTCGAAGGCCTTGGAGATGTCCAGAGCAACCGCACGAGCCTCGTCAGACTCATCAAGGGCCTGTAGCATGTACTCCGTTACGGTTGTTAGCAGGTCGGCTGTGGACCTGGCAAAGCGGAATCCATATTGCCTGTCGGAGAAGAGTTTGTGGGCGGTGAGATGATGAACTATTTCAGCATTGATTATAGCCTCGAATACTTCAGAAGACTGATAGGGCGATAGTTGGATGGGTCCGAGGGTTCACCACAATTCTTAAATACAGGAACGACTGAAGAGAACTTCCAGCATGCAGGAAAGCAGGAAGCAGAAAGGCAGTAGTTAAATAGTTTAGAGAGGACAGGGGAAAGTTCAGGAGCACACCTCTTAAGGACTATCACCGGGATTCCATCGTCTCCACACGCCTTATGGGGGTCGAGTTTTGAAATAACTCTGTATACTACTGTCGGGGTAATATATACGTCGTGCAGTTTGGCCTCAGTTCTAATAGGGAAGTCGGGTGGGTGTACTCCGGACGAGTCGAATGTGGCGTTGGATGAGAATCTGTGGGCAAAGCACTCAGCTTTGTCCGCAGATGACGTGAGAACCTCAAATCCATGGATTAAAGGAGGTATTGAGGATTTCCTATTGTTAAGCACTCGTTTACAAATCCTCCAATAGTCCTTGGAGCCGAACTTGCGGTCAGCTATGTGCTGTCGCATTCTCTCAGCAAACAACTGTTTGGCGTCATTTAGGGTTCTCTTGCACTCATTGCGAGCAGATATGAACAGGCGCGCCTTTTGTGATCAGTTGACTGTCTCTGGAATAGACGGAAGTAATGGTTCCTGTGGGCAATGGACGCTGAGCAGGCCGGAGAGAACCACGGAGAGGAATGAGGTTTTAAGCAATACTTCCTGGTGGGTATGAAGGCATCAATGCCAGCCTTCACCCATGACGAGAGCTCACAGGCACAGTCATCAACTGATAGGTCGAACACTTTTCCCCAAGGGATGTCGTAGAGGAAATCGCGAAAGGCATCCCAGTCAGCTTTTTGGTAGAGGTAGGGGTCCTATAGGTAGGGGGCTCCTGAGGGAAGTGAGATTGGAAAGAAATACTGAGAGAGACTACAGCGTGGTCGGAGTTGCTCGTGAATTTTAATGCTTCCAAAGCGAAGCTGCTATCTATTAACCGTAACAGACAATCGCTGCTAGCCTCCCCACCCCCACCCCATTAGCATGGATCAGGCTATTCTCCCTGAAAGCAAAACACTGCGCCTTCTCGGTTTAACTCTCTCAACAGACCTCAAGTGGAATGACTATATAGAATCCATCGCTAAATCCACTGCTAAAAAAGTCGGTTCTCTGTGTAGGTCCAGAAAGTTTTTTTCCCGCCTGAAATCATTCTGCACATATATAAATCTAAAATCCGCCCGTGCATTGAATACTGCTGTCATATCTGGTTTGGTGCTGCTGCTATCTACATCGGGGTCCTTCACAAAATCTATCGAAGAATCTGTAATGTGATCGATCCCGACTTGGCAGCTCAGATAGTCACTATTAAATATATATATATATATATATATATATATATATGTGTGTGTGTGTGTGTGTGTGTGTGTGCATGTAAAAATTAAGACAGAGACGTTATTCCATTTTTAAGCGAAAGTATGGGCCTATTTCAGGCGAACTAACTTCAGCTTCCGTACAGAAGATTTTACACGATTCGTGTAAATTTTCTCTACAATAAAGACTGAAACTGAAGATGGTTCCCCTGAAATAGAACCATACTTCCGCTTAACCATGGAATAACGTGTCTGTCTTAATTTTTACACATATTTGTTCTATATCTATTTATATACATATATATTTTGAGCTCTCCTAGAGAGTTATTCTAAAATTTTATGTACAGGATACTCCTTTAGATTCTTCTATATCTACACTGAATATATAAATATATATATATATATATATATATATATATATATATATATATATATATATATATACTCAGTTATGATCTGAGATTAAGGACAGGATGGTTAAATAAAAAGAAGACAAGCGGAAAACTGTATTTAAATCGCCTACGCCTTTCGTCCTGTGATGGAATTTATCAAGGCAAAAAGACGAAATGAGCTTTATTCTAAATTACGTATCTATAAACAAACAGTATTGGCAACTATAAAAATACGCTCACAAATCATTCAAAAAGATTAATAGAATATTTTAGTTTTAGAATTCCTTCATGTGTAGTGCAAAGTCACGAGATGTTAAAATGAAGGGAATTCAACCGTTTTCTTTGGACTTTTTATTATGTATGTTAATCTGTTTTAGTTGGTGGAGAGTTTGAACCAGACGATAGGCAAACCTCTTCCGATTAGTTACATATGAAATTTCGAACCCACCTGAAATCAGGGTTTAGAAAACTTACTTCTTAAGCAGACATTGTCACTCTATTGAAAAGACTAACGTCAAACTAAATAAAGCTTAATAAGCATTGAAACCTGTCAACTACGTTTTGTTCTCTTCTATAGCAGGGTTAGGATTTGGGTTAGGCTTCGGGTTAGGATTAGGTTAGGATTAGGATTAGGGTTAGGGTTAGGATTAGGGTTAGGATTAGGGTTAGGATTAGGATTAGGGTTAGGGTTAGGATTAGGATTAGTATTAGGATTAGGGTTAGGGTTAGGATTAGAGTTAGGATTAGGATTAGGGTTAGGGTTAGGATTAGGGTTAAGATTAGGGTTAGGATTAGGATTAGGGTTAGGGTTAGGATTAGGGTTAGGATTAGGATTAGGTTAGGGTTAGGATTAGGATTAGTATTAGGGTTAGTATTAGATTTATTTGTGAGTTTTATGACTTATCAAACATTTGTAGGTTATTTTAAATCTAAAATATTTTTGAATTTTTAAGAAGATATTTTTTGAGTTTTAATACTGAATACTATAAATCATTATAGATAATACTGACTTTCGGATTATTTAACCCATAGTTGTGGGGAGAAAATTTGGATTCATACGTTTTCAAAGGATATTTGCGAGTAAGCGAATGTAACAAACTCGACTGGAATGTGATCTCGGATTACCAGTTTTTCATTTCGAGCTGTTATGTATTACAACACCCGCACAACCAAGCTTACAACACCTGATGCTCTCAAACCGTCACTCATCTATGTGCTGAACAGGTTGGCGTTGCTTATCTTGGGTGATCGGACAAAAAACAGTATTTTAATCTGATGTGGTGGTAAGTCCAACAGTGTGTGACAGAAATACTTATGTATTCTGTCTTTTATTATACATTTATAAATTTATGCACATGCCATAAATTATAACGTAACTTCGATGTGGTACAAGGCTGAAAGCATGAGACACTTAGTTAGGATTGAACTCATAACTCTTAATTGTTCTATCGAGACAAACTTGTTAACCGTTACACCAAGTTGAAGGACCCTTAAGATGATATATATTTTATGTATTCTCCACTTTGAAAATGAACTTCGAAAAGCAGAAAGATGTAAGCGTTTGTTAATCAAGTATGCGTCTTTTCTCCGAAAATATCACACCTATACAGCGAGGCTATCCTAATAAAACTCTTAAGTTATACCAGAATTTATTTTTGGCGAACACAGTCGTGACAACATGAGATACGTAGATTACACTGTGTTGATCGCAGACTCTGCAAAAGAAACTACAGGAAATTTAGCAAAAAGTGCATCCCAAAATGCTAAATACAGGTTAGAGACACTGAAATCAAGCAGGTACAAAATTGTTATAACAGAAGACGGAAAGTGCGACACAGAGATTCGAAGGCGAATTGGCCTGTCGAAGGAAGCATTTCAGAAGTTGAATAAAGTATTAAGAAACATTTCGCTAGAAACAAAGAGGAGAGTACTGGATTGCTATGTGATGTCGGTTTTTCAATATGGCAGTGAATGTTGGACAATATCATCAAAGATGAAGCAAAAAATTGAAGCATCTGAAATGTGGTTCTACAGAAGGATGCTGCGGATATCATGGACCGAGGATGTGAGCAATGACGAGGTTTTGGAAAGTATGGAAACAAAAAGGAAATTAATACTGAGCATCAGAAAGAGACAACTAAAGTTCCTGGGACATGCAATGAGGAAGGAGGGCTTGGAGAACCTGATACTAACAAGCCAGATGAAGGCGAAAAGAGACAGAGGAAAAGCAGCGGATAACATATTTGAAGGACCTGATCAGGTGGATGACCAAACGAAGGTTGCATGGTGCAACGGAAGAAAGCGTGCTAAGAGCCACCAGGGACAGGGAAACGTGGAAAGCCATGATCGCCTACGTCCTGAAAGGACAGGGCGCATAGAAGAAGAATATACATGCCAACTGTTTTTGTGAAATTATATTTGGGTATAAAATGGGGGATCAATTCTATATTATAATCAATATATAAACTGATCCCTTGTTTTGTGGCCATGTTAGTTTCTATACATTTATATTCTAAATTTATGGGCTTGAGCTAGTGGATGGCAGAGTGAGGTTTGGGTGGTGCAACAGGAGAAAGCGTGCTAAGAGCCACCAGGGATAGGGAGATGTGCAAAGCCATGATTGCCTACATCCTGAAAGACAGGGCACATAAGAGAAGAAGGAAAGAATAAAAGCAGTCAAGAAAGATCAGAGGAAAGGTTTAACTGTACAAATACGGAATGTACGATTGATAGCAAAACGAATGGCCAGGAAAACGAGCTATAAACTGGAAACGCTAAATTTGGGGAGTGTTTTAACAGGCAACGAAAAATTAGGCACGGAAATAAAGGAAATAATTTTCGCATCGTATCGTGACCTAGCGACAAAAAGTAAACACACAACGATAACCCAAAGCGAAGAAGATTGTGGGCTAAGCCCGGTCAATCAACGACATCGGGGGCAAAGCCAACATCCATGGTTCAAAGCTGCATTTAGTGCGAGACACGACACAGCGATTTTGCAACATAACAACGCTAGACCACACGCTGTAAAACGAGTAAAAAACCTACTTCGAATTGCTTAAATGGGGGTCCTACTCCATCTGTCGTATTCACTAGACATTTCCCCCAATCGCTGTTCTGATCAATGGTACATGGTTTCTCCCAGAAATGGTTTGACCTCTGGTTAGCCTTAAAAAAAAAACTTGTCGTCTTTCAGACGCTGAATTCAAATGATGCAAGAGTGATGGGAAAATGTAGCGATGAACAATATTTTCAGTTGTACGTGGTCCTAGGCATGACGGTAAACTGCGTCCGGCAGCAAGGCCTCTGAATGAGAGGTTATGAGGAACATGGAACCACCTCTTAATTGCTGTTTTTCTCAGGTCCACCTTGACCCGGAGTGGTAGAACCTGCTAGGGTCCCAGCTATGGGCAAATAGTTAAACCCTAAACTGGGGTCAAAACATTATGAAAGTATAAAAATACACCTTTATATAAATATACACATAAAAATAGACTTTTATATTAAAATATACATTTTTGAAGGAAAGACATTGCCAACAATACATTTTTGAAGAAAAAATTATTACCATAATACAGTTTTAAAGAAGAAAAATTGTCGGCAAAACATTTTTGAATACAAAACTAGAAGACATTTTCAGTTTTCTAAAATAAAAAAGAATAAAAACAGAAAATTGTCATTAAAATCTGACCAAATCAACCTTCTCAGTATAACGGAACATTGAAAAAAATACCTTAAAACCCCACCTTTTTGGCATTAAATAACCCACAAAAGTTGATATGCCATTAAACAAAACTCAAACTCAAACTCAGTTATATGTTTCTTATTAACTTTTGTAAATAAAACATTCAGTCAGTTAAGTGCCATACGTGATACACGCTTTGGGCGATCATGTCTCGAAAGAGACATGACTGACTGGGCAGAAGATTATCCCGCAGTAGGTTGCCATTGCTTTCTGTAGTAGACTGGTTGCCAGATAAGGCTATAGAACCCAATCTGTCCTTATATTTAACCCATAACTGGAGGGAAGAGAAGGATTAATACCTTTCCCAAGGGTATTTGCGCGAAAGTGAGTGCAACTGGAATTTGAACTCGGCTCCCTGATTTGTCGTTCCGAGTCGATAGCCACTGTACCACAACCATTACTTTTCATTAAAAAAACAGTGTGACTGTATTCAAAGCACTAATAAAAACTGTTTTGTTTTTATTCGAAATAAAGAGTACTGTAATTCTATCTAACACTAATTTTTCTTTATACCAGCCATTGTTGAACAATTTCCTCACAGATAAAAAGGAGACGCGGGGAAACAGGAAAATGATTCTACAGAAAATTGCTGAGAATACCATGGTCATTTGTAACTAAGAATCAGAAATCGAAATTTGGAATAGTGAATTAGAGTGGACTAAATTATTGATTCGTGAATTTGGTGTCAAAATAATTACGAGTTCACTCCCTGGGCCGTACAGTGCAGACTCAGTGGAGACGGACCGTACAGTGTTTGAGCGGTACTAGTAAACAAAATATCCCTATACATGGGCGAAGGTTACCAGTATCGACAAACAAATGGTGAAGGCCAAAGTGCACAACGTCGAGAAGTTGTGACATTAACAACAACGATGGCAGCATTAGTCTGCAAGTTAATAATATGAATAATGAGGGTTCATCTCAAAAGTAAATAAATTAACCCCTTTCGTTACATATTTTGTAATGGAAAAAATATTTGGTCATATTCGATGCGGTAACATTCATGATCAAACTCCATATTTTTGGACGCCTCTCATAGAGTGCTCGATATCAATCAAGATCTATTCTTTTATGTCACCCTAAGCATATGACCTTGTGTCAACCTTAGTGCTTACTTATATGTAATAGCTAACCAGTATGACTTACATAGATACCTAACATGGCCTAGCAGAGACGGTTGGATTTCAAATGAATATTAATTTCGAATCTCAGGGAAACGTATTTCCCTCAGGTATTACATAACCTTCAAGAAAGAAAAACTACCATTTAAGACCTGACCCTGTGATATTCTATGGGATAGGAGCCTCCATCAGTCAGTTAGTTGTCATACGTGATACGCGCTGTGGGCGATCATGTCTCTAAACAGACATAGCTGACTGGACAGTAGGTTGCCATTGCTTTCTGTGGAAGGCTGGTTGCCAAGCTATAGAACCCAATCTGTTCTGTTATTTAACCCATAGTTGGAGGGAAGAGACGGATCAATACCTTTCTCAAGGGTATTTGCGCGTAAGTGAATGCAAGGAATTTAACTGGAATTCGAACTCGGCACACCGATTTGTCGTTTCGAGTCGATCTCCACTGAACCACAATGCATATCATGTCATTCTATGCTGGTAAGAGCCTACATATCTATCTTAAAAGTTAACCGTACCAACTAACTTAATGAAGCTACTCCTCCTCCTCTTCATTCCCTTTCTTTCTCCCTCCTACTACTAACAATAGATTGAATCCCCTCCATCTTTATTCTTTTCTTCAATACCCAATATACCCAGTCTTTTATATCACTGCAATTGGTATGGCGAAAGAAGTATTCCAGAAGTTGAGTAAAGTATTAAGAAACAGGACAATTTCGCTAGAAACTAGAAAGAGAGTACGGATTGCTACGTGCTGTCCGTTTTTCACTATGACAGTGAATGCTGGACAATATTTTTTTTTTTTAATCATCTCACCCCAAGCAAGACATTCCACTGCCACTATTGCGCATGGGGCTACATAGGGGAAGGTAAAGAGAAGGAGTGGTTAGACATAGGGAATGTCAGGAGGAAGGTGACAGATGAGTAAGGATACCGAGGATGAGGGTTAGGCAGATGGGAAGAGTGTTTGATAGAATGGGAGCAGGTTAATGTGTTAGGAGGTGTCTATTGACCTTACATTTAAACTCCTGGAGATTGTAGCCGTCGGGGAAGCAATCGTTTCGAAGATGAAGGAAAAAAATTGAAGCAACGTAGTTCTACAGAAGGATGCTGCGGATATCATGGATCGATTATGTGAGCAATGATGAGGTCTTGGAAACGATGGAAACAAAAAGGAAATTAATACTGAGCATCAGGAAGAGACAGCTGAAGTTCCTGGGACATGCAATGAGGAAGGAGGGCTTCGAAAACCTGATACTAACAGGCCAGATATTGGGAAAAATAGATAGGGGAAAGCAACGGATAACATATCTGAAGGACCTAATCAGGTGGATGACGGAACGAGGTTTGCTCAGAGCCACCAGGGATAGGGAAGAGTGGAAGGCTATGATCGCCTACTTCCTGAAGGGTCAAGCCACATAGAAGTATAAGAAGAACCTCTGTGCACTAGTGGCGTTCCCGCCTTGCTCGGTATGAAATGAATAAAAAATTTTTAAATATCATTTCACCCGAAGCAAGGCATTCCAATGCCACTATTGCGCAGGGGGTTACATCGGGGAAAGTGATGAGAAAGAGTGGTTAGTTATTGGAAATGTCGGCAGGATAGTAATAGACGGGTGAGGATACCAAGGATGGGGGTTGGGTAGATGGGAAGAGTGTTTGAGAGAATGGTTTCGAGTTAGTGTGATAAGAGTTGTCTATTGACCTTAGATTTAATTCCTGTCTATAGACCATAGATTTAATTCCTGGAGATTGTAGATGTCGGGGAATCAAGTACACGGAATGGAATTCCACAGGCGGGAAGTGCGAGAAAAGAAGCTGTTAGAGTAAAAATTGTGGTTACATTTTATCTGTTTCACTGTAAAATTGTGAGACCTAGTTGCTAATCTAGTAGCTTGTGTCAATTCAGAAATTATTTAGTTCTTGGTCATAATTAAATGAGACCAGTACATAGTTGTATTAAAAGTGTTCAATACAATTATATTGTAGAACTTTTGAATATTTTTTATTTGTAAACGAGTTATTATGCAACCCAGGTTTCTAAATTTCGGTGTCTTTAAATGATTTACAATAACATTGACTGTTTTTTTTTTAAACGCTCACGTATATATAACAGCTGTCTTCCCTTAAATTAAAAAAATCTATCGTATACAGCTCATTTCTAAGAATCAAACGTATATGCTCAGACCATCCAGATTTTCTATACAACATTAACAACCTAACAAAGAAATTTCTAAAATGTAAATATCCAATAAAAATAATAAAAGAAGCACTAAATAAAACCATCCACATAAATCGTAACACACTTCTCACATACAAGAAAAGAAAAAAACAACAACCGGATTCCCATGGTTTTTAACCACAATCAATATTCCCACACACTTATTCAAAATTTAAAAAATGATTACAAGAACCTCCAAACAACATCAAAGACATTTTCGATAAACCACTCATAAATGCAATGAAATAAACACCCAACCTATCAGCTATCCTCACTTCTACCAAATATCTAAAAAAATACAAACCTATCTGGGAATTTCCAATGTAAGAAATCTCGCTGTCTAGTATGCAAACATTTAGTAAACCATACAGTATTTTCTCTACCCAACACCAACATCAAATTATACCCACCACGCCTCACCTGTGACAGCCAAAACATAATATACTTTCTCTTCTGTTCAATATGTCCAAATAGTGGATATATTGGTGAATCTGGAAATAGCTTTAGATTCCGTTTCAATAATCACAAACTAAGCATACGCCAAAACAACCCGTATTCCTCCATAGCAGTACACACAACCGGGGCACACATTAGAAAACTGCAAATGTTTACTAATAGATTCTGATTTTAGTTCTACATACTCACGCAAAAGGAAAGAAAAATACTGAATTTTAAAATTAAATACATACAGGCTAGGGTTAAATAGGGACTTAGGTGTTTTGAATCTTTATAAATATTTCAATAGTTAAACATTTTTTAGATACACTTAAAAAATTTTCTTTAAAACAACATTTATAAGTATTATTAAAGATAAGTTTACGTTTATAAATATTAAAAGACATCTGTCGCTTTCTGCGTTTTCTAATTTAAATTTTAAAATCATTTGTTTCTGATGAAAGGCCGAGGACGGTCTGAAATATCAAATATAATAATAGAAATAAATAAATACTGTCAAAAATCTACATTTTTAAACTTACAACTTTTTAGTAGTTTTTCCTATATATATATATATATATATATATATATATATATATATATATATATATATATATATATATAGGAAATCAAAAATTAGACAATCAAAAATTGTGTTATATAAGCTTGATTAAAACCTCGTCATTCGTGGTCGAGAGGTCTAAGACGTGCCATATCACATGATAGCTTCCCCTATATGGATAGGGGTCGCAGGTTCGAATCCTACCAAATGACACACATTTTCGTAATAAAAATTTATCGTAAATAATCAGGCCGGTAGAAATAAATATATAATACTGTTTGTTTATAAACAGAAAATCTACTTAAATGCTAGTATCGATCAAAAACAATGTTCAAACAAATCATTTCAAATTGCCGGTCGTTTATAACCATGTTTCGTTAATCTTCGTTAATTTCCGTAATATATATATATATATATATATATATATATATATATATATATATGTTAAGAGGTACAAAATTGGGATACTGTTTTGAAAACAAGGAATTTATTGTTAGTCTCAAAGGCCCTTTCGTTCAACGTCAGAAACAAAAAGAATATTAACAATGAAGATGTAACAAAGTCTTGAATCAAGAAAAAAAGACATCCATAAGATCATAGACATGTCTCTCACAGCAGGCCAGAGAGAATACGGGAAGTATGATAAACATTTAGAGAAATACTAGAAATCTACATGAGAACTGTGGAAGATATAGACTACGAAAACGCTATTTAAGAAAAGAAAAGACAATGTTTCTCAATATTTTAAGCATATTTTTAAAACACTTGCATAAAATTATAAAAAATATTAAAAATACAAGTATTTCTAAAAACATTGTTTTTTCTTGAGAAAAGCGGTTGTACTTGTAATCAACGTGATAAAGGGAATGAAACTCAGTCAACGTGAATGAAATGCAACTGAAACTTGAATTTCTTGTCTACAAGGAATTTAATAATGCTACTGTTAATATTAATAACTAGCGGAACCCGTGACATTTCCACAGAAGGTTGATTATGATTTCCTGGAAAAATGTTATTGTCATACTACAAAGGATAGTAACGTCTTCAAACATAAAGGTATTGGATAATGAAATAACGATAACACAGAGTGTAATTTTTATTAAAATACCTATAAAAGTAATTTCCATAGAAGCTACTTTACTGTAATCATATATTACATTAAGCGGCGTATGCACAGACCATAACCAAAATACTGTACGGTATTTTGTGAAAGATTTTGAAAGAGAAAGCGTTTTTTTATTACTGTGTCCATTGTAAATAGAGAAGACCAACTGAGTAATGACCAAGGGTGTAGAGGCCAGAAACTTCGTTATTAGATCGCGGGATACGACAACAAACCTACCTATTTTTACTATATTGTACAGTACACACACATATACACACACACAATTACTGCTACAACCACCAGCTTAAGCTGCTACTGATACAGTAATGCTATAGGCTCTCTCCTCCTACTCTCTCACTCTTCACTATGTAATATAACAATCTGGCCCCACCCGAGGAAGGCTGATGCAAGCGAGGGTGTTTCCGGTCGTTGAAAGGAACGGATGTCGTTTGACCTTATTTCCGGCAGCAGCGGAAATAACTACAGAGGCAAACAGAACAGGTGTCTCTGAGAATTACGTGGCGTGCGTGGGCGAGGCAAAACCGGAAGAAAAAGTCCCGGTTCTGGAATATTATAAAAAGACCTCGGCACACGGATTCGCCAGTAGAGGAGCAACAGAGATCGGCCGGTGAAGAGAGACACAACAGATAAGACTACACTCCCGTCAACCCATTAGAAGCGCGCTCTCTCAATTCTCTGTTCCCTATTCTACACGGTTCATCGTCATTAATAAAAATATAACTTTATATTTTTATATATATGCGTGTTTGTTGTTTGTCGATATATGACAACTACTCTTCCGTTTGGTAAAGGCGAGAGAAAGGCTAAGAAGAGTAGCGTTTATAGATTATAAAAAGATAGAGGGGAAGGAAAAGCTCGGGTAGAGAGTGGCGTAACGGACGGAGGAACTAAGTAACTATGTAACTAAGTAAGGAACAATCAGAATTATTATATGATGATAGAATATTAATTAATGTGTTTGCATTTCATCTTCCTTTAGACAACTACCGTATATACTCGTGTATAAGTCGAATTTTTTCTATGACAACCACTCCAGATGTATTTTTACCTGCTTATAGTTCAACTGGTTACCGAAAAGGCATGATGCTTAACCTCTTCAAAAAATTACATGCGCTCCAATATGTATGTTTAGTTTTTGTTTCTTGTTGTTTTTTTTAATCATTTCACCCCAAGCAAGGCGTTAACGCCAATGATGTGCAAGGGTTTACATAGGAAAGTTGAAGTATTAGGCAGGAGGAGAGTGAAAACAAAGACGCACCTATATTTTTTGTATGACTTAACCACCCCAGAATTATTTTAGCTGCTTATAGTTCAACCGGTTACCGAACAGGCATGATTTTTAACCTCTTCAAAAAAATTACATGTGCTCTATATTTGTTTTGTTTTTGTTTTTAGTTGTTATTTTTTTTAATCATTTCACCCCAAGCAAGGCTTGAAGCGCAGGGGGTTACATAAGAGAGTTGAAGTATTAGGCAGGAGGAGAGTGAAGACAAAGACGAACCAGGAACAGCGTGGGAGAGAGGGCAAGAGAAGCATGTAAACATAGGAGAGAAGGCAGTTGCGAAGGGGGAGAAAGAAAAATAACAAGATACACGGGGTGATGTAGAAAGAGCTGGAGATAAGTGGACAAGAGATGGGAATTGACTTTGCCTGGGGGGTTATAGCCGTCAGGAAAGCAAGTATATGGAAGGGAGTTCCACAGGCGGGAAGCGCGAGAAAAGTTGTTGCTAGAATAAAATTGTCGCCTCGATTTGGTTGCTCTAAATGGGTGAGATCTTGTTACCAGTCTGGTTGCCTGAATAAATTCTTGTCGAGGGAGCATCAGTGACCTAAGTTCGTAAAATTTTGTAAAATTCTGATAATAAAATTTCGCAATATACTCGATAATATAAACAATTAGAAAAATAAAAAAAATTAGTTTTACCACGTCATTATAGATTTTACAATATCACGAATGTACTGACTTTTGAAAGTATATTTTGTTTATGGCTGAAGGCGAGTGTTGGGGGTTGTCAGGCTTTTGAAAGTAAGAAAGATATTCTAAAATGAAGCCCACCCAGGGGTTGGTGTTTGGTTAGTTAATGATAATAATTACGGCACATTTAACAGAACAAAACCGTCAACAATAGACAATACGTAACTAATCGGTCTCGTGTCTGCTCCAATTTAGTACCACTTCACTAAGTGAACAATGGAAGGTAACCTGCGCTGGGCAACGAATTTCACTCGCCTCTTTTATGCCAAGTTCACAAATGGAACGACCTATTTAGCTGACAAGAGATCGGTAAAGCTCAATAACAATTGAATCTGCGGTGTTGGTCCGATTAACTTTTAAAGATAGTCATGTACAGAGTGATTGAAAAATAGCTCCCTATTTTATATATGATGAACACTCCCGTCTTGTAAAAATTATAGTTAGACGGTAGAGTCTATCATGTATAAAATAGGGAGTAACTTTTCAATCACACTGTATACAGTTTACTGCTAAACTTACCCCCATATAAGTAGGAAAGTACACGTGATTGATTTATTTTTTACAGTTTATCAAGTTTGCTGGTTATTTAAAGCCAGAAAATATTTTTAGAGAGTAAAATAGCTCCTTATTTTATATATGATGAACACCCCTGTCTTGTAAAAATTATAGTTAGACGGTAGAGTCTATCATGTATAAAATAGGGAGTTACTTTTCAATCACACTGTATACAGTTTACTGCGGGTTATTTAAAGCCAGAAAATATTTTTAGAGAGTAAAATAGCTCCCTATTTTATATATGATGAACACTCCAGTATTGTAAAAATTATAGTTAGACGGTAGAGTCTATCATGTATAAAATAGGGAGTTACTTTTCAATCACACTGTATACAGTTTACTGCTGGTTATTTAAAGCCAGAAAATATTTTTAGAGAGTAAAATAGCTCCCTATTTTATATATGATGAACACTCCTGTATTGTAAAAATTATAGTTAGACGGTAGAGTCTATCATGTATAAAATAGGGAGTTACTTTTCAATCACACTGTATACAGTTTACTGCTGGTTATTTAAAGCCAGAAAATATTTTTAGAGAGTAAAATAGCTCCCTATTTTATATATGATGAAAAACTCCTGTCTTGTAAAAATTATAGTTAGACGGTAGAGTCTATCATGTATAAAATAGGGAGTTACTTTTCAATCACACTGTATACAGTTTACTGCTGGTTATTTAAAGCCAGAAAATATTTTTAGAGAGTAAAATAGCTCCCTATTTTATATATGATGAACACTCCTGTATTGTAAAAATTATAGTTAGACGGTAGAGTCTATCATGTATAAAATAGGGAGTTACTTTTCAATCACACTGTATACAGTTTACTGCGGGTTATTTAAAGCCAGAAAATATTTTTAGAGAGTAAAATAGCTCCCTATTTTATATATGATGAACACTCCTGTATTGTAAAAATTATAGTTAGACGGTAGAGTCTATCATGTATAAAATAGGGAGTTACTTTTCAATCACACTGTATACAGTTTACTGCTGGTTATTTAAAGCCAGAAAATATAATAACTATTTACTGATAAAAGTCCGACTAATTTTATCTATATTCATTATGCCACCTACATATCCAAGCTTACAGTACCTGGTATTCCCAAGCGGTTACCCATCTACAGACTGACAAGTGTCTACGTTGCTTAACTTCAGTTATCGTACGAGAACTGGTGTTTCAACGTTAGCCTATCAATCTCAAAGAGTCATAACATCCACATATATTAATAGTATATAGAATTAACTTATTAGTTTTTTGTCTATTTCTGAGATGAGGATTTTGTAATTATTTACATTATTTAGATTGTTAGGACTGTTACCATTTTCATGTCGGACGTTTAGGTCGTTGTACACCCCAGCCTTGTTCAGGTGATTAGAATTTCGAACTAAACTATCTATTTCGTTCACCGGAGTAGATTGTTCTTGTTCCATGAGCCATGCCTCTTCTAGGTGTCTAAAAATCAGTTATCTCTCTTTAATTCAACTCTTAAAGATTTTGTTCACTTTTGCCATAGTCAGGTATTGGACTTACGACTCCTTTGGATCAAGTTACTGGATTCAAACAACGATTTTATCCACTGAGCTATGTGTACAAGTTCATGTGTAGAAATCTTTGGTATTTATAAATCTAATGTCGCATTAATCGTTTTTAACATGGCTCATATTACAATTCTGTTGTTTATTATTGCTTTTCTCTCGCATTCCGTATTACTGGTTCCCATAATGTATTCATTTTTATGCTTGGCCCACTAAGGATATTTTTGTTACCTAGCATAGGCCACAAAAATCAAATTTAAATTTGTCGATGATAAAAATATAGAACTTTGAAATGCTAATTATTCTATTTGTTCCCACCCCTTCAATAGATGACCTGAGATTTGGTGATAATAAAAACTGTTAATTTTCAAATGCTAACCAGTGCTATTATTAAACCTCACTTTCGCCCCCGTCACTTCCTTAGTGTCAGCAGAAGATGAGCTGAGAATTGCTGTTCGGATGTTTGTAAACTTGAAACCTTCTGATCAAGAATTTGACAAGCAAATAAACAAAATCTTGCCAGTTATCTCCCTTATTGTTATAATGGCATCACACATTACAACGGTTGAACTCTTCCTACAACTACATATACTTCCCCTCACAAGAGGAGAGATCAGAGAGAGAGATGGGTAGAAAGATCCGTAGGAGATCAGCATAAGCAGATGACCGGAGAGCGATAGGCAGAGATAGGTAAGACTGCTACCGTACAACAATTGCGAGTCCCAATTACAGTATTACTTCCTAGCCCGTATTTATTCGTTCTACTAACAGAGTTCCACGTATATGTATTTTGATGTGTTTAATATATACTAGCAGTATAGTTATAGGAAATGTCAGTAGGAGGGTAATAGACGGATGAGAATACCGAGGATGGGGGTGGAGTAGATTAAAAAAGATCTTGTGAGAATGGATGCGAGTTAGTGTGATAGGAGATGTCTATTGACCTGACATTTAAATTCCTGGAGATTGTAGCCGTCGAGGAAGCAAGTATATGGAAGGGAATTCCACAGGCGGGAGGTGCGAGAAAAGAAGCTGTAGAGTAGAAATTGCGGTTGCATTTTATCGGTTTCACTGTAAAAGGGTGGGACCTAGTTGCTCGTGTAAATTCATACCTAGGAGGCACCAGTGATATAAGTTCATTGGAGCAGAAGCTGTGAAAGTATTTATAGAAGATGCATAGGGAAGCCACGTCACGTCGGTGAGATAGCGACTGTATCCGAGCTGCCAAGTCGGTATCGATCACATTACAGATTCTACGTTGGATTCTGTCAAGAACCCCGAGGTAAATAGCAGGGGCACCCGACCAGATGTGGCAGCAGTATTCAATACACGGGCGGATGGTAGATTTATATATGTTCAGGATGGACTCAGACGGGCAAAACGTCCTGACGTTGTACAGTGAACCGACCTTCTTAGCAGCGGATTTAGCAATGGATTCAATGTAGTCATTCCACTTGAGGTCCGCTGAGAGTGTGAGGCCAAGGAGGCGTAGTATCTATATTCCTAATTTTACTATACATATACGGCATTATTGTTAGAACATTCTTGGTTATTATAATAAATCCTTCAAACTTTTATATTATCTAAAATTATAATAATCATAGGGAATCTAATTAGCGATGTCTATATGACGTCAGTGTGAAACCGCCTTCTCCTCGTTAATGGAAAGGTCCTGTATGCGGCTCATTGAATGATTCGCTCGACTACAAGACGCCTCCACGTTGTGCATATGTTATGTTTACCACGAAAACCACGATAAACAAATATAAAAACTGATAGATATTAATAATGGAATATAATATTTTTATGCAGGGTTTCTCTGATATCACGAAAAATTATTCAAGTGTGGCACAAGTGTAAAAAGGTTGAGAAACTATGAGCTAGATTATTAGGATCATCTACATTATTTAGAATTTTATATTACATTTCATAATACACAAAAGTGGCAACATCCTTTACTAATTCTTTTGAATTTCAAGAATAATAATTTCATAATACACAAAAGTGGCAACATCCTTTACTAATTCTTTTGAATTTCAAGAATAATAATTTCATAATACACAAAAGTGGCAACATCCTTTACTAATTCTTTTGAATTTCAAGAATAATAATTTCATAATACACAAAAGTGGCAACATCCTTTACTAATTCTTTTGAATTTCAAGAATAATAATTTCATAATACACAAAAGTGGCAACATCCTTTACTAATTCTTTTGAATTTCAAGAATAATAATTTCATAATACACAAAAGTGGCAACATCCTTTACTAATTCTTTTGAATTTCAAGAATAATAATTTCATAATACACAAAAGTGGCAACATCCTTTACTAATTCTTTTGAATTTCAAGAATAATAATTTCATAATACACAAAAGTGGCAACATCCTTTACTAATTCTTTTGAATTTCAAGAATAATAATTTCATAATACACAAAAGTGGCAACATCCTTTACTAATTCTTTTGAATTTCAAGAATAATAATTTCATAATACACAAAAGTGGCAACATCCTTTACTAATTCTTTTGAATTTCAAGAATAATAATTTCATAATACACACAAGTGGCAACATCCTTTACTAATTCTTTTGAATTTCAAGAATAATAATTTCATAATACACAAAAGTGGCAACATCCTTTACTAATTCTTTTGAATTTCAAGAATAATAATTTCATAATACACAAAAGTGGCAACATCCTTTACTAATTCTTTTGAATTTCAAGAATAACAATTTCATAATACACAAAAGTGGCAACATCCTTTACTAATTCTTTTGAATTTCAAGAATAATAATTTCATAATACACAAAAGTGGCAACATCCTTTACTAATTCTTTTGAATTTCAAGAATAATAATTTCATAATACACAAAAGTGGCAACATCCTTTACTAATTCTTTTGAATTTCAAGAATAATAATTTCATAATACACAAAAGTGGCAACATCCTTTACTAATTCTTTTGAATTTCAAGAATAATAATTTCATAATACACAAAAGTGGCAACATCCTTTACTAATTCTTTTGAATTTCAAGAATAATAATTTCATAATACACAAAAGTGGCAACATCCTTTACTAATTCTTTTGAATTTCAAGAATAATAATTTCATAATACACAAAAGTGGCAACATCCTTTACTAATTCTTTTGAATTTCAAGAATAATAATTTCATAATACACAAAAGTGGCAACATCCTTTACTAATTCTTTTGAATTTCAAGAATAATAATTTCATAATACACAAAAGTGGCAACATCCTTTACTAATTCTTTTGAATTTCAAGAATAATAATTTCATAATGCACAAAAGTGGCAACATCCTTTACTAATTCTTTTGAAATTTCAAGAATAATAATTTCATAATACACAAAAGTGGCAACATCCTTTACTAATTCTTTGGATCTCCAAGAATAATAATTTCATAATACACAAAAGTGGCAACATCCTCTTTACTAATTCTTTTGAATTTCAAGAATAATAATTTCATAATACACACAAGTGGCAACATCCTTTACTAATTCTTTTGAATTTCAAGAATAATAATTTCATAATACACACAAGTGGCAAATATCCTTTACTAATTTCTTTGAATTTCAAGAATAATAATTTCATAATACACAAAAGTGGCAAACATCCTTACTAATTCTTTGAATTTCAAGAACAATAATTTCATAATACACAAAAGTGGCAACATCCTTTACTAATTCTTTTGAATTTCAAGAATAATAATTTCATAATACACAAGTGGCAACATCCTTACTACACTTTGAATTTCAAGAATAATAATTTCATAATACACACAAGTGGCAACATCCTTTACTAATTCTTTTGAATTTCAAGAATACACTTTACAATAATAACAAAAGTGGCAACATCCTTTACTAATTCTTTTGAATTTCAAGAATAAATAATTTGCTAATACACAAAAGTGGCAACATCCTTTACTAATTCTTTTGAATTTCAAGAATAATAATTTCATAATACACAAAAGTGGCAACATCCTTTACTAATTTTGAATTTCAAGAATAATAATTTCATAATACACAAAAGTGGCAACATCCTTTACTAATTCTTTGAATTTCAAGAATAATAATTTCATAATACACAAAAGTGGCAACATCCTTGTTAATTCTTTTGAATTTCAAGAATAATAATTTCATAATACACAAAAGAGGCAACATCCTTTACTAATTCTTTTGAATTTCAAGAATAATAATTTCCATAATACACAAAAGTGGCAACATCCTTTACTAATTCTTTTGAATTTCAGAAGAATACTCATAATACACAAAAGTGGCAACATCCTTTACTAATTCTTTTGAATTTCTCTGAATAATAATTTCATAATACACAAAAGAGGCAACATCCTTTACTAATTCTTTGAATTTCAAGAATAATAATTTCATAATACACAAAAGTGGCAACATCCTTTACTAATCTTTTGACTCTCAAGAATAATAATTTCATAATACACAAAAGTGGCAACATCCTTTACTAATTCTTTTTGAATGAAGAATAATAATTTCATAATACACAAAAGGCAACATCCTTACTAATTCTTTGAAATTTCAAAAGAATAATAATTTCATAATACACAAAAGTGGCAACATCCTTTACTAATTCTTTTGAATTTCAAAGGAATAATAATTTTACAATACACAAAAGTATAAAAGATCTCGCATTAATTCTTTGAATTTCAAGAATAATAATTTACACACACACAAGTGGCAACATCCTTTACTAATTCTTTTGAATTTCAAGAATAATAATTTCATAATACAAAAGTGCGGCGCAAATATCCTTTACCAATTTTTCGAATTTCAAGAATAATAATTTCATAATACACAAAAGGCAGAAGATCTTTTACTAATTCTTTTGAATTTCAAGAATAATAATTTCATAATACACAAAAGTGGCAACATCCTTTACTAATTCTTTGAATTTCCAAGAATAATAATTTCAAATACGAGCAAAAAGTGCAAGGCAATATCCTCGTTTGAATTTTTTTGAATTTCAAGAATAATAATTTTTACAATACACAAAAAAGGTAAGAATATCCTTTACTAATTCTTTGAATTTCAAGAATAATAATTTCAGCAATAAGAATAAAGTGGCAAACATCCTCTTTTGCCACCTTTTGAATTTCAAGAATAATAATTCTCATAATACAAAAGTGGCAACATCCTTTACTTTAATCTTTTGAATTTCAAGAATAATAATTTTACAATAACAAAGTGGCAACATCCTTTACTAATTCTTTTAATTTCAAGAATAATAATTTCATAATGCACAAAAGTGGCAACATCCTTTACTAATTCTTTTGAATTTCAAGAATAATAATTTCATAATACACAAAAGTGGCAACATCCTTTACTAATTCTTTGAATTTCAAGAATAATAATTTCATACTATACAAAGTGGCAACATCCTTTACTATTTCTTTTGAATTTCAAGAATAATAATTTCATAATACACACAAGTGGCAACATCCTTTACTAATTCTTTTGAATTTCAAGAATAATAATTTCATAATACACACAAGTGGCAACATCCTTTACTAATTCTTTTGAATTTCAAGAATAATAATTTCATAATACAAAAGTGGCAACATCCTTTACTAATTCTTTTGAATTTCCAAGAATAATAATTTTCATAATACACAAAAGTGGCAACATCCTTACTAATTCTTTTGAATTTCAAGAATAATAATTTTACACATAATACAAGTGGCAACATCCTTTACTAATTCTTTTGAATTTCAAGAATAATAATTTCATAATACACACAAGTGGCAACATCCTTTACTAATTCTTTTGAATTTCAAGAATAATAATTTCATAATACACAAAAGTGGCAACATCCTTTACTAATTCTTTTGAATTTCAAGAATAATAATTTATAATACACAAAAGTGGCAATGTCCTTTACTAATTCTTTGAATTTCAAGAATAATAATTTCATAATACACAAAAGTGGTAACATCCTTACTAATTCTTTTGAATTTCCAAGAATAATAATTTCATAATACACAAAAGTGGCAACATCCTTTACTAATTCTTTTGAATTTCAAGAATAATAATTTCATAATACACAAAAAGTGGCAATATCCTTACTAATTCTTTTGAATTCCCAAGAATAATAATTTCATAATACACAAAAAGAGGCAACATCCTTTACTAATTCTTTTGAATTTCAAGAATAATAATTTCATAATACACAAAAGTGGCAACATCCTTTACTAATTCTTTTGAATTTCAAGAAATAATAATTTCATAATACACAAAAGTGGTAACATCCTTTACTAATTCTTTGAATTTCAAGAATAATAATTTCATAATACACAAAAGAGGCAACATCCTTTTACTAATTCTTTTGAATTTCAAGAATAATAATTTCATAATACACAAAAGTGGCAACACACCTTTACTAATTCTTTTGAATTTCAAGAATAATAATTTCATAATACACAAAAGTGGCAATATCCTTTACTAATTCTTTGGAATTTCAAGAATACACTTCTATAATACACAAAAGGGCAACATCCTTTACTAATTCTTTGAATTTCAAGAATAATAATTTCATAATACACAAAAGTGGCAACATCCTTTACTAATTCTTTGAATTTCAAGAATAATAATTTCATAATACACAAAAGTGGCAACATCCTTTACTAATTCTTTTGAATTTCAAGAATAATAATTTCATAATACACAAAAGTGGCAACATCCTTTACTAATTCTTTGAATTCTCAAGAATAATAATTTCATAATACACAAAAGTGGCAACATCCTCTTTACTAATTCTTTGAATTCCCTGGCACATCATAATACAAAAGGTACCATCCTTTATACACCTTTGAATTTCAAGAATAATAATTTCTACAATACACAAAGTGGTAACATCCTTTACTAATTCTTTGTTCTAAGAATAATAATTTCCACAATACACAAAAGTATAACATCCTTTACTAATTCTTTGAATTTCAAGAATAATAATTTATTTTGCAAAGCCAAGAATCTGCTTGGAACAAGAAAATTGAAATGCAAAGAGAATTATGAATAAGCTTTAATATAACCTTGAACTAATATTTGTCTATATTAGATGAGGTAGTAGTTACATTATTCGAAATATTGTCCTCATCTTTGTTGCCATTTGTGCGACGTATCGGCCGTAGTACGTTCTGGTCTTCTTCAGGTGCTAGGAATTTCTAACTAAACCGTTTATTACAATCACTGGAGTATATCATAAAAAGAAATACTAGAGAAAACCATTAACATCAAAAAATTGTAATATCAACTCTGGTAAAAAAGAGTTAGTGGACATTAACTTTATAACTCCCAAAACTTCAGTTGTTCTTGTCCTTAAGGACACATGGCCCAGTGGATATAGTTGGTTAGTTCTTGACTTGACTCTTAGAGTTGTGAGTTCAATACCAAGCTACAGCAGTGGTGAACAAGTAAGAGTTAGAGGGAGATAACTCATGATTTTCAATCGAGGCTTTACGCAAGAAATGAGGATGATATACTCCAGTGATTGCAATAAAGGGCTCGGTTTGAAATTCCTAGCACCTGAAGAAGGCTGGAGCGTACAACGGCTGCAGCGTCGTACAAGTGGCAATAAAGATGAAGACAATAGTCCGAATAATGTAAATTCTTTGACCCTGTACTAAATTAAGAAAAGCTGAGTAATGTTTGAATACGTCTCAAACCTTGGAATATATAATTAATGACATGCAAATGATATGATACATTAACGGAACTACACATGCTCATACAGAACTAGGTTAGTGAATAATTAGAAATATATATCGTAGTAAAATTGTTTTCTCACCTGTTTTATTAAACCCACACAGCGAAAAGATCTGAAGAAAATTAAAAGACCTAACACAATGTCTTATCGAACAAAATCATAAGATACACGACATACCTAGTGATGGAGTAGTGTAAAACAGTTGGAAGATATGGAATAATTCTTTGAATCATAACCGGAATCGTTCTTTTATTATTTAATACACAATTTAACTGAAAGTCGGCATAAACGTATAAAAAGCAAGGTGAAACAGACTGTTTAATAATAATGCTATGGGATTAACTAAATAAAATATATTTTTTAAATATTCTGAAAAACTTGCACCAAGCAAATATTTCTATGTTTTCACTTCCATTGGCATATTTCGGCTCATGCGTCTTCCGATTTTCGGCACATATAAGCTGGAAATGACACACTTTGAATTCTCTTGTCTCCAGATTTCTTAATCAAAATTTCTCAACTACTCGAATTAAACAATTTAAAGAAAAGTGAGCCAAAAATTTAATGTACATATGTAATAAATTCAAACATATTTTTCTTATAATTTGGCGTGTGTATATAACTGTACATGTAAACTAACTTTTAACTAATAGATAGACATGTAGTTACATTCTAATCTGAAAATTTCATTGTATAAGTTTCGATCGATGTGAGCAGCATTTATTAATGAATTATGAATTATGCGGTATGCGGTGACAAAAAATATTTAAAATAGAAATACATTAATCAACTCATGATATTATAAATCACATAAAGTACGAGTATATATATATATATATATATATATATATATATATATATATATAACATAGCACACTTGGTATGCAATCCAGGTAAATTCCGATAGAGACGAACTCAAGAGAACTCAATGCTAAATTTATTTATTTAATTTAACAGAGTAATATAATTTATAAAATTTATAAAAGATTTCAGATTATTACAATGGGTAATACATATTTCACCAAGTCCTGATGTCATTATAGCGGCTCGTCAGACCCAAATGGTAAAACAGTTGGTCCTCACACACACACACACACACACACACACACACACACACACACACACACACACATATATATATATATATATTTGGCAGACCGGCTGCAGCCGCTCTCACCCCGGCGTGATGTAGCTTCCCTGTGCCTCTTCTACAAGTACTTTCATGGCTTCTGCTCCGATGAGCTTAGATCACTGGTGCCGCCTAAGCACAAATTTACACGAGATACTAGATTAGCAACTAGGTCCCACCCTTTTACAGTTAAACAAATAAGATGTAACCGTAAATTCTACTCCAACAGCTTCTTTTCTCGCGCTTCCCGCCTGTGGAACTCCCTTCCACAAGTCTGCTTTCCCGACAGTTACAATCTCCAGGTGTTTAAATGTAGGGTCAATAGACACCTCCTATCACACTAACTCCCAACTATTCTCACAACACTCTCATCTACCCAACCCTCATTCTCGGTATCCTCACCCGCCCATCACCCACCCTCTGTTATTTCCTATATTTAATCAGCCTTTCTCCACTCTACGTAGCCCCCTGCACAGTAGTGGCAGTGACATGCCTTGCTCGGGGTGAAACGCTTATAAAACATATATATATATATATATATATATAGTGGGGAAAATAAGTGTTGGACACATCCCATTATTCTTTATTTAACACATTTTTTATGCAGCGAATAACGCGAAAATTTAACAAGAAATAGTTACTCATTTAACAATAACAAATAACTTTAGAAATTGGAACATTTTAATGCATAACAAAAATTATATAATAAAAACGAGAATAGCCTGGAACTAATTCCACAGGGGATTGTCATCCGATGAAATCTCAATGTCAGAATTTAAAAGAGTATTATAATGAAAATAAGATGGATTCTTTTCCAAATGAATTGGTAATAGCTTATTTCGCGGGGCTTTTACAGACCGCTCTTCAGACCAAATTCCTCGCAACAATGATTCATTGTTGTGATGAATTTGGTCGAAAACGTAGTTCCGACGAGTGACAACATCATAACGATGACCCACGAAACTTCGAAGTCGACATGAACCAGCTCACTTAATTCTCCGCATTCATCTTATTAACGCTGTTTCTCCTGCCTCTATATCGAGCACTTTATGATTAAAAAAACACCTTGCTTGCCAAAATATATTTTATAAGTAAAGCTACTAAAAAAACAACTACCTTGACGTTAAACAGTATCACAACTCAACACTATATATATATATTTTTTCTAAATATATACTGTTAAATATAAGAGACAACGGACAATCATGAGCCGTTCTAAACATCGTATATTGACATTAATTTCAGTTGAAAATAAAAACAAAGATTCTCCAACGTTTGAATAA
Source organism: Ascarosepion bandense (assembly GCA_037127315.1). Lineage (NCBI taxonomy): Eukaryota > Metazoa > Mollusca > Cephalopoda > Sepiida > Sepiidae > Ascarosepion > Ascarosepion bandense. Next base: position 3,756,794 of record JBBBDQ010001011.1, read on the forward strand.
TTTTTTTATTACGCTGGTCCCATTTTTTTTATAATCAAAACAGTCAAATATAACCATCACTTCTACTCAATCAGTTTCTTTTCTTGGATTCCGTTTAAGTGCAATGCCAATTGCTAATTTTATTTCCTTGGGTCTCATTTTTCTTTTATCCTTTCCTCGCGATACCCTGTATCATGTTCTTCTTTCTTCTCGCTCTACTCTCATGTAACACCCTGCGCATTAATATTACCATAATTCTTTCATTCTATATCCGTACTCAGGATCCTGGGCATGACGGTAAACTGCATCCAGAAGCAAGTCGTCTGATTGGGATATTGTGAGGAGCATGAAACCATCTCTTAATTGTTGTGGTTATCAGGTCTAGAACCTGTTAGGGTCCCAGCTATGGGTAAATAGTTACCTCCCAAAAATAAATCTGGGGTTAAAACTCTATGAAAGTATGAAAATACACTTTATAGAAATACATACATAAAAATAAACTTTTATAGAAAAATATACATTTTTGAAGGAAAAATATGACCAACAATACATTTTTGAAGAAAAAAACATTACCATAACACATTTTTAAAGAAAAAAATTATTTTCAGCAAAACATTTTTGAATAAAAAACTATAAGATATTTTCGGTTTTCTAAAATAAAAAGAAATAAAAAAAAATATTAAAATCTGACTAACTCAATCTTCTCAATATAACCGAACATAGAAAAAAACAACAACCTTAAAACCCTATTTTTTGGGCATTAAATAACCCACATAGATTAATATGCCGTTAAGCAAAATTCAAACTCAAACACTTTCTCCAACATCTACTATATCTTGTTCCTTTTTCTTCTCGTTCTACAAACATGTAAACCCCTGCACACCAGTAGCAAGACTGACTTGGCACGAAATTATTATTTTAAAAACATGGGGCATTTCCATAGACACCTAGCAATTCCAAAGGCCTTATGTATCAAATCTATTTCCCCTGTCATTAACCTTACATTGTTAAGTTGTGGTGATGGGGTTTTGAAGATTTTCTATAAATAGAAACGCTGCCAACACCAATTTCAGCCGCGCGGGGTCACGTGACTGCTGGAAACAAACACTCTTCTTCAAAACCAAATAGGGCTGAATTACTACGCAGTGGTCAACATTTGGGAAAAAAACTAGAACAAGAATAAAAAAAACACCCTAGAAAATGGCTATAGAAGTAGCCGAAAGGACAATAACAACTATTGACATTTTTATATTCTCTAATTAAAAATTAAAAAAAAAACGTTTAGATTCTGGGAAACTCAATAAAAACTTAGTTAAATTTTCCTTGTCGGCCGTATTTAATGAAAGATGTGGCCTCTTAGATGTGGCACAAGGCCGAAAGTATGGGGTACCCTGTCAGGATCGAACTCACTACTCAGTTGTAACAGGTTCTAGCAAGACAAGCGTGCTAAGCATTACACCACACCGAACGAAAGGTTGCTGCCCAAATATACACATACACACACATACACACACACACACACACACACACACACACACACACACATATATATATATATATATATATATATATATATATAATTATCCACATACTGGCCTGTTATATATATATAAATATGTATGCACATTGGTTTTTAGAGATATACGCATGCAATGGGCGTGTATTCGCATATTTTTTGTTTCTGCGTGTGTCGATTTTTTTCTTTTTGTGTACTGTTTGTTCTCACTCTCTCTCTCTCTCTCTCTCTCTCTCTCTCTCTCTCTCTGTGGATACATTCATGTTTTTGTAAACATTCGCAAAGCATACAATACATTCAACACAAAGAATTAAGTGGAAAGAAGAAATTAAAAAAAAAGAAAAAAAATTATAAATATGTAATAAATATTTAAGATAAAGAAAAGGTAGAAAAAGGAATAAAATAAATGAAAGAAACTTACAAGAGATGAAAAAAAGTGAAATATTTAATGGAAAGAAAGAAAGAAAGAAAGAAAGAGAGAGAGAAAGACGAATGGACGAAAGAAATTACAAAAATAATTAAAACTTTAAGAAATGAAAAAAAAGAATTATTTTATGTTGGAAAAGAAAGAAAAATAAATAAAAGATATGAAGTAACCGACAAAAAAGAATGAAAGAATGGTTTATTTCGGAGAAAGAAAGAAAGAAAGAAAGAAAGAAAGAAAGAAAGAAAGAAAGAAAGAAAAGGCTGGAATAAACATTGAAGAAAACAAAGAAAGAATGAAATATTTCAAGAAAGAAAGAAAGAAAGAAAGAAAAGGTTTAAAGAAAGCAAAAAGGATGTATGATCTCAAAGAAAGAACGAAAGAAGAAAGAAAGAAAGAAAGAGGAGCGAGTAAAAAAGAAAGAATGTGCAAAAAAGAAAGAAATGTGTGAAAGAAAGAAAGAAAGAAAGAAAGAAAGAAAGAGGAGCGAGTAAAAAAGAAAGAATGTGCAAAAAAGAAAGAAATGTGTGAAAGAAAGAAAGAAAGAAAGAAAGAAAGAAAGAAAGAGGAGCGAGTAAAAAAGAATGTGCAAAAAAGAAAATGTGTGAAAGAAAGAAAAGGAATGTAAGAAAGAAAGAAAAAAAGAAAAAAAGAAGGATTTGAAGAAAGCAATAAAAAAGAATGCAAAAATAACTTATTCGAAAGGGAGAAAGAATGAAAGGGTAGTAATTAACAAAGAAGAAATCAAAGAAAGAAAGAAAGAAAGAAAGAAAGAAAGAAAGAAAGAGGAGCGAGTAAAAAAGAAAGAATGTGCAAAAAAGAAAGAAATGTGTGAAAGAAAGAAAAGGAATGTAAGAAAGAAAGAAAGAAAGAAAGAAAGAAAGAAAGAAAGAAAGAAAGAAAGAAAAAGAAAAGGCTTAAAGACAACAAAAAGAATGTATGATTTCCAAGAAAGAAAGAAAGAAAGAAAGAAAGAAAGAAAGAAAATGTATACTGGTTATGTAGGAGAAAAAATGAATTATTGCATAAAAAGAAAGACAAAATATATGAAAGAAACAGAAAAAATAAAAAAGAAAGAATGAATTATTTCATAAAAAGAAAAAAAGTGAATAAATGAAAAAGAACTAAAAATAAAAGAAAACAGAATAAAACGAAAAATGGAAGAAATGTTAAAAGATAAAATCTCAATAGAAAAAAAAAATGTCGAAAGTGACTATTGTATCTGAATCGGAGCAAAGAGAACTATAGGTACCACAAGTGACACGTCTCTGGGAGGAGACCTCGATCTTCTATTTAGCCCACGATTTTGCAAACGAATAAACGTTCATAACAGGTTGAAAAGTGACTTACTGAAGCAAACGAAGAATTAAATACAGAGCATGTGGACAACAAGATGACCTCTTAAATAGCAGACCGCAGGATAATCTTTCTTTGAACCATCGTAGGTAGCAGAGACCGGCGCGCCCCGAGGCAAATGTGATTAGATTAACGGCGCTCGGTGAAAAAGCAGCTAAAGGCTTCCCAATAACCAGATGATCACTGAATCAGGACAGCAGTTTTATAATCAGTCGTTTCAACACCCTGATACTGAGCTGGCGTCACTGTTTGCTAAAAGATTTTTGGATAAAGGCAAGTAGAATATGATTAAAAAATTGTTTAGAAATCAATGTCGGGGATCTTTTTTTCCTACAAGGACAGGGGCATATAAACAGATATTTTTAGTCATTTCACCCCAAGCAAGGTAACAAAGCCACTCAAATGCAAGAATTTACTGATAATATGAGAAAATCAACTATTAAGGAGAGAGGACAATAAAAGATAGAGAGTTGTCAAAGCTAACCTCGCAGCCGAAATTGAAAAAGACCTCCAATCCATATTGGACTGGGGTAAGAAATGGCTAGTAAATTTTAATGCTTCTAAAACGAAGCCACTCTCAATTAACCATCATCGACAATCTCACCTACCTCCCATTAGCATGGACCACGCTTGCCTCCCAGAGAGTAAAACACTACGCCTCCTTGGTCTCACATTTTCAGCGGACCTCAAGTGGAATGACTATATCGAATCCATTGCTAAATCCGCTGCTATGAAAGTCGGTTATCTGTGTAGGGCCTGGAAGTTTTTTCCGTCTAAATCTATCCTGCACATATATAAATCTACTATCCGCCCGTGCATTGAATACTGCTGCCATATCTGGTCGGGTGCCCCTGCTATTCTCCTCGGGCTTCTCGATAAGGTTCAGAGGAGGGTCTGTAATGTGATAGATACCGACTTGGCAGACCGCCTGCAGTCTCTCTCCCAACGGAGCGACGTGGCTCCCAACGGAGCGACGTTAGATCACTGGTGCCCCCTAAATACGAATTTGGGCGAGATACTAGATTAGCAACTAGATCCCACCCTTTTACAGTGAAGCCGATAAAATGCAACCGCAACTTCTACTCCAACAGTTTCTTTTCTCGCACTTCCCGACTGTGGAATTCCCTTCGACATGATTGCTTCCCCGACGGATACAATCTCCAGGAGTTTAAATGTAAGGTCAATAGACACCTCCTAACACACTAACCTGCTCCCATTCCTCCTGACATTCCCTATGTCTAACATTCTTTCCTCCTGACATTCCCTATGTCTAACCACTCCTTCTCTTTACCTTCTCCTATGTAACCCCATGCGCAATAGTGGCAGTGGAATGCCTTGCTTGGGGTGAGATGATTAAAAAAAAAGTTAAGAAGACAAGAGACATAGCGCTTAAATTTTTGAAATTGATTGGGAAGAAAGAATATTCTTTTTACAATAAACATTTATTTTTAACAAATCTTTCTTTATCCCTTGTTCTTTTTTATGTAACTTTGCAGTAGTATAGAACAAGTTTTTAAGAATATTTACTGCAATCGAATCGGTAGAATTGAAAGAATTCTAATAGTTCTACTGTATATACGGGAAAGTTCATTAAAGCTCTTAGCCCGATTAAAAACTGATTAAAAATCTTTCCACAAACTACCGCTTTAAACTGACTCCCAAAAGATTGCTTCCTCAATCCCGGCAATCTTAAGCTATCCCTCTTATTCTGTAACCCTCTAACTCAAGTGGTCCGCACTTGGGCGATCATGTCTCGAAAGAGACACAATTGACTGAGCAAATGCAATAATTTCCATTAATTTTAGACAATAAATTGCCATTAAGTTCTGCGGTAGACTGGCTGCTAAGCAAAGTCCCAGAACCCAATTTTTTCTGCTATTTAACCCATAGCTGGAGAGAGAAGAAATGGATTCATACCATTCCCAAGGGTATTTGTGCGTAATTTCTATTTTCTAGTTTTATCACTTTTATAACATCTCTGATCTTAGTTTGTTTTTGGATTTGTGCTATCATGTTTCTCTGATGATTTAGTTAATTTCTATTTCAAATTTGGCCTTATGCAATGATTATAATCTCTATATTTTAAACATAGTGACAGTGTTCTTTTAAGTATCTCGTTAGTTTTAGTAAATGTTTTCTAATTATTATAAAACTGTTTTTCTTCATTTTCATTTTCTTTCTTACGAGTATAATCGCCTGTCTTTACATTTTAAGTATATAAGCAAAGCACGTTTTATTCATAAATTATTTTCCAACCTGTTGTTGGATATCGTTTTGTTTTAATTTCATTGTTTCCGTGTAATTTGTAGAATGCAGAATTCCTCTGCGTGTTCTTTGCGAGGTCATCAAATATGTAGGGACCTCGGTTATGCTTATCGAATTGGCCTTTTGCAAAACACAACTGAGGTTCCCACAATTTAAAATTATCAGAACGTTGAAAAGTTTAGTTTGTATAAGTGAAAATTTATTTATCGAACAAAATAACATCCAATTTGTATGTATGAAATTATTAAACTGTGAAAATGTTCGAAGAGAAAGAGTGATGAAGAGTTTAAAGAATTCAGAGTTCGTTGGTGTTAGCGAAATATGATTTGTGCCAAAAAAGATAAGTCTATGTTTTGATGTGTGCATCAACAACTAATAGTAACATTTTTGTTCCCCTCTTTCTTTTTGTAAACGGTGAGTAGGTGAAGAGGAAGAAAGAGAGATAAAGAAAACAGCACGAGAAAGAAAGTGAGGCAGTGCGAATATGGATCGCCAAGACATTTGTGTGCGAACAGCTGCTGAGAATTCTCTTTTTACTTTGTGACAAGTGTCCTTTCTGTACTCTACTTCATCGTTTCTCTGATTCAAATTTCTTTCTCTATTTATATCAAAAAACGATTTGACATCGACTTGTTACTTTTTCTCAGTCTGTAAGTCGCTCCCATTTCATTGGTTAAAATATATTTCACACAGGCTCACGAAATTGTCTTACTCTTTTCTTCAACACGGAGGCAATCTTTTTTTTTTCTATTGGTCAAAATAAATTTAGTACTTTAGCACAAATGTGCGTGTGTTAAATATAATATATATAATAATATATTATAATAATCTAACAGTTATTGTTTTTATTATGGTTCCTTTTTTCTTATAATGAAGAATCGTTATTTTTAACCCTGGAACACTAAACCATCAATTAAAATTAAACCACAACTAATCATTGGTATATCATACCCGATTAGATAGACTAAACTATTGCCCGGTTCACACTCCACCCATGTCTATTGAACACGTATAGAGGCTCATCCCTTGTTCCCTGTTTAGGATGTGGTTTCCGGCTTTCTTTTTTCCTATCTTTTCACTTTTATGTAGCCCCCTGTACATCAGTGGCGTTACCGCCTTGTTCGGGGTGATATGATTAAAAATTCTTTTTTGAAAATATTAAAAATATATTAAATATAAATCTTTATTTGAAATATTTTGCATGCAAACATTTCAAAGTTTGAAGTTAACATTAATAGGAACTGAAACATTAATAGGAACTGAAAAGCATATTATTTAGGTAAGAAAATCAGGTACTGAAAATTTAATTAAATTGTAATTAAAATGGCGTACTATATACCTATGGTTAGTGGTCTCGGGTTAAACTCGGTAAACAGCTATGCTATTCCGTTTTAAAATTCTTTTCCTTCTACGTTCAAAATGTCTGTTACTATGCCATGTCTGTATGCCGAGTTCACTTTTTTAAACGGAAACGGAAACATTAATTTGCATGTGGTTACATCTGAAACATCAGTTAGAAGAGAAATTGAAGCCTGCTGATAACGCATAATATTTCTCCATTATCATTAACATCTTATAATTATATTTATTAAATTCAACGTTATTTTAGCTATTCCACAATAACCTGTTCTCGATTCGTAATGCATCATGGGACCATTTTGTTTCTCCCGATTTCAGATTAAAATTTGATGCTTCGATCTACGCTTATACTAACATTTCTGCCACAACTACACCTAAGACGATATTGTCTTTATCAAGTCTGCTTACAGGTATTTCGCTTTCGAACAATACTGTTCAGAAATACCAGTCTTTTTCTTTTTAATAAATTTAGTAACATTTCGTCTTTTCATTCAGTCAGTCAGATAAGTGCCATACGTGATACAGGCTCGAAAGAGACATGACTAACTGGGCAGGTTATCCCGCAGTAGGCTACCATTGCTATCTGCGGTTGACAGCCAAGGCTATAGAACCCAACCTGTCCTTATATTTAACCCATAACTGGAGGGAAGAGACTGATTAATACTTTTCCCAAGGGTATTTGTGCGTAAGTGAATGCAAGAAATTCAACTGGAATTCGAACTCGGCACTCCGATTTGTTGTTTCAAGCGGGTATCCACTGCACCACAGCACGTAACTCTGTCATGTTCTAAATATTTAAGCACTTGATTATTTCATTATTTTAAGCTTTCATTTTCCCCGAATATTTCTCTAAAGTTGGCCATCAAAATAGTGCTATTGGCTTCTTCTCTGTCCATAGCGTTATTGACATCAATGTAAACAACTTAACTTTTATACTTTCCATGTTTTGAAGGTTGGGGATACACCTTAAATACTATACAAAATCTAATTCCTATACAAACTGTTCAGACGGATATATTATTAAAACTAACAACGTTTGCAACAGTGTTTTTATTGACTGGTTAAAAAGTAAAATCTGCGATGCATTCAAAATTAAAATTTGCTGTATCGCTTTTCCTATCTATCTATCTATCTATCTATCTATCTATCTATCTATCTAATTCTCTTCTTATCTATCTATCTATCTATCTATCTATCTATCTATCTATCTATCTAATTCTTTTCATATCTATCTATCTATCTATCTATCTATCTATCTATCTAATTCTTTTCATATCTATCTATCTATCTATCTATCTATCTATCTATCTATCTATCTATCTAATTCTTTTCATATCTATCTATCTATCTATCTATCTATCTATCTATCTATCTATCTATCTATCTATCTATCTCATTGTTTTCTCTCTCTCTCTCTCATTTTCTTCTATCTATCTATCTATCTATCTATCTATCTATCTGTCGCATTGTTTTCTTCTCTCTCTCTCTCTCTCTCTCTGTCTATCTCATTTTCTTCTATCTATCTATCTATCTATCTATCTATCTACCTATCTATCTATCTATCTATCTATCTATCTATCTATCTATCTATCTTTATCTCGGTATATTAGTTTACAGGCCCGTGTTCATCATCTCGCACATACATACGGCAACCATATATTTGCGTATGTGGATGTTAATATATTATACCCCACGCCCAAATAATTCTCTCAATCCAGTTTCCCCTCCCCACCCACCATACAGAAACGATTTCCAATTTTCAAAATATCAACTACCCGGAATTAAAGATAGGTATTACTCCGATAAAAGCGGACTTGAAGTGGATCTTGAGGAGTCGGTCATGCAGATCAATGCTACTCAATGGTGGGACCAGGCCACGGAACACAGAGTTGGAATGAAGACGACAGTGGGACTGAAAGTTGATTCGAAATGCGTTAAACAGGCTGAACCATTTTTTTATATCCTCGAAAACCTTTTTTTTTACCTCTTTTGAAAAGAAAAAAAATCACTATTATCTTAATTGTTATAACAACGTCTAAGCCTCCTTTTCAAACACGTTTTCCTTCACCCAAGCTATAATAATGTATTTATTGACTTACTCGTTATTATTATAGAGATGCCGCCATTTTTCTTTTTTTTTTTTCTGTGTAGCTTTATTTTTAGCTTCTTTATTTTTGTTTGTTTCATTCGTTTTCTTTTGTCTATGGAAAAGACTCTCGTTTCATTTTTTCGTGTTTCTTTTCTTCATATTTACTTTATTATTTCTTTCATAATTCATTCATTTTTCTTTGCTCTCTTTTTCCTTCCGATTTATTTTTGTTTCATTCCTTTATAGTCATTTTCTAAGCGTAGAAAATATGGGCCACCCAGTGAGGATCGAACTTACTATTCAGTCATAATTTTCTAGCGAGAAAACATTACAACATGTCGAGGTGCCCTCATTCACTATTGTTATTTTATTTTTTCTCTATTTTTTAAATTTTTTTCTTTTCTTGATTTCTATCTTCTTTCTTCTTTTGAAATTTGTTTCATTCTCTTTCTCATATGTAGTTATATTACCATTCATTACTTTCGTCCAGTTTTATTTTTTACTTGTCTTCATATCACGAATGCGTCTTTTTTCCTTCTAGCGACATTTTTTTCTTTCCTTTTCTTCCTGCTTGCGTCATTCTACTTTTTTGTTTTTAATCATATCACGCCGAGCAAGGCGGTAACGCCACTGACGTGTAGGAGGCTACATAAGAGTGAAAAGATTGGAAAAGAGAAAGCCGGAAACCACATCCTAAACAGGAACCAAGGGATGAGCCTCTTCACCTGTTCAATAGACGTGGGTAGAGTGTGAACCGGGAGATAGTTTAGTCTATCTATTCCAATTGAAAAAAAAAAAGAGTAAAAGATTGGGAAAGAGAGTAAAAGATTGGAAAAGAGAAAGCCGGAAACCACATCCTAAACAGGAACCAAGGAATGTGCCTCTTCACCTGTTCAATAGACGTGGGTAGAGTGTGAACCGGGAGATAGTTTAGTCTATCTATTCCAATTGAAAAAAAAAAAGAGTAAAAGATTGGGAAAGAGTAAAAGATTGGAAAAGAGAAAGCCGGAAACCACATCCTAAACGGGGAACAAGGGATGAGCCTCTTCACCTGTTCAATAGACGTGGGTGGAGTGTGAACCGGGAGATAGTTTAGTCTATCTACTCCAGTTGAAAAAAAAAAGAGTAAAAGATTGGGAAAGAGTAAAAGATTGGAAAAGAGAAAGCCGGAAACCACATCCTAAACAGACAGAAGTGAAGAATTTGTGTAAAAACATCTCCAACAAGACTTGATTATTAGTCTTCTACATTCTTGGATGTACATTGTGGTGCAGTGGACATTGTTTTGTTTTGTTTTTTAATTGTTTGTTTCATGTGTTTTCTTTTGAAAAATGTTTGTTTTGGTGAGGGTGTCCTCTTTTCACTGTTCACGGGTCTTTCGTCTTTGGTCTTAAAGAAAAAAAAAAGAAGGAAAGAAGAAAAAACCGAAAAACAATGGAAAGAGTTAACCAGGAAAGACTTTGAAAAAGAATTGCAAAGACAGACGATAAAGAATTTGGTTCCAATGAAATAGAAATTAAAGAGCAGGAAGCAGAAAACCAAGAAAGAAAACAACCATGCAAAAGGGGTTCTTTTTTTAATAATTTATATTTTCTTACAATATTTTTTTACAATATTCTTCTTTTTCGATTTCTGTGTCTAAAATATTTTCAGCATAAACATTTCTTCTATCTTTTTGCCCTCCCCTTTTTCTATATTTTATTCTCTTTCTTTTCTGCC
>JBBBDQ010001011.1:3775000-3815000 GCA_037127315.1 Ascarosepion bandense
GGCTGACCATGAGGTGTTGTTAGATAAGTCATAAGCGCCTTCAAGATCGATCTATTTCCTGACATATTCACATAAATATTCTTTTCTGTTTGAACAGCATGTTTATAAGATGAGCCATGCCATCAGCTCTTTGAATTCAGTACAAATGTTGGTTGTTTTTTTTTATGGCATATCAACCTCGGCGGGGCATGAATGCCAACTAAATTGTATTCAACAGGGTATTCAACTGGAATTCGAACTCGGATCACCGATTTCACTTTTCAAGCCGATATCCGCCGCACCACAACGCACATCCGTCACTAAACGCTTACAGTATCCGCTATTCCCAAGCAGTCACCCATCTAAGTACTGACCAGTCTCAACGTTGCTTAACTTCGGTGATCGAGCGAGAACAGGTGTATTCAAAGTGATATAGCCGTAAGCCCAGTACAAATCTAATCTAAACTTATTTATAAATGGAACTTTATCTGTGTGTGCGTGAATGTGTGTGTGTGTGTGTGCGCGTGTGTGTGTGTCTGTTACCTATATACTCCGAAACGGCTGAACCGATTTTCTTGAAAATTTACACAGTTGTACTATAAGCGTCTGCGAGTGTTCTTAGTTAGGTTTTGTGTCGTGATACCCCCAATAAATATCGAAAATCGATAATCGAAAAAATCGGGTTATAGAAGGAGTGGTCCGATTTTAATCAAATTTGATACACTCATAGACGAAGACATACGAAACGATATTCAGAAATTTCAAGGTTGCAGTTCTTACAATAGTGCAAAAATCGATAATATATATATATATATATATATATATATATATATAAAGCAAGATGTTTGTTTGTCTGTTTATCTGCCTGTATGTCTGTACTTTTTCAGCCCTTTTAACTTAGTTTTTGCTTCGTGTTTGGCTCTAAGTAGGTATAATTGTAGTTCTTACTCTCAGCCATGATGCCATTTATTCAGAGGACTAATTTAGCCTTCAAAATTCAGTTTACGACGAAAAAAAGTTATTTGATATCGACACCAGGAAATCAAAAATTGACTTACATCCATTCATTTTTCTTTCAGTCTACGGTTTCGCTTTAACTGGAAACAACTATTGCTTTTTAGTCTTTCGTTCCAACGTCCGATGCGTCTGAGCTCCAGGGCCATAGATTAGTTTTAAAACTTTCATTACACCCAATGAACGCCGGGCTATACTCCTAGTGTCAAATCAATGATGCGTTTATTTGACGAAATAAAAAAGAAAAATATGTGTAGGCTGAGAGCAAAAACAGAAGATCGTAATTAGTTGTTGCCTAAGAAAGATAGAATATGAATAAATGCATACAAAATGAAATAACAAAACAGCAAAAATTGTTCACAAACAAATATCAAACAAATATCAGTCCTGTCACTTACTTCACACGCATAATAGCAGGTCCTATTTAAATATATGCATTACCATTTTAAACGTTATTTTTACTTTGTTGTTTGTTTTTTTAATCATTTCACCTCAAGCAAGGCGTTAAGCTACTGATGTGCAGAGGTTTACATAAGAGAGTAAAAGAGAAAGGGCAAGAGAAGGATGTGAACACAGGAGTGAAGACAGTTCCGAAGGTAGAAAGAAAAGAAAAGGACAAGATACACGGGGTGATGTAAAAAGGGCTGGAGTTAATTGAATAAGAGATGGGAACTGATTTTGCATTTAAATTCCTGGAGGTTATAGCCGCCAGGAAAGCAAATATATGGAAGGAAGTTCCACAGGCTTTTAGGGGACACTTGTATTCGTGTATGCGCCCCGTTTATTTATTGACCAGTATATTTATTTATTTTCGTCTACCAGCCCGAATATTCTAGTAAAAACTTATAGAAATATATGCGCTCTCTGGCAGGATTTGAACCTGCCTCCCCCAACCAAAATTATAATGTTTCAACCGAGCGTCTTATCCGATATGATTATCTACTAAAAGTAACACCGTTCACTGAGACCTGGTGTTAATGATCGTGATCGATTTATAAGAGCAAAAATTTATACTAAATCTAAATACATTATTGTTCTCGTCAGTAGAGGAACTTTCAGTTTCATGGACGATGCCATAGTCAGGAGCTGATTGAAAATCGACACTTTCTGTCTCTCTTTCTATATATATATATATATATATATATATATATATATATATATATATGTATATATATATATATATATATATTAGTCATCCACATGCAAGCCTGTTTCGCTGTATCACAGCTCATCAGTGTGGGTAGACGCATCCACTTGCTTCTATATATATATATATATATATATATATATATATATATCAGAACAATACTGTTTTTTATCAGGTGTTAAAACAAATGGTGAAAATGATTTATTTTTAAAGATTTTAATCATTTTTACCATTTATTTTAACATATCACCCGAAGAAGACCAGTAATTTACTGAAACATGAAAGTTTTTGTGTAGTGATATGCATTTATAAACAATTGTAATAAAAAAATTACAATATATATATATATACTACCGCCCATAATTATTAGGCTACCCTGTGTTTTAAAAAAATGGTGCATTTTAATACTATTTTTTGGGGGGTGGGGGTTATTACCAAGTGAATAATTGCAAATGAAATTAAATGGCAAGGGTTTTATTTCTCTCATAATTGATTCGCTGTACAGGATGAAAAGATCCGATGAGAAAACACATCCTTGTCTTACGCCCTTTTCTATTTTTGTATACCTGCTGAGTTCACTTCCTATCCGTACGCAAGCGCTTTGCTGCCAGTATTGATTCTTGATTATTCTAACGTCTTTTCCGAAAATGTTGAGATTGTCGAGCATCTCTTTACCACTCAAACACTTTGAAATATTCGTACTGGAGGTTCCGGTCGAAATACCAAGCAGTACTTAATTTCTGGCGAAGTGAATTGCGTCATGAGATTTTTTTTTCTCTACAAACAATTCCAAACTATTCCTACTATACTGTGTAGTCGACAAAATAAAAAAACACAAAAAAAAAAACAAACAACGCTAAATTAGAAATATGAAATTAGCAACAATTTACCCATCGTACCCTGTAGGTACTTAAATTTTGGGGCCTGGGTATGACGGTAAACTGCACCCAGCAGCAAGGCCTCTGATTATGAGGCTGTGAGGAGCATAGAACCACCTCTTAATTGCTGTTGTCCCTATGTCCATCCAGACCATGAGTGGTAGCACCTGTTAGGATCCCAGCTATGGGCAAATAGTTAACCCCAAAACTGAGGTTAAAACACTATGAAATTATAAAAATAGACTTTTATAGAAAAATATACATTTTTAAAGGAAAAGAAAATATTAACAAATTTTTTAAACAATAATACATTTTTTAAAGATAAAAATTAATACCTGCAATACATTTTGAATACAAAGCTAGAAGACATCTTCAGTTTTCTAAAAAAAAAAATAATAATTTTTTTTTATTGAAATCTGATTAAATCAAATTTCTCGCTATAACCGAACATTTAAAAAAATACCTTAAAACCCTACTTTTTTAGCATTAAATAACCCACACAGGTGTTGATATGCCGTTAAACAAAACTCAAACTCAATCTTAAATAGTGACATTTAACCATGTTTTACATGTAATATAAAATGTAAGAGAAGGACTTCTAAACGTTCGAGCCTCTTGAAATTTTGATATTATCAACAGACAACAGAGAATTTTCGGGACATTCGGTTTAGAGTTGGAAGCTAAAAAAAAAAATCTTTTTATTTTATATTTTTACAATTATGACCACCCTTTATAAGGCCACAGAGTCACACAAGATAGTGTGTTACATAATAAAAGGCGCAGTTTATGCACATGTGTAGTACAGGTAATGGTTAACTTGAGCAGAAAGTATGCTAAGCTGTTCGTGGGAAGAAGCTGCTTGAGTGGATTTTACATCTCACTAAATACATGGTTAGCGTTATAACAGAAGACGGAAAGTGCGATATCGAGATCCGAAGGCGAATTGGCATGGCGAAGGAAGCATTCCAGAAGTTGAGTAAAGTATTAAGAAACAGGAAAATTTCGCTAGAAACAAGGAAGAGAGTACTGGATTGCTACGTGCTGTCCGTCCTTCAATATTGCAGTGAATGCTGGACAATACCATCAAAGATGAAGGAAAAACTTGAATCAACTGAAATGTGGTTCTACAGAAGGATGCTGCGAATATCATGGATCGAGCATGTGAGCAATGATGAGGTCTTGGAAATGATGGAAACAAAAAGGAAATTAATACTGAGCATCAGGAAGAGACAGCTGAAGTTCCTCGGATATGCAATGAGTAAGTAGGGCTTGGAGAACCTGATACTAACAGGCCAGATAAAGAGAAAAAGAGACTGAGGAAAGCAACGGATAACATATTCGAATGACCTACATTTCTGTTGCTTCAAGTCTCCTGTTCATCTGCGAGAAGATAGTTCAGCATTCACTTCCAAACAGATTTGTCTACCCAATATTCCTTACATCTCTAGGGTCAATTTATAATATGGTTTTCAAGCACTAGACCAATCTTATCAAGAAGTTATTTCTCCGACAAATCCAACATGGTGCTATTCGAACCGGAGACTCTGACCACTTTTATAGCTGATACTAACAGGCCAGATAGAGGGAAAAAGCGACAGAGGAAAGCAACGGATAACATATTTGAAGGACCTAATCAGGTGGATGACGGAACGAGGATTGCATGGTGTAACAGGAGAAGGCGGGCTTAGAGCCACCAGGGATAGGGAGACGTGGAAAGCCATGATCGCCTACGTCCTGAAGGGATAGCGCACATAGAAGAAGAAGGTATTTGCCAACTGTTTATAAGAAATTACAATGTGGATATAAAGTGGGGGATCGAATCTATATTATAATCAGTATATGAATTGATCCCTCATTTTGTGGCCATGCTAGTTTCTATACATTTATATTCTAGATTTATGAGCTTGAGCTAGTGGATGACGGAACGAGGGTTGCATGATGTAACAGGAGAAGGCGTGCTAAGAGCCACCAGGGATAGGGAAAAGTGGACGGTCATGATCGCCTACGTCCTGAAGTGACAAGGCACATAGAAGAAGAAGAATGAAATACGAATGAAATGGGCGTGGTTCGCTAATATGTGCGTTGCATGACGGGTCTTAACCGTGAAGGTTTGAACTGGTGGAACTAAGAAGTGTAGTTAATCTGAATATGAATACTTACCATGGAAATAGCGATAGAGTAGCAAGTGGCTTGCGATGATCTGTCCGTGAGAAAGGCTTTGTTGTTTGGAAATTAATTCATCGGCCACAAAGACACGGATACGCTTTTGGATTCTATCGTGACTCGAAAATAAAGACTGGCCAGCTCCTTTCCATATATGGCAGCTGCACTCTATTTTCGGCCTGATTTGACTCTTTTAAAGGTAGTCCTAATCGTTATTGTTTCTGCTACGCTGCATGGCCGAGCGATCTAAGCGCCAGACTCATGACAGTAATTATACCTTATCAGCACATATAATTTTGGGATGTGCGTTGTCGTGCAGTGAATATCGGAACGACAAATCGGGGAGCCGAGTTCGAATTGCAGTTAAATCAAATACCCTTGGGAAAAAAAATTAATCCGTCTTTTCTCTCCAGCAATGGGTTAAATAATAGAACACTTTGCAACCAGTCTACCGCAGTCTACCCCAGTCTACCGCAGAAAGTAATGGCAACCTCCTGCGAGATAATATTCTGCCAAGTCAGTCATGTCTCTTTCGAGACGTGATCGCTCAAATCGTGTATCACATATTGCTCTTAACTGACTGACTGAATATATTAGTTGGAAACATGATTAAAGCTTCTACTGGGCATAAAGTGGGGGTTGTTTTTTTATTGTTATGAAGTAATAAACTGATCCCCCATTAATTACTACGTAATAATATAATACATTTCTATTCCTTCTAGCTATGAGTCAAATAACAGGACTGATTGGCTTCTATAGCCTTGGCTTGCAACTAGTCTACCACAGAAAATAATGGTAAACTAGTGCGGGATAATCTTCTGCCCAGTCAGTCATGACGCTTTAGAGACATGATCTCCCAAAGCGTATATCACGTATGGCTCTTAACTGAAAGGTAGAACACAGCAGGAGGAGTAAGTTTCTTACAGGAGCGGTAGTGGGCACCAACCATTTCTCCAGCATCTGGGGTGAGTTTAAGGTCCAGTAGGCGCTTAAGGTAGAACAGGCTATCATGTGTTGAAAGACATGAATTAGTAATCATTTTAATACAGAAAAAAATCACTGTTATGAGCGATGATAAATTGACAGTGGTCAGGAATTAAAGGTTGCTAATAAAGTAGGGCGTTATGTATGCAAGACTGAATACGGAAAAATGTTGTTTGCTTAGCTATGAAGTTAGCTTTTCTTTACTCAATAAATAAAACTTAACGAATTGTGCAGACGATGACCAAGAAAAAATGTATATAAATAAAAATAAGACATTGGCGTTGTCTACGTTAAGTCATATTCAAAGGAAGTTAGCTTTGTTTACAATTACATTCTTTGTTGTTAAACTTTTTCCCGCCAATGGTATTTTGCCGACACCATTTTAACAAAATACCCATTTTTGCCCTCTCTTGTCAATGCAGTCAAAAATACGCCAAAAGGCTTTTAACAATGTTTATTTGCCTAATCACACCCGGCAAAAGATTAAAATAATTATATATATATATATTTATATATATATATATACAAAGAGAGAGAGAGAGAGAGAGAGAGAGAGAGAGAGGCATATTAGGAGAAAGGCGTATAGAGAGAAAGGAGAGATCGTGTGTGTTTTGACATACAAATCAGCAGGACAGCATGAGCCTAACAAAATTTTATGATTTTTTATTTCATTTTATTATGATATTACTTTATTTTATTGATTCATGTGTTAATTTTATGATTTTTATACTTTCTCCGGTCCTTTTAAATAAAGTTTATTTGAAAATAATAAATAAATATTAGAAAGTAAGGAATAAATAAAATGTTGCTTACCAACGTTTATTTAAGTTATATATATATATATATATATATATATATACTCATGGTGACTAAAAAGTAACTCCTTATTTTATGTTTAAGCCAGAGGTCCTGACTTAACATCCTGCAACTTTTTACTTTGGGTTAGTTAAAAGATCAAGTTTTCTATACCATACCAAGATTTTTTAGGAAAACTTGAAGGGCGAACACAAGAAGTTATGTCTTACATTCCACAAGTTTTCCTGGTAAAATCATTTGACGAGATCTCTGGGCGACTTGAGAAGCTTGAAGCTAAATCTGGTGCCAGTATCGAACTTTAAATAAAACCTCATGCTAAACGCTTTTCCTCTCATATTCATTTTTTTATAAAAATTATAGTTAATAAATTATAAGTATTTTAAATGGGACGTTACTTCCGATCACCCTATAGACTTTGAGTTTTCACTCACCCGATTAAAGTTTATTGCTTTACTCGCCCGCGGTGTATTAAAAATCTTGAAATGAAACGTATTCCTTCAAATATAGAAAAAAGAAATCTAATTCCTTTTACAACCTAATAGTATGCCATTGAAGATTCACAAGTTACTTAGAATGACCTACAATGACATTATTGAACACTTTGGTCTTATGCGTGTCCGGTCAGTGTACACATTCATTTAATTAACGCTTCCAGAGAGGAGCCAAAATGTCTCTGTCGCCCAGATTAAAGACGCTCACAGATTTTCAGAAACTTATTTGGAAAAATATTATCCTTGACTCAACAGCAATTTTCGCCTCGCATACGAAAAGTAAAAACGAACATTTGAAAGAAAAATAAAAAATACGCATACTTCTTTCAGCCGCGCACCGAAAAACAAATCATAGAAGTATTTTTTTTTTTAGAACATAGTTGAAAAAATAAGATTTGTTACTTTTATCATCTATGAGATGGAGGTTGTAGTCAAACAGAAAAAAGAAACTACGAATATAGGTACCTCCACTCAATTGCCAAAAACAGCATATCATGATGTTAAAAACAAAGTTTTATCATCAAGATTTTTATAATATTATTAAGAGGAAAGATCAAATTTTGTTATTATTTTTTTTAAAAATTCACATGTTTTCTAACACGTTGAAATTTAAAAATTTAAAATTTTATTTTTTGTTTTTTGTCAGCGATTCACCTTATGATTACGTAAGTCGACGATTAAGAATATGGAGTCGGTCGAGTAAAATGATTTGGGGGTCAGTAAATTTTCCCTCTGACAGACCAGAAACAAACTATCTGGCCTGTTAGTATCAGGTTCTCCAAGCCCTCCTTCCTCATTTCATGTCTCAGGAACTTCAGTTGTCTCTTCCTGATGCTCCCTTTGTCAAATTAAATTTTGAATATTATACCGAATTCATCTTATATTGCATAATAACACTTAAGAATTATTTTAATATTGTTTTCATTTCTATTATAAATGTCAGTCAGTTAAATGCCATACGTGATGCACGCTTTGGGCGATCATGTCTCGAAAGAGACATGAATGATTGGGCAGAAGTTTATCTCGCAATAGGTTGCCATTGATTTATGCCATAAACTGGTTTCCAACCAAGGCTATAGAACCCACTCTGTCCTATTATTTAACCCATAACTGGAGGGAAGAACGGATTAATACCTTTTCCAAGGGTATTTGTGCGTAAGTAAATACAAGGAATTCAACTAGAATTCGAACTCGGCAACCCGATTTGTCGTTCCGAGTCGATATCCACTGCGCCACAACGCACATAAATGACAATGATTAAAATACTAAAAAAATACTTTCATTCGATAGCTTATCTCAATGTTTTTAATGCGATGGTTGACTTTGGTTTTTCGTAGCTTTCTCCAGGTTCATGCTGCTTAAAAGTGATTTTAGATAACCTCGTTATGTAATTTGCAGGTGGTTTCTTTGTTTACTAAAAAGCTCTGTAACTGAGTTGAAACTAAATTCAGCCGTATAACAAGTTGGAAAAGCAATGAAGAAAAGTTTAATAGCTTCCCTCAGCTTTAGAGACCTTTCAAAGTTTTTTCATTTGTAGTCAATATTAAAACAATTTTGAAAATTTGAAAGAAACATTGAATTCCTCTGCGTATGTTCATCGCTGTACAAATGAAATAAAACCTCCTAGTGCCCCTTTTCAACACAAGAGTCCACAATTGTTTTAGGTCGCCCTACAGATTAAAATTGATTTAGGTGGTCGCATAAATAAAAATGCAAATGATTGAGGTCGGTGAAACGTGCAGGCCACGGAACCGGTCCTCTCCTATCTGTCCGTCTTTCATGCTAGCTGTCAGCCAGTGCATAAATAATAATGGGACTAAAATGCGCTGCGGCCCATCATGCATGAACCACGTGCGTATTTGCATTATCAGGTATAAAACCTCTAGCCAGTCCCTGGAGGCAACTCCTGTAAGACGTGCTAGGAGAACATATGAACCTACCAGACAGTCACCTACAATTCAAGCCCACATATTAATCGCAAACTGATACTGCTGTCTAGCCTGTACCCTTTCATAAGGGTTCTGATATGCGTACCTACTAGACATAAAGTGGGGGATCAGTTTCTATTGTTATGAAGTAATAAACTGATCCCCCACTAACTACTACGTAATAATATAATACATTGCTTATACCTCCAGCTATGAGTCAAATAACAGAACATATTGGGTTCTATAGTCTTGGCTGGCAACCAGTCTACCGCAGAAAGTAATGGCTACCTAACTGACTGAGACGGAGACAGAAACCGATTATTTGGATCAGCTTCAAAACACTAATGATTATCAAAGTAACTACAAAATAGTCAATGTTCAATCGGACTAGCTCACTAACGAATACCCATTTGCTGAGGTTCATCTTCACTTAGTTTGACACAAGGCTAGGGGATGACTAATGAGAATCAAACTGGTGGTAAGAGACCACTAGACTAGTTTGCTAAACATTGACTTGTCTCGAGGCGCCGTTTATGTTTTGTTATACTTTTTAATGTTTGTTCTTTTTGTTTGTTACTCTTAATTGTTGTTGTAGTTGTCATCGTGATCTTTTTCATTTTTTTTTTCTTGTGTCTTTTACAACATTTTGTTTTTTTTTCTACTTTTATTCGCCCTCAACCGTGCATCCCCCCCATCAGCCATATTGTCGTTATTGTTCTTTTTCGTCTCAGTTTTTCCTCTTAAACCGCAAATATTTCTGTCACTCTCGTTTTTTTTCTCTGTCCTCAATATTTCTAGTCTTTTCGTCCTACTCCGCGTGACTTTTGTCACTTTCATGTCATTGAAGATGTCACACCTGTCATAGCCAGACACTAACACGGGACCCACAGCCAAGAAAGTGACCTCTGATCCACGCGACAATTCCAACTAGAAGAGAGCAACGTCCGGGTCTTTCAATGTGGCTGAAACTTCACTGGCATTAATGACGTAACGAAATCAACGGACGTGAGTGTTTCCCGATCAGACTTGCGGGAATGCCATAGCTCGGTTATCTACATTGCTGCCTTAAAGAGCCATTTATTGAGAGGTTGTTATTTATATTCTAAATATATTCATCAAATGGTAAAAGTCATATTTCAGATTAAGCAGTTACTAGATTCAACTAGAAGTCATTTTATTCATGTAGGCTTCCTTTGGAAGAAAAAGTCTTATTTCGAGTATGTGGATGTAGTTTTTTTTTTATGGACGGAATTTGCCATCCACGCTCACACCCTCATTTACACATAACATGGGATAATTTCTTTCCTTTGTCAGAATATATAATCTTTGCTGCATTACCATACAACTGATCGCAATTTCTAACTAACCTAAACGTAAAGGGCTGCAAATTAATTATCTACCAATTACTGAAACTAGGTTCATGCCTTTCTCAATGAAAACATGCGAACTCAATTAGTTAACGAATTGGCTTACCAAATAAGGTAATCTCAACACAACACCGAACCTACACACACACACACACATTTTGAAAGATAAATGTTTAAATACTTTTAGGGAAAAAATAACGAATACAACTTTTCTGTAAGAAGCCATTAAAAACCATTAAAACTAACAACTATGTGCTGTTAACAGGAATACGCAGATACAACCTAACTATAAAGAAGATGCGAAGCCATTAAAACTAAAAAATATTAGCTTAATTAACTGCTAACAGGATTAACAAGATACAGACTATTGTAATATATTTCTGTGGTCCGATAGAAATATTATTAAAATCAAAGAGAGAAAACACAACCAGCGGCCGACAGAGATATGATCGACATCAAAGGCAGAAAACAGAAAACAATAAACGACAAAAGTGTAATTGACATCAAATGTAGTTGGCGTGAAAGGCAAGTCTTTTAAGATGATTGACAGACATGCCTGCCATAGATAACACAATTAAAAAGGCAAAAGTGCGTAGAAATTTCAAGTTATGTATACTAACTGGTCTGACTGGTCAGATAGAGGAAAGGAGAGAGAGAGGAAGGCAGCGGATAACATGTTTGCAGGGCCTGATCAGGTGGATGACGGAACGGGGGTTGTCAGAAGTAACAGGAGCAAACATGCTAAGAACCACAAGGGATAGGGAGACGTGGAGAGCCATGATCGCCTACGTCCTGAAGGGACAGAGCACATAGAAGAAGAAGAAGTTCTGGCTGGAATCAGAACGCCGAGAGAACGCGAAAAAGAGAGATGAAGAGAAAACAACTCCCGATGGTCAACGACTCCTGACAACTCCCTCGTATTTGCGTGATTCTTTCTGGCTACATCCTTCTCTATACAATTGTCACCAACGTAGAACAAACATGTAAGTTTATATTGTATATATGTTCTGTGTTTATCGTTATTCGTCAAGGCAATCGTCATCGTTGGAGAATTAGGCGTTATATATCATATGTGCGTTGTGGCGCAGTGGATATCGGCTCGGAACGAGAAATCACGGAACCGAGTTCGAATTCAAGTTGAATTCCTTGCATTCACTTACGCGCAAATACCCTTGGGAAAGGTATTAATCCGTCTCTTCCCTCCAGTTATGGGTTAAATAATAGGACAGATTGTGTTCTATAGCTTTGGTCGGCAACCAGTCTACCGCAGAAAGCAATGGCAATCTACTGCGGGATAATCTTCTGCCCAGTCAGTCATGTCTCTTTCGAGACATGATCGCCCAAGCGTGTATCGCGCATGGCACTTAACTGACTGATATCATATGTAAATTTGGTGCACATTGATTTGTTGTATTTGTTTATTGTTTTTTTTTTGTTTTTGTTTTTTTAAAAAATAGATTGATAACGAACCTGATTGCCATCTGTAACAACGTTGGACGATCATAGTAACAAAGGATAGCAAAAAAAAATAGGTAAATTTCGTTTTATATTGTGGGTAGTCTGCTCTAGTTTTTATTATAAAAAGTTGCTCGTTTAGAAAAAAAGACTTAAGATAGAAAAGCATAATTTTTCCAATTTCCTGCAGAGTCCGACTGTGAAATTAAGAGATGTGGCTTATTCGAACACATTAAGCAGTGCAGTACGCCTGGCAGAGAGTACATGCTTGGGAGTTGACAGGGAAAATAGGGAAAATGAAGTTGGCGGGGGAAAAGAGTTAGTGAAGGAAATGAGGCTGATGAAAGAAATTGTTTTGGGAAACACACCTATTCCTCAGATAATGGATTCTCCGTGCTATATTAATAAGAGTTAACCTTCAATGCGAAAACTGCTCCACAACATATTTAGCGAAGAAAATCTACGAATTCACTCGGAAGAGGAAAGAGAACTTGTTTTTTTTTTGGGGGGGGGAGGGGTAAAGAAATTAGCACACGAAAAATGTATTTATATATTCGTGTAAAATCCTTTGTAAAATAAAAACGGAAGCTGATGATGGTTCGCCTGAAATAGGCCCATACTTCCGAATCACCATGAAATAACGTGGATGCCTTAATTTTTCTTATGTTTGCTTTATATGTATTTATATGCATATATGTTTAGGGCTCTCTTAGAGAGTTATTCTACCACTGTATGTACAGGATACTCCTTTGGATTCTTCTATACTCACACTGCATGCTGATATATATATTGTTGTATTCTTAATACACAGTTGCTCAATAAGTCACGAATTACGAATTCGTCTGACACTCCCCTCAACAAATTTCAGGCAGAACAACAAGCAAAAATTCTAGAACAGCAAATTACATTCCAGAAACAAATTCAGGAGGAAATTTTCGACAAGCAGTTAAAATTTCAACAAAATATGGTACAGATGCAAATGGAATTTCAAAAGAAAATTCTGGATGAAGAAAGGCGAAGAGAAAAGTTTTAAAAATTCTTTTCCATAGAATACAGTTTGGAACTCGATCGAGACTTTCACATCAAAAAAAGACGCAGAGATGAGAAAAATGGTACTGACGAAATTAGAAAACGTCCCAAATATTACAGCACAGAATTTGGCAGAGCACTGTACAAAACAGGTTAGCGTAAAAAAGATGCAAAAAAGATTGAACAGTCTGGCGTTTCACACAAAAGGAAAGTACGGAACAAAGAAGAAAATCAGCACAACAACAAAAAAAAAAATACTACAATTGCATATCATCAAACGAAAATACCAGGAAAAAATAATCAAAAACTCCCGAAACCGTGTTTTGCTTGCGGTGGATTACACTGGTACAGAGAGTACAATTTTAGGAACAAAAAATGTTTCAACTGCGGAAGAATGGGACACAAAATCTCGTAATGCAGAGCAAGAAATAAAGACGTAAAAATAAAAAAGGGAAGTCCAACCAAGTTGAAGACGGAATAACGAGAAAATTCATTACAGTCGAGATAAACAACAAAAAGATAAAAATGCAACTCTAAATACGTGGAAGAAGTTGGGGAGACCAACGTTAATAAAAACGAATAAAATCAGTCAGTGACGGGTGAAAAGATACAGTTCATCGGAGAATTTGTCACAAACGTCACATTAAATAAAAAAAAACGCGAAAAGTCAGAATATTTGTCATTGAAAATACCACAAATTTACTTGGATAACGGAATTCCAATTATGGGATCTACCAATTAATTCTTTTTGTCATAAGGTAAAAAGCTTAAACAACGAGATAGAATAAACTTATAAGTAAAATAAAGGAAACACTTCTCACTGTTTTCTCGCCAGATTTAGGAACATATACCAAGATGGAGGCAAAATTCCAATTGAAAGAAAACGCTCAGGCGATATTTAAAAATAAAATAAAATGTGCAGTTTGCTGCTATTGAATTGATAGATTTGGAATTAGATTGACTTGAGAAAAACGGTGTACTTGAAAAAGTTCAGTATAGCGAATGGGCGACACCAACAGTATACGTAAAAAAGAAGTTGAAAGAAATCCGTGTTTGTGCTGATTTTGCGACGTGGTCAAACGCAGCACTTAAGGATTACAGTTATCCCCTACCAACAGCAGAAGTATTTTTGCGAAGCTAAACGGAGGTAAAATCTTTTCGAAAATAAACCTCAGCGAAACATACCTGCAAATACCGGTACAGAAAGAAACTGTAAATATCTTATGTATAAACACGCATCGAGGTCTGTATAAGTTTAAAAGACTACCTTTTGGTGTCAAGGTCGCGCCCGCCATTTTCCAGCAAGTAATGGATTCGATGTTGGGTGGTCTAGATTTTGCCGTCGTGTATCTAGACGACATCCTAATGAGAAGCACAAATATAGCTGAATATATAAAACAAGTAGTTTGCAAGAATTCAAGAATATCTGGGGCAGATCATCGATAAAAATAGTAGAAGGCCAGACCCAGAGCGAGCAGCAGCTATAAAAGACATGCCGACTCCGAAGGATATTACCACGCTACAAAGTTTTTTGGGATTAGCCAATTATTATCCTTAAGATGTATGATCTGCGGGCACCTTTAAATGAGTTTCTTAAAAAAAGGAAAACCCTGGAAATGGACTGATGAATGCCAGAAAGCATTCGAAAGGATAAAAGAAGCATTAACCGCGGAATTCTTTCTAACCCATTAGAATTCGGATTTAGAAATCATAATAGCCTGTGACGCAAGTGCTTATGGGATTGGTGCATGCATATTACATAAAATGGCAGATGGTCAAGTTAAACCAGTTGCGCATGCTTCTAGGGCACAACTTCCGGCTGAAAAGAATTATTCTCAGATAGAGAAAGAGGCGCTAGGTATTATATTCGCAGTAGCAAAATTTCACCGATTCATTCACGGTCGACATTTTAAATTACAAACGGACCATAAGCCTGTAATATCGATTTTCGGATCGTAAAAGGGTTTGCCGACACATACAGCCAACCAACTACAGAGATGGTGTACGATACTACTAAATTATGACTTCAGTATGGAGTACATACCATCAAACAAATTTGGCTACGCTGATGGGCTGTCCAGGTTAATTCCAAAAATGAGTGAACCGTTTGAAGACACGGTAATTGCCGCACTAATGTCTGAAGAGGAAGTAAAAATTACTGTATGTAATGCAGTTCGAGAACTTCCGGTAACACTGGAAAAAATAAAAGAAGAAGCCACCAGGGACAACTATATCTTACAAATAAAAGAAAAAATAACCAAGAGAGACCAGTTTACGACAAATGTGTTTTCGCTGTGTGACTCAGTATTATTATATAGAGAACGTGTAGTGATCCCTTACACACTACAAAAGCAGATACTGAAGAATTTCCACACTGGTCATCCGGGCAGTATTAGGATGAAAAGCCAAATGCGAAACTTTGTTTATTGGCCGAACATGGACAGGGACATCGAGAATACAGTTGCAAAGTGTCAAGACTGTGTCTTAGCTGCAAAGACACTCCCGATATAATTTAATCCCTGGCACAAAACCAGACCTACCATGGTCTAGGTTACACGTGGATTTTGCGGGTCCACTAAATTGATACTATTACATAATAGTAGTAGATAGTTTCTCAAAATGGCTGGAGAAACACCGAATTAGACAACTTACAACCCAAAGTACAAAGAATATCCTACTAGAATTGTTCGCAAGGTTTGGTGTTGCAGACGCAATAGTAACGGACAATGGAAGCCAGTTTACGTCAAGACAGTAGGATTTCTGCAAGGAAATATAGAACACATTACTACAGCTCCCTATCATCCAAGGTCAAACGGGTTAGCAGAAAGATTCGTCGACACCCTTAAAAGAGATTTAAAGAAAGATAGAGAAATACCCGCAGCAGAAGCCCAACATAAATTCCTACAAGTATACAGGATTATTCCAAACAATGGTAGACCAGCTTCACAATCGCCTGCCGAAGTGATGTTCGCACATAGAGTTAGATCTGTTTTCGACAAGTTATTGCCCAAAAAGTCAAAGCCAGAGAAAGATTTACTCACATAAAAAAATACAACCCAGGTGAAAAAAATTATTTCAAAGTCTACAGACAGAACAAGTCGTTATGGAAAATTGGAATAATTGACAAGCGGATCGTTAACATGATGTACCTGGTAAAAGGAGAAAAAATACGTGCAAGAGGCACATTAACCAAATCAGAAGACGCTCTTCGGACGTGGTTGACAGCGGTCCCACGGAAGAAACGCCGATGGAGGTAATTTATGACACATTCGAACAACCAAACACCAGCAACAATTTTACCGGAAGTACGTCGTTGCAAAAGAAAAAGGAATGAAACGGATCAATTACAAGTGGATTCAAAATGTAGAAGATATACTACGTTTTCGCTGAGAAAGTGAATTTTTTTTCTTCATTCATATTGCCTGCAAAAAAAAAGTTTTACCCCTGCGGAGTAAAGTTTAGGAGGGGGTGTTATGGGGAAACACGCCTATTCCTCAGATAATGAACTCTCCCTCCTATATTAATAAGAATTAACAAGAAATTAACAGGAAGTTCATAGGAGTTCTTTAGACTTCTGTTGGAGTTCAGTAGAACTACTAGGCAGTTGATATTAGTCGGCAGTTAGCCGAATACTAAGGAGTCAGCTTTCAGTGGAAGATTACCAAGTTTCTAACATTTTGGGTACGGTAAGTCGATTAGCAACCGACATAGCACAATTATAACCTTCAGTGCGAAAACTACTCCACAACAGAAAAGGAGTTGATGAAAGAAATGACATTGACGGAAGGAATGATGTCGTTGCAAAGCGAAGAGATATTTTCAGCCTCTTCCAGTTATTAATATCAGTTTCAACTCCAAAATAATGTTAGGCAACTCCAAAATAATGTTAATGTTAGAAATAAGATAAAAAGTGAGAAAAGTTGCTATAAATAAGTCTCAGGAAAAAACTAAGAATGTAGAGCTTGAAGTTGGTGATTTGGAGTACTATGAAGACTACCTTACATAAAGAAAAACAGACAAGCGCTGGCAGATATACTGTAAATTTAGATGTTAGAGAAAAAACTACTTGAGGAATTAGGGACACTTGAAATAGAGAATTAGATAAGCTTCCTTGTAACAATGCATACAAATGTTGCAGTCCGCGTGTAAAACATTGAGTTATATAGTATTTAGAGTGTGACGGGTGAACTTTAAGACTAGGTTGATTGGAACTGTAGGGTATACATTAAAATAACGTTTAAGTAATAAAATTAGTTGGATCAATAAAGAAAAATCTATCACTACTAATCCTCCAAGCAAAATCCAAAATCTATCACTACTAATCCTCCAAGCAAAATCCAAAATCTATCACTACTAATCCTCCAAGCAAAATCCAAAATCTATCACTACTAATCCTCCAAGCACCCGCATGCCCAGTATCAACAGATAGAATCAGGCCTTTAGGTAATTGTTGTTCTTTTTTTTTTTTAGTTTTCAAAGTCAGACTTTGAATTACATACACTGCAGATAATGGTAGATTTCTGTGTTCAAACATAGTATGGTTGAAACTAAAGAATGCACATGTGTGACATTGAACTCGAGCGAGGCACGCATGATGTATTCGAAGGTCATTTACCCGATGTCAATTCGAAAATTGGGGCCCGTTTACCACCTATGATCATATGGTCACACATGGAGATTTCAACTGCTATTAGAAAAAGGATCTTTTGAAACATTACAGAACTTTTGACGTGTGTGTCCTAAAAGTCAGCAAGGAATTGATAGACTCTAAAAAGAATAATTTGAAAGAAAAGAAGAAAAAATAAAAAGATAATAACAAAAGAAGTAGGTACTGTCTCACTTTTATCTCCCAGTGCATTGTGCGTTACGTTCATTTCTTTTTTAAAGGATTTTCTTCAGCGTATCACAAAGGAGTGGGTTTATGCCACAAAGTCAATAAAAAACTCGCTAAAACAAGCGAAGGATAACTGAAGCAAATCAGTTCTTTAGTTGGTTAGTATGAGGTCCATAGTGGGTTCAGTTAGTGCTCGAATAAACGAATAAATAAATTTAGAAAAAAATGAATGAGTAAAGAAACAAAAGAAGACGATAAAAACAGAGTTAAGGCAGGATATAGTAGTAATAAACGACTCTATAAGTCAGTTATATATATGACTGGAGTCTGAGATGTTCAGAAAACTTTGGAAGTTGATAAAATACCCGAAAAATGAATTCTCTTACGGTTATAAGTTACGTAATCACGTATCTTGGAGTAGTAATTTTCCAATAGTGGCTTAGGTTTGGCGTAAGGTCGAAAGTCGTAGTTGTTCTAGCGCTAACCATTATACCACGTCTCAGAACGTGTAGACGATCGACAGTCTCAGTGGAAGGTGAGAAACAAAAAAAGAAATAAATAAAAATAAAAAAGGGGAAAACGGAAAGAAAAAGAAGAAAAAACAATTTTTATGCAAATCACATTTTGGTCTTATGCCTCAGTTAAGAGTTTAACTTAAGGTTTACATTGGGAAAGTGTCTTTTGCATGGAATTAATAAGGAATAAACATGCACACAACTGCAGGAAAGAGAGAGGAGCGTGTCATCTTTGATATTGATGTATTTTTATATTTGTTTGCATATATTGTTCTCTATTATAAATTTATTTTATGTGCTCATTGTTATGTCGCCAAGTATAAATGAATAACTCAACAACAGAATCAGAATATAAGTTGTATTCCGCGGAAAGACGGTTAGTATGTACAGAAGTGATTAGTAATATTTACAATAGAAAAGATACAAGAGTCCAAACCGTCGTAAGACGTGTGTATACGTGATTACTTCCGGTACGCCACAGGAAGTGTGACTAACTCTTCACTGACTCGCACTGACTCTTCAGTAACTCAATAGAGACTCTCAAGTGATTCTCTACGACTCCCTTGTAGAGAATCCACCACTGCTATATATAGCAATGGGAACAGTCCATTTGTAGTCAAATAGGAGCGGCGCCCTAACACTCATGAAGCGTAATAGCCAGCAAGAGACAGATGCGATGAACATATTTTTCAAATTTTATAACAAAACAATAATAATTTTTTCATGTTATCATATATATATATTTGTACAATTGTCTTGGTTGTGGGTGAAAGAGAGATTCGCGTATAATATTGAAATGTGAACATTTCGAAAAATGGCATGGCGAGGAGTGTAATATATTTCTGTAACCCGAAAAAATAATATTGCCATCAAAGACAGAAAACACCCAGCAGACGACAGAAATATGATTGACATCAAAAGCATAAAACACAAACGAGCGGCCAACAAAAGTATGATCGATATAAAAAGCAGAAAGCACAAAGCAATGACCGACAAAAAGTGTCATTGACATCAAAGGCAATCAGCTTGAAAGGCAGTAGCTGGCGAAGATGATTGACAGATATGCCTGGCCATAGATGACACAATTAATTTAAAACCTGAAAAGGAAAAATGCGTGGAAATTTCAAGTTATATACGTTTAGGGTTTTCGGGACGAAATCAGAACGTTGAGAGAACGCAGAGAAGAGAGAAGAGAAGACAACTCCCGCTGCTCAACGACTCCCGAAAACTTTTTCGTATGTGCATGATTTTCTCTGGCTAAATAATTTTTTACATCACCGTCAACGATGTAGAAGAAAAATATAAGTTTATATTTTTTATATATGTTCTGTGTTCATTATTATCCGTCAAGACGATCGCCATCGTTGGAGAACCAGGCGTTATATATCAGTACAAACAAGATGAGAAGCCATTAAAAATACAAACTATTAGCTTCATTAGCTGTTAATAGGATTAATCAGATATAACCTAACTATAAAGAAGATGAGAAGCCATTAAAAATACAAACTATTAGCTTCATTAGCTGTTAATAGGATTAATCAGATATAACCTAACTATAAAGAAGATGAGAAGCCATTAAAAATACAAACTATTAGCTTCATTAGCTGTTAATAGGATTAATCAGATATAACCTAACTATAAAGAAGATGAGAAGCCATTAAAAATACAAACTATTAGCTTCATTAGCTGTTAATAGGATTAATCAGATATAACCTAACTATAAAGAAGATGAGAAGCCATTAAAAATTAAATTCGCCTAAATATATACCAAGATGTATAATTTAGATTTATCGTTATTATTAAAAGTTTAAAATGTCTAACCTAATAAGTCCCAGTAATTCGCGACCCCAGGAATCTCTGCCTATTTGAAAACAAAGTTGTTTATGAATTTTCATATCTTGTAAGAGAATTTCACTCCAATAATAGCTTTGGCCATGCGCACACATTCTACCGGAGGTAAAATTATGTCACTAATCGAAACACTGTCGCCACTTACTTGTCTACCACCAGGTAAAAATTCCTAGGTACATTTTAGCTCGTAAGCATCTTTATATATTGAGGTCTTTCGTTCATATAAATAGCGAAAGTGTATCCATTGCCGGCTTGCGAGGCCTGTTATTCGCCAGTGGTCACCCATTCTGAACACTGACATTGCTTAACTTCGGTGATCATAGGAGATAATATCTATGTCTGAGTTAAAGTTGCCCATTTTGTTGACATTATGATACATTTCCGCGCAGATATGGTTATTTACGGTAAATCGAAAATTGTGTTATATAGGCTTGATTTAACTTCGCTAAGTTAGACTGTTGGTAATTAGTGGTCGAGAGGTCTAAGACTCGTCAGATCAATTGGTGGCTTCCCCTATGTAGATAGGGGTCGCAGGTTCATATACATATATCTAATAAGAATATTACTCGCTTACTTTTGTTTTACCCGACTTTGAATTATGGCACTCTTGATTGTATATTTTCTTTTCGAGTTAAATGTGATATCTATTTTAGCTGTTAACACCTGTTAAAAATCTTCATATGTGATTTTTCTTATGTAGAACTGTCTTTCTGTGATTCTGTAGCTCCAGTCGACAATGTTTGTAGAAGAATGGTTTTATCCAAGACTCATAGTCACCCAAAGATATTTTAACTGGTCGCCTGAGAGAGCAGATAGAACTTATTAGGGATGAAATAAAAGTAATTAATGTTCTGTTTGGTTATGTGTGACCCCCAAATTTATGTGTCATAGGCTATGTAAAACGCATATGAGAAATTAAGACAGAAATGTTAATGGTAATATTAGTGGATGTGCTGTGATTCAGTGGATATTAGCTCGGAATGAGAAATCGGTGAGCCGAGTTCGAATTCCAGTTGAATTCCTTACCCTTGGGAAAGGTATTAATCTGTCTCTTCTCCCTCCTGTTGGGCTATGGGCTAAATAGCAAAACTGATTGGGTTCTATAGCCTTAGTTAGCAACCAGTCTACTGCAGAAAGTAAAGGCAATATACTGCGGGAAAATCTTTTGCCCAGTCAGTTACGTCTCTTCGAGACATGATCACCCAAGAGAGTATCATGTATAGCACTTAACTGAGTATCAGCAATATCCTTAAGCAAGAAAACTTTCCGTATATAACAACCGAGCGGTCAGCGCCACTGTTTACGTAGAACTGTCTTTTTTGTGAGTCTGTCTTTAGTCGACAATGTTAGTAGAAGAATGGTCTTATCCAAGACTCTTAGTCACCCAAAGCTATTTTAACTGCTGGCCTGAGAGAGCGGGCAAATTAGATATTTCTGAATGCGTTTGTATGTATGAAAGAACTATTTTAAATGATAGAGAAGTTTAATTTACTTAGGAAGCAGATAATAATTCGAAACATTTTCTCGGAATTTTTTTATACACGTAAAAAATGAATTACTGCACAAAAATGAAAAGGGGCGTGAGGCTAGGATTTGTCTTCTCACTGAATTTATTTAAAGTTTAAATACCAGGGCGTAAATCTTACCATGATTGATTTATTAGGAAGTTGACTTTTTGAAGTTAATGACGGAAATTCCTGCGGGTGACAATATCGTAAAGTCCCTGGATAACACACTCTGCCCAAGCCTTCAGAGTGAAATTAGGTACACGGAACTATATGATTAGCAAGAAGTCACAAGTGATCATGACTGAGATTATAATTTTACTGGCTTTGTTCAAAATGTTGATTATGCACTCTCTGCCAGAAACTGTAACTAAATTACGATAAGTGTTGTTGCAGTACAAATTACTATGCGTGCTGGAAAAGCAAACATTCATTAGTCATCTCCTATCTCACTAACCTGCATCCTCTCTCTCATGCTCCTTTCTCCGTCCACTCCACTCTCATCAGTATTCTCATACTTCTCTTACCAACTTCCTGACACCCCCAATAACCTGTCACTCCTTCTCATAACTTTCCTCCTATGTAAGCCCCTGCACAACAGTGGCAGTAAATGCTTTGCTTGGGGCGACACGATTATATATATATATATATATATATATATATATGTGTGTGTGTGTGTGTGTGTGTGTGTGTGTGTGTGTTTAGGCATCGAATTTTCTTTTAGACATGTCAGATTAAATAAACTGCAAATATTGTGTCTACTTATTTCTAATAAAATCCTTTCATACCCACTGATAATCTTTCGAGTATTATAATTGAAAGAAGTCAGAAATGAGCTGCAGCGTTGACAGATGCTATTATCATTCATTTCTCAATGTTCCCAAGTACTTTCAATCTCCTTCCAAGATCATCTTCAGGGGTGTGAGTTATGGTAACAAAAATGTCTGTAAAACTGTGTTGCTAAAAATTACTGTCAATTTTTTTTCTGCTTGAAATATAATGGTTGACAAATTGCTTAGCGTCCATAAGAACATGAAAATTATCCAAAATGAAATCTTTTTATGTGTTGTAATGTCTTGGTTATGCACGTGTTAAAGCACGAAAAAAACTGTTCCTTTTACAAACATTTTAGAAAATTTCTACAGTATTCATAGCTGATTCTATTAATTGACGGCTGAAGTGTTTTAATGAATATTGCCTCGAGAATCTGTAGTTTGCTTTTGTTGTTTTCTTGGTGTAGGATAATTGTGTTATCGATCATTACTTTTCTATATTGTGAATGTAGACAGGAATGTTGTTGAAGATGATCTGGGAAAGAGATTGAAAGTACTTGGGTTCTTTGAGAAATTAATGATAACATCTGTCAACGTTACAGCTCATTTCTGACATCTCTCAATTATAACATGCGAAAGATTATCCGTGAGTATAAACGAATTTTATTAAAAATAATCAGACACAATGTTTGCAGTTTTTTAATCTGACATACATACATACATACATACATACATACATACATACACATATGTATAAAAACATAGATTGTTAAATATAAAAGACAATGCATATATTCAAGATATTTTTCATGAGAGTTTTAATGTAGATGGCCTCCAATATATGAAGGTTCTTTCTACTGCGTGTATGTGTGAGTATTGTTACGTTATTGACTAATATCTTTCTAATACTACGTACATGACTATGTTTTTCTAAGAAATGTTCTTTAATAGAAGTGAGATTAGATACAACCTTATCACGAATTTACGACCTGTGTGTGCTATTCTGCAACCAATATTATGGCAATCGTCTATGTCAACATAATAGAATTTCATCTTTGATGATAAATATCTTTGTGTTAATGTCTATACAACCACTTTGAAAATGGTTCATGTGAACCAAAAGTTTAGATCAATCACCAGCGTAATAAAAATTTCCAAACGTTGAACAATATTTGTGTTTATTTTCACCAGAAATTAAAGCTAAAATACGATGTTTAGAATAGCGCGTGATTAAACCTAATGGACATTTATTGTTTGTAATATTAAAAAATATGTTTAAATAATTATCTGCTGCCTAAAAGCAATAAATTCAAGTTACATGATGCCGCAGCATTAAATGATTCTAACACCAAGAAATTTCAATGGAACATAGCCAAACAGGAATTACAACTACACAACACTGCAATTGCACGTATTTAAAAAAAACTTACGATATTCTACCACAACTGAAACATTCAAGGAAATATTGGATGTATTATATTATACACGACAAAAGAAAAATGAATCCCGTAAACATGTCATCTGAAAAAAGCTAAACAAATTATATAAAGGAAAAATACTTTTACCAAACATCAATGAAAGTATCGGATTATCAATTCACTCTAAATGAAATGAAATCCGTTAATCTCAGACCAAATTTTCATGTCGCACATGAAATCTAATTCAATGTTTGAACAAATAAAATCTAAAGCTTTATACCAACAAATACTTATATTGGAACAAGACAACCATATTATTACACAGGTAGGCTTAAGAGTTATTTAAAGCCGAATCTATTAAAAACCGTTACCATAAAAATCTGAATGGAATTATAAACATCCCCTTAATAAAAGCAGCCACACAATTAAAAATATGTAAACGCATTGTTATCCGACGAGTTGATTGTTTGTGGATTCAGGGTGAGGAACCGCACAAAATAATGAACAACAAAACAGATATGGAGGTAGGAAAGTAGGTTATATTAAACGTAGTATACAAACTTGAACGCAGATCAGTAAATCCATGAATACTATTAGTAAGAATTAAATATATGCAACTCTTGAATTGAAGTCGGTGGAAATAGTATATCCATTTATATTATTCTAGCTGAGTGGAGCTCAGAGCTAGTCTGACTTCTGACGAGGTAGTCTCTGGGTAACTTCGGTATCTCTCGGTAATTTACGCATCAGTTCCGGTACTCTCAGATAACTCTCACGGATCTCTACGATTACTCTCAACTCTCAACTCCTGTTCTCTCTATGGCAGGTGTATATGTATAATCAGTCGAGTCCATTATCATATCCAAAGGGGAAGATCCCACAACACTGATAAAACAAATAAATTTGTTATTTTAAACAAACATGAGAGCCACTCAAAATTGCAGGCCATTTTGGATGATCATAATAAATTTAAAAAGTTAACCAATAGTACCACCCTCAATTTAAAAACCATATTTTTTTTTTTTAATCATATCACCCCAAGCAAGGTGGTGACGCCACTGATGCGCATGGGGCTACTTAAGAGTAAAATGATTGGAAAAGAAAAAGCCGGGAACCACATCCTAAACAGGAAACAAGGGATGAGCCTCTTCACCTGTTCAAAAGACGTGGGTGGAGTGTGAAACCGGGCGATAGTTAAGTCTATATAAACTTACTACTGCTAACTATGCTGAAAAAGAATCTTATGAATTTCAAAAGATTATAAGTGAGTATCAAACAGGCTTTCTTCATAAAAATGTAAAAATTCATAAAAAGATTATCCGGTTCGATCTATTATTTCACAAATACCCACATCAGTATATTATCTTTCAAAACCATTAACCCTTAACGAATTAATTACTACCTACCTATTAAGTAAATATTGTATTAGCTCCACAAATGAATTTATACAATTTTTTTTAGGTTGTAAAACCAAACAACCTAAGGTAGGCTTAAAAGAGTTATTTCAAACCGAATCTATTAAAAATCGCTACCATAAAAATTCGAATGGAATTATAAACATCTTGTTAATAAAACCAGCTACATAATTTTAAAAAAATAGCAAAAGCATTGTTATCTGGGGGCTGATTGTTTCTGGATTCCGGATGAGGAACCGCACAAAATAATAAATAACAAAACAGATATGGAGATAGAAAAGTAGGTTATATATGTATACAGTCGAGCTAATTTTCATATACAAAGGGGAGATCCCACAACACTGATCTTTGCTTATACAAAATTTATTTATTATTGTCCTTGTCTATAAAACAAATGACATCATTATCTGTGATGTATACTGTCATGTCGTGAGTAAGAATAAATAACTCAACAACAGGAATAGGTTAATCATTGTATTCCGTGAAAATAGTATTTACAAAGGTTATTAGTATCCAATACAAGAATAAAGGTTAATCGTCTCAACCGTCGTAAGACGTAGTATGAGCAATGGGTACTTCCGGGTCGTCACCGGAAGTCTACGACTGACTTGTCGATCGGCTGCTCGGCACACTCTATATTTAGTTGTCCCTCCCAGTAAGGGCAACATGTGACACATGGTCAGTTATAACTGGGATTTCCGGGCTATATGGCCCGGCCAAAAAATGTCTGTCTATTTTTGCCCAGTCGTGCCTCTACCCTTCGGCGGAACCACGACTGGGTTATAGCTCTCTGCTCGGAAGCAGAGAGCACCGCACTCTACCCGAAGGCAGAGTGCTGACAGTGTCGTAGTAGAGTACGGCTGCTCGGCACACTCTCCTACGTAGATGCCACCATTACTTTACATAGTAATGGAATAGTCCATTATAGCCGAATAGGCGCGGGCGTCCCAACATATACAATTATACTTCTCTCCCACCCATCAATATTTTACCTACTATTTTAAAAAAATATTATTAGCACGCTCCTCTCAAATACCTTTTCAGGACCCCTAGGTAATATTTGTACTTAAATGGATGGTTTTGAGATGGGATTTCCTTGAGGTCCCCTTGTTTATTATATGACACATTTAGAATATAAAATAATTAATGACACTAGTAAACCTTTTGTATCTTCCGCATGCTTGCTTTCCCGACAGCTACAATCGTCAAGAATTCAAATGTAAAGTCAATAATCACCTCCTGTCTCACTAACTTACATCCTCTCTCTCATGCTTTTCTACATCCACTCCACTCTCATCAGTACTCTCTTCCCTCTCTTACTCTCTTCTTGACACACCCTGCAACCTCTCACTCCCCATAACATTCTTTCTCGTCCACCCCACTCTCATCAGTAATCTCTTCCCTCTCCTACTCTCTTCCTGACACCCCCTGAAACCTCTCACTTCTCAACATTCCTCCTATGTAGCCCCCTACAAAACAGTGGCAGTAAAATGCCTTGCTCGAAGCGACACGATTATAAAAAAATGTAAGATATATATATGACATTTTCGTTTTAGCTAAAAATATAGATTAAATTACACAAAAAAAAAACAAATTTAAAAGTCACTCTGTCCTCAAATTTACATTAAAACTTAATATTAATAATAAAATTCCACTCCTTGATGTATTTATTAATTCCAGCACACATAATTTTACTTCTTCTCTATAAAGGAATTCCACTAGCATTAACTCAAGAACGACATGGAGAAGTACGGTGAAGAATGAGATGAAAGCCATGCAGTACTCTTGGGGTTCATTGACTAGTCTGGCCAAAGATAGGCAGAGGTGGAGAAGCCTTGTTGCTGCCCTACACACCATTGGGTGTAACGGATGATGATGATGAATCTCCTCACGAACGAAGTAGCGATTTGAAGTAACAGAAATGTGGTTGTTTTGAAGGACGTTGAGAATGCGATGAAGCGAACTTTGCGAGCAACGACTTAGTTTTAAAGAAAATTGAAATAAAATGGACACTTATACAGGAGTTTAAATTTCTAGGGTATTAATATTGATTAAATTACACAAAAACAAATTTAAAAGTCACTCTGTCCTCAAATTTACATTAAAACTTAATATTAATAATAAAATTCCACTCCTGGCATTCACCCAGAAATTTAAATGCAAAGTCAATACTCATCTACTAACCACTGGACTCTAACTCTCTCCCCACCCCCGTATAACCTTCCCTTTCTCTCCACCTATGTATTTGTCATCGCACCTGCTTTCTCAGCTTTCTATTGTTCCTTTCTAACTAGTTTGTACTCCTCACTCTTTTCTAATTAATCTTTTTACATTTATGTAGCCCCCTGCACATCAGTGGCGTTTCCGCCTTGCTCGGAGTGAAAGGATTAATATATATATATATATATATATTGAGCACTCTGGAAGAATGATAGACTTTGTAAAAACAGTAGCTACTCAAGCATCTACGCATCGTTCATTTAGAATTTGAATTTGAACCCTCTCAGCTACTGGCGTATGTTTACTTTTTATATAATACGATAAAAGTCAGCCTCCTTCTGTCGAGCGCCCATAGCTCAGAGGGAGAATCGGCGACTGATGTCAATTCGGTCTGGTTTCAATCCTGGCTAGAAGCAATCGTATGTCATACTGTACTGATGAGCGGTGATACAGCGAAACAGATCTTTCTGCGAATGACTGTTTATATATATATAGTAACATATATATATATATATATATATATATATATATATATATATAATTATGGTATGTGCAATAATTATATATATGTATATAAATTATCATAATAATTAAATTTGTTTTTTGACCCGGAAATTTCTGTTTCGAGATTTCTACATTTTGAGGCAATGCTAAATTTTTTTTTAATCATATCACCCCAAGCAAGGCGATAACGCCACTGATGTGCAGGGGGCTACGTAAGAGTGAAAGGATTGGAAAAGAGAAAGCCGGAAACCACATCCTAAACAAGGAACAAGGAATGATCCTCTTCACCTGTTCAATAGATGTGGATGGAGTGTGAACTGGGCGATAGTTTAGTTGTTGGTATAAAAATGATTTTCACTTAAATATAAAAAAAACAATATGTGTGTTATTGATAGATATGGGAAGACTTAAAAATTATGTGCAGGTTCAATTTAACTAATCAGAATAGCGATTAACTTTAAATTTGAAAAAAGTTTATATTTTGGGGACTACATGATACCTTCTTTCAATCTTAACGGCCAAAGTGTCAACCTAATTTTTAACAGCCTTCTCTAAACCCTATTTCAGTTGTTTTATCCATTACTGTTACAAAATGTTTCTTTCAGCTTTCTACATATCCCAACATTTTCTAAAAAGAAAAAAGAAAAAAGATGAAGAAAGAAAGAAAACATTTTATATTTTCGATCTAACTTAAAGGGATTTTTGAGTAAATATACTATTTTTATTTCGATTTAGAATGCATTTTATTCTAATTTTTCAAAATTTTAAAATCATAAATAACATTTTTTATGTTATGTTTTTATATTTATGATATCCATTTATTTATTAAATAATTTTTAAAAATTCATTTTATTCTTGTTATATAAAATCTATTTTATCATTATTATATTCTATTACAATTCTTTATATCATAATACAATCTTTTAGATATCTATTTAATTATCACAAAAAATTTAAATATCAGTTTGATTATTTTAATAACTATTCAATTATTATTTTTCTTAAATTATTGGATATATGCAAGTTAATAAAAATAAAGTTTTTTTTAATTATTGTTTTTTAATTAAAAATTGAAATTTTTCAAATTTTATTTTAAATATTTTTTTAAAATATTTTCTTTTAAATATAAAATGTCTTCTGTGGAAAACCCTAGTAATGTAAAGATTTATGTGGGTAGTACTAAAAACTCCGTGAAAAAACGATTTTATCAACACACGTCTTCATTTAATAATAAGTACAGAAATAGAACATCCCTACCGAAATATCATTGGTATATAAAGAAAACAGATAAAACACCCACATTAAAATGAAAATTTTAAAAGAAGCTAGAATATGTAAGTCTTTAAACAACCCATGCCTTATACGAAAAAATATATATTATTAAATTTCTTATGAATAAAACTCTGTTAATAAATGTAATGAAATAAATATCTTATGTAAACATTGCAAATTTTCACCTTAGAATTAGGTTTTAAAAAAATACTTCACACGTATCTGGCTAATGTTATCGAACCTCAACCAACATCGTATCTATGTTTTTTAAAATTCACAAAAACTTTTAAATCATTTGTTTTAACAAATCTCTGAAGAAGCTTATTATAGTGAAACATGTTAGATTAAAGACATTTTTTACTTGTTCTTTACTTATTCTTTCGATATATATATATATATATATATATGTATGTATATATATATATATATATATATATTATTTTATTTTATATATATATATATAAGTCATTTTAAGTCTCTATCCACCTTTACTCTTACAATCAAATTTCTCCTATACATAATGATCTGGCTTTCTGTTGGTTCAAGTGAGACAAATCCATCTAAAATCCCCCAACCTTAATTGTTTGGATTTGGTAATAATTGTGTTGTTTTTAAGCTTCTATACATAATGATTTCTAACAGAAAAAAATATTTCACTGCCTGACAAGGTACTAATAAGATAGTAACGAAACACAACGGCTCTTGTGTTGCAGTAAACTATGTTTTTATTATAATCTTATAATACAAATACTACCCTATATAATGCTACTATTAACAGCGAACTGCCAACCCATTAGTTTGTATTACTTCTAACACACACACACACACACACACACACACACACACACATATATATATATATATATATATATATAGTTTTTGGTCATAATTAAATTAGACTAGTACATAGTTGTACTAAAAATTGCTCTGTACGGTTATATTGTGGAGACTTTGAATCTTTTTCATTTGGAATTTCAAAATTATATATATATATATATATATATATATATATATATATATATATAAAGAATAAATACACATAGAAAACATTTTAAAAAATCAACATATATATAAAAATAAGTCTATCTATCTATCTATCTATCTATCTATCTATCTATATATATATATATATATATATATATATATATATATAAAAGTTTTTAATAAGATAAGTACCGAATACTAAAAAGATATTACGGAAACTATGTTTTTATTATAAACTTATAATAAAAATATTAGCATAAATAATGCTCTACTAAGTATCGAGCAGTCTTAATAAAGTAAATCACTGCAGTGTCCTGCTGACCCATTACTTTGTATTACTTCTAAGATATATATATATATATATATATATATATATATATATATATATAGTGGACTAAGAACTCAAAGGAGAACTTTGATTTATCCATGGGTGCCCTGAATTCTGCAGAGGCTTCGGATCTGATTGGATTATTCTTACTGTACAACATAACTGCACATAAAGAAATCGAAATGAGCAATATAGCAATATAGGGACGACGGACTGATGCTAATTGATAAATCCACTGGAGGTAAGGTTGATAAAACCAGAAAATTAATCCATAGAGTCTTTAAATCCTTTGGCCTTAACGTAGTAATTAACCACAATATCAAGCAAGTAGACTTCCTAGACATAACATTAGACCTAGTATCGAACACTTTCCAACCTTACATGAAAAACAACGCTAACCCAATATATATAAACCCCAACTCTAATCACCCAACATCCATTATTAAACACATCCCATCATCGGTAGAACGTCGCATTAACACACACTCATCCAATAAAGAGATATTTGATAAGCACAAAGTAATTTATAATAGAATCCTTAATGAAAGCGGGTATAAATCATCAAAAATCAGATTTGTGGAAAAATTCAAAAGTCCAAAAAGCAAAAATAGAAGCAGGAAAATAATATGGTATAACCCTCCATTCAACCAATCAGTTAATTTCAAGCTGGGACATAAATTTCTTAAATTAGTAGAGAAGCACTTTTCCAAAAATAACCCTCTGAGCAAAATCAATAAAAATACCATAAAACTAAGCTATAGCTGTTCCGATAATCTAGAAAAAATAATCAAAATGCATAACACCAAAATATTAAAAATACACAGCAAAAATAAATCCAGCACTAATACAACTCTGTCCCGTGATAACAACCTCTGTAACTGTAGAAACCCCAACCAATGCCCCATGACCAATAAATGTCTGACGAAATCTCTGATATATATGTGTTCGATTTCATCCGTAGAAAATCCTAAAGATGAAAAAATATATATTGAGAATACCATGAACGTATTTAAAAAGCGCTTTTACAATCACCTCTCATGCTTCAATGACAAAGAAAAACAAAACATGACATCTCTCTCTAAATACTTTTGGAAATTAAAAGACAAAAATAAAACACCTAAGGTTAAATGGAAAATCCTCAAACAAGCAAGAACAGCAAAATCTATAAAAGAACCATGTTTTCTTTGCCTTCAAGAAAAAATAGAGATCCTTAAATATATAAACAGTAACAAGCTTTTAAATCAGAGGCACGAAACCACAGTAAACTGCAAGCACATTAGGGACCTAACCCTACAATCATGCTAGGAAATACTAGGGATTTGATTAGATATTCTTATTATAAAAGATTAAAAATTCTGTAGAAAAAATCGATCTAATAAATCTTTAAAGGAAGGTCTAATACCTACAAAAACATCTAAATAAATAAAACGTAAAATTAAAGAAATAAACAAGCTCCCAAATTATTACTAAAGTCGACAGCAATAACCTTACTTACCGTAATAACCTTAGATAAATACAAAAATATTC
This sequence comes from Ascarosepion bandense, assembly GCA_037127315.1. NCBI lineage: Eukaryota > Metazoa > Mollusca > Cephalopoda > Sepiida > Sepiidae > Ascarosepion > Ascarosepion bandense. The sequence goes on from JBBBDQ010001011.1 coordinate 3,807,398, forward strand.
CGTACTGGAAAAATCAAAATTAAACGAAAAAAATGGCTCCCAAACTCGAAAAAGAATCAAAATTCCTATATTCAAAATTAAGATTAAATATACTATTTCAGAATAATTATATCATACACAAAAATAAACTGTAAGCACATTGAAGATCTAACCCTACAATCATGCTAATAAATACTGGAAATTTGAGTAGATATTTTTATTATAAAAGATAAAAATGCTATAGAAAACCTCGATCTAATAAATCCTTAAAATAAGATCTAATACCCACAAAAATATCTAAATAAATAAAAAAAATTAAAAGAAATAAATAGGATTCCAAACGGTAATTTATAGAAAAAATAACAAATTAAAAGAAAAAACTGATCCTCTAAACTCAAAATTAAGATTAAATATACAACTTTATATAAAAACTGATAAAATACAAATTTGCATTTATTTCCTAAAAAATACAATTTTAGATTTCTTGAAATAACTTCGCCTATATACAATAATACTCCAAACTTGAATATAAAATAAAAAATATAAAATATATAAAGCAACATAAATATATAAAAAAATACAAAATATATAAAAAACCCTATCCCGCTAAAATAACAATAGAAAAAACAAAAATAAAATAAATAAATTAATACCCCTTACCGGAAAAATCAAAATTAAAAAGAAAAAACACCCCACCTCTATCACGTATATCTAAGGAACCCCAAAGGGAAAGCTTCACCACATCAATTAATTAAACACTAGCCAACCATAAAGCCGTCCTAAAAATTCTTAAGGTCAACAAACAAGATAAGTGCCTCAATCACTCACACAAACACACAAAACTGACAAAGTAATCAAACCCCTCTTCGAAATCCTAACCAAAAGATATACCCGACCGATAAAAACGTACATTCTAACTGATAATACTATTAACCAGCAATTTCGCACACGTTCTTCAAAAGTCTAACGGTCAAAACGAAAGACACATTCCCTTCATTATCAATAACCCCAACCAACCAATCCCACAACAACAACAAACCAAATATAAACAGAGGAAGATTCCAACTCTTGCTTTTTCCTCCTGATGAAATGTTGGTAACCCAACATTGAAACAAACATATGATTGTAGAGAAGAGGACATATATAGAAAACATTATGTACATGTTCTAAAACATAATTTATGATATATATATATTGCGTCCAAAATATATACAGTTTGCCATTAAATAATATATAGACGTTGATTTGCTGCTAAACAAAATCAACCAACTAGTTATTTCGTTTAATAAATAAGGCACTTATTTAGTAAACAGTGTATTTTATATCTATTGGTCCGCACATTCAAGAAAGTCTACTAACGAAATTAGTTCTCTGGCAGGCATCGAACCCTCGGTTTATTTCGGCCACGAGAAAGGACGCAGCATATAAGGCCATACATTGCCTTTTAAAGAAAAGCAAACCCTCTTCACCTAAATTATTTTTCCCGAAAATCTCAGTTTCCAAACCGAAACAGAAGCAATATAGAAATATAGGATTTATTTTCGGTCCCTTCCAGAGAATACTTTTTCTTTACTAAGATTTCTCCTAAATACCTGGGAAGTGTTATAACAGAAGACGGAAACTGCGACACAGACGTCCGAAGGCGAATTGGCATGGCGAAGGAAGAAGTTGAGTAAAGTATTAAGAAACAGGACAATTTCGCTAGAAACAAAGAGGAGAGTACTGGATTGCTATGTGATGTCGGTTCTTCAATATGGCAGTGAATGTTGGACAATATCTTCAAAGATGAAGAAAAAACTTGAAGCAACTGAAATGTGGTTCTACAGAAGGATGCTACGAATATCATGGATCGAGCATGTGAGCAATAACGAAGATTTGGAAAGAATGTAAACGAAAAGAAAATTAATACTGAGCATCAGGAAGAGAGAGCTGAAGTTCCATGCAATAAGGAAGGAGGGCTTGGAGAATCTGATACTAACAGGCCAGATAGAGGGGAAAAAAGAGAGAATGGAAAGCAACGGATAACATATTTGAAGGACCTAATCAGGTGGATGATGGAACGAGGTTAGCATGGTGTAACAGGAGAAGGCCTGCTAAGAGTCACCAGAGATAGGGAGAGGCGGAAAGCCATGATCACCTACGACCTGAAGAGACAAGACACATAGAAAAAGAAGAAGCCTGATAGACATAACACTTTAATAAATAAAAATATTGCTTCTATTTCAAGTATAATAATTGTTGAAGTAGTATATATATATATCCAAAAAAAAAGTCATGAATCATTTTTGAAAAAAAAAAGAATTGGTTATGTACGTCATGAAGATAAATGTCATTAAAAATTCATATTCAGTTAATTTATAAACACACACACACGCACGCACACACACACACATAAATAAATAAGTACCACGCATATATAATATGTAAACAATATATAATATATATAACAAATTGCATATATATATATATATATATATATATCTTGATATTTATAATTATATACATACACTTTTCACACACACACACACACACACACACACACATATATATATGTATATATATATATATATACATATATATATATATATATATATCTTGATATTTATAATTATATACACACACACACACACACACACACACACACACACACACACACACACACAATATATATATATATATATATATATATATATATATAGCATAGTACACCTGGTATGTAATACAGGTAAATTCCAAAAGAGACGAACTCAAGAGAACTCAATGTTAAATTCATTTATTTAATTTAACAGAGTAATATAATTTATAAAAGATTTTCAGTTATTACTATGGATAATACATATTTCACCGCTTTATTATCTCGTCTCATCAGACCCAAATGGTACAACAGTAGGTAATCAAAATATCACCCACAAAAAATTTATTTTATTTTATTTAATTTTTACATAGACGCTCACATGTCCATATTAGGACAAGCATTTGTAACGGTTATTTACGGAAATTTCTCGCTCATTCGAAAAAGAACCGCAAAGAAAAAGGAAAGCGAGTATAAAGAAAAGATAGACGATTGATCAATGCAAAGAAGAGAAAAAAGTTGAAAAGAAAAAGGGAAATAAGAAAAAAAATGGGGAAACAGAAAAAACAGAATAGAAAGCAAGAAGAGAAAAAGAAGGGACAAAGAGATACAATAACAGGAAATACTGTATCACGAGATGTCGCCAGCATTTCTCCTAATCAGTCAGTCAGTTAAGTGCCATACCTGATACACGCTTGAGCGATCATGTCTCGAAAGAGACATCCCACTAACTGTTTTCATAGAAAAACATGGAAAAATTTAACAAGGAAATTTAATTTCAAATATATCAGGATATATTTACCGCAAAAAAAGTTTTACATCATAATTATAATACAATTTAAAAAAAATAACTACTATTACTATTAATTTAAAAATTAATGTTAATTTAAAAATATTGTTAAAATAGTTGAAAATACCAAAAAAAAATATGACTATAGAAACAGGAAAAAAATTTGACAAACTTAAAAGAAGGGGGAAATACACAAAAAGAAGGAAAGGAAAAAGGAGAAATCACGATAGAACGGATTTTAAAATAATTAAAGAAAAAAAAAACGCTAGATCGAAACCGACGTATATAATTCATTCTTAAAAACATTACAAGGGATTTTTACCCTTAAATTAAAATATACGGACTATAGGGAATGTTTATGGTGAAAATAAATCATATATCCAAACATAAATTAAATTATAACCACTAACTGAGTGCAGGGTCATCAGCAAAAAGTACAACCCAAAATGCCAAATTAATGTGGGAGATACCAGAATCAAGCAAGTACAAAAATTTAAATACCTAGGAAGTGTCCTAACTGGAGATGGAAAATGCGACACGGAGACCCGAAAGCGAATTGGCATGGCAAAGACGCGTTCCAGAAGATGAGCAAAGTACTAACACACAGGAAAATCTCACTGGAAACAAAGAAAAGAGTGCTGGACTGCAACGTGATGTCAGTTCTTCAATACGGCAGTGAATGCTGGACAATATCATCGAAAATGAGGACAAAACTGGAAGTAGCGGAATTGTGGTTCTACAGAAGGGTGCTGCGGATATCGTGTACTGAGCATGCAAGCAACGATGAGGTGTTGGAAAGAATGGCAAGAAAAAGAAAATTGATACTGAGCATCAAGAAGAGACAACTGAAGTTCCTGGGACACGCAATGAGGAAGGAGAGCCTGGAGAACCTGATACTGACTGGTCAGATAGAAGGAAGGAGAGACAGAGGAAGGCAGCGGATAACATATTTGCAGGGCCTGATCAGGTGGCTGACGGAACGGGGGCTGACAGGAGTAACAGGAGCAAACATACTGGGAGCCACAAGGGGTAGGGAGACGTGGAGAACCATGATCGCCTACGTCCTGAAAGGACAGGGCACATAGAAGAAGAAGAAGTAATTTATTCTAACTGTAGTTAAAATAATAACTCCCAATAAGAAAATATAATTAATTAAAATAAAAGATTATCTAAAATAGTAGCAATACTAATAATACTAATAGATAATAATAATCTAAATAATAATAATTAATAATAATAACGAATAAAACAATAAAGAGATAACAAATATATGTATACATATATATATTCATATACACTCATATATATATGTGTGTGTGTGTGTATTTACATACATATGCATTTATATATAAATGTATGTATCAAAGAAATCTTCTCTCAGACGTTATGATAATAATAATAATAATAATAATAATAATAATAATAATAATAACCATTCTATGGGATTACACCATCTAAACAGACAGAAAAATTGAAGCAAACAGGCCAGACATTATTGTTAAAAACCAGAAGGAGAAAACTTGTCTATTAATTGATATGGCTTGTCCAGCGGATTGTAACATAGCAATCAAAGAATTTGAAAAACTGTCAAAATATAAAGACCTGGAAATTGAAATAGAAAAAATGTGGAAATTGAAAACAAGAGTTGTGCCAGTGATAGTAGGTGCACTTGGAATGATAAAAAAATGGAACAAAACAACACATTGAAAGAATCCCTGGAAACCCCAGCTTAAGAGATATACAAAAAATGTCTTATTAAGTACAGCCCACACACTAAGGAAATCTTTATCTATGTAATGCTGGGGATGATAAGGAAGATAGAAAAACATGAAATGGAGTCATAACAACACGCCACTACCTGCCTTAGGTCTCCCTGCAGACTTGGTTGGTAGTGAGACCAAAGCAGAAATCGAAATATGATGAAAAATGACATCTGTGCTTGCCCCAAACGAATATAAAAATCGCCACGATAGAGTTGGGCAATATTTACATTGGGCAATGTGCAAACATTATGGAAAAGCTGTAAACAAACACTGGTATGAACATCATCCAGCACCGGTTACAGAAATAGAAGATGTAACCATTCTATGGGATTACACCAGCTACACAGACAGAAAAATTGAAGCAAACAGGCCAGTCATTATTGTTAAAAACCAGAAGGAGAAAACTTGTCTATTAATTGATATGGCTTGTCCAGCGGATTGTAACATAGCAATCAAGGAATTTGAAAAACTGTCAAAATATAAAGACCTGGAAATTGAAATAGAAAAAAATGTGGAAATTGAAAACAAGAGTTGTGCCAGTGATAGTAGGTGCACTTGGAATGATAAAAAAATGGAACAAAACAACACATTGAAAGAATCCCTGGAAACCCCAGCTTAAGAGATATACAAAAAATGGTCTTATTAAGTACAGCCCACACACTAAGGAAAACGTTATCTATGTAATGCTAGGGATGATAGGGAAGATAGAAAAACATGAAATGGAGTCATAACAACACGCCACTACCTGCCTTAGGTCTCCCCGCAGACTTGGTTGGTAGTGAGACCAAAGCAGAAATCGAAATATGATGAAAAATGACATAATAATAATAATAATAATAATAATCATTCTATCACATAAGAAGACAAAAGAAATTACAAAAATACCTATAAATATATTCATTATAACCAAATAAAAAAAATACAAATATAATAAGCTATAATTGTAAACTAATAATAAACTGACGTGGAAAATTGAGTTGTAATATGATATTAACATACATGTCAAATTTAACATTGAAATTTAATTTAAAATATGATGGTATATATCTACGGTGCAAAACTAAATTGTGCAACATAATTGCATTACATTTTGAAAAAATAACTACTCCCACTAGAAACACAGATGACCCTATTAATTTTGAAAAAAATTTCGTTAAAATAATTAATCATTAAAAAATGAAACGGTAGAAAGATAAACATAAAAGGAGGGAGGGGGAAAATAAAAAGAAAGAGATAAAAATTAGAACGATATAGAAAAGAATTTAAATTAAAATAACTTAAAATAAATTTCATAAATAAAACCAACGTCTGTTACATTAATGTTCATTCTTAGAAACACGATATGAGATTTCCTCTTAAATTAAAATAGACCGATTCTAGTGTATATTAGCGGTGAAAAATAAAACATAAATCATACATCCTAATATAAATTACAATATAACCACTAGCAGTAATTTTTTAAAAATAAACTTAAAATAATAATACCTAGTAAGAAAAACTAAATAAAAAATTAAATATAAACAAAAACCTTTAAATACTCAGAATAATATTCATAATATATAGTAATAATAAAATAATTTAAAAAAATTTAATAATAGAAAATAGAAATTCGAAATAATATATATATATGTGTGTGTGTGTGTGTGTCTGTGTGAGTGTGTGTATTTATCAAACAAATTTTCTATCAAACTTTAATAATAATAAAAATGATAGTAATAAAAATAATACTATTCTATGAACAAAAAATACCTATAAATATAATAATTATAAAAATAAAAATAGAAAACCCAAACTATTACAAAAAATTCCAAAAATTAAAATTTAAAATTTAATAATTACAAAAACAAAACAACCTTTGCTGTAAAAGATATTAACAGCACATTCCAGGATTTTTCAAATAAACACTTTATTAAACATCCATTTATTCTTTAATTACTTTAAAATCCGTTCTACCGTGAATATCTCCTTTTTCCTTTCCTTCTTTTTGTGTATTTCCCCCTTCTTTTAAGTTTGCCAAATTTTTTTCCTGTTTCTATAGTCATATTTTTATTTTTGGTATTTTCAACTATTTCAACAATCTTTTTAAATTAACATTAATTTTTAAATTAATAGTAATAGTAGTTCTTTTTTTCAAAATGTATTAAAATTATGATGTAAAACTTTTTTTGTGCGGTAAATATATCCTGGTATATTTGAAATTAAATTTCCTTGTAAAATTTTTCCAGGTTTTTCTACGAAAGCAGTTAGTGGGTTTTGAAACGCTATTAGGAGAAATGGTGGCAACATTTATTTCTCGTGATACGGTATTTCCTGTTATTTTATCTCTTTGTCCTTTTTTTTTTTCTCTCCTTGCTTTCCATTCTGTTTTTTCTGTTTCCCCTTTTTTCTTATTTCCCTTTTTACCTTTCAACTTTTTTCTCTTCTTTGCATTAATCAATCGTCTATCTTTTCTTTATCCTCGCTTTCCTTTTTCTTTGGGGTTCTTTTTCGAATGAGCGA
>JBBBDQ010001011.1:3817500-3835000 GCA_037127315.1 Ascarosepion bandense
TTTTTAAGTATATAATTTAATTTGATTTCAAGTAAAACTTAAACATGAACTAGGAAAGTAAAATCTTATTAGTTAATTTAAAATTTAATTATATACCAAGCCTTGTATTAAGGAAATTTTTGCTAACTGCAAAATTAAATGTAGGAAGGCCTTAGAAAAAAGTAACCACAATGTAAGCTTAGATTAAAAACAAAGAAGATAAAATAAGCCGAAACAACGTAAACATAACATTACATGGTTTAACCGACTTTTTAGACGTAATGTCCGAACAAATATCTGAAGGATTTTCCTGAATTTAATTCACAAACATTTCACCCATTCCCCCTTCACTAAAAAAGATTTTCAACAAAAGAATGTTAAAGTTAATTATAACTGTATTAAGAACATCGATACATTTTTATCATAGCATAACAATATGATTTTCAGAGCTAACATCCATTTTGAAAGCGCTGTTAAATTTTATTTTGTCTTAACTAAAAACTAATGGAAATAACGTTACTACAATCAAAAAATTAATTCGAGCAATAGTAAATACATTAAAAGCACTGCCATCCCAAAATATTCTTGGCAATCAAAAAAAAAAAAAAAAAAAAAAGAAAAAGAAACAGCCAAATTCTAATTATTATCCGGGCTATTATCACAAAAATTAAATCTTCAAATGAAATAGAAAATAAATCTCATTTGTGCTTTTTAAAACAACTTGTTATCTTAAACACTTAAATAACCCTAATTTACTAAACAAAAGAAGTGAATTGATGATTACATGCAAGCATAGAAATAAATATCTGATCAAATACGTTGATCCGGATTAACATAGATTTTCTATGTAAACATTTTTACATTATTTTTATTATTAATGTTTTTGTTTTCCACTAAAATAAAATAAAAAGTAATCCCCCTTGACCCATAGGCACAAATCATATCTACCCCAAAATATTCTATCTATTAACTGAAATTTTTAATTTAACTTAAAAGTCTTTACTTTCCTGTATCATGTTTAGGTAATAGTTTAAATCAAATTAGATTATACAATTAAAAAATACCATCCTAGCCTTAAAATATCTAACTATCATGGACAACGCTTGTACATTTTTATTTTGTAGAGTATATAGTTGTGTGGTTGTAGGATTATTTGACAATGGACAAGCTAAAAATTGAAATCCCGTAAAGGTATGTTTATAATATGCATTTGATGATAGAACAGAGCATGAAACCCCGATTCATGCAATAGAAATAGGACACACACACACACACACACACACACACACACACACACACACACACATATATATATATGTGTGTGTGTGTGAAAAGTGTATGTATATAATTATAAATATCTATATATATATATATATATATATATATATATATATATATATGCAATTTGTTATATATATTATATTGCTTACATATTATATATGCGTGGTACTTATTTAAAAGCGCTCAATATCAGTGATAGAGTAGACATATTCATATAGATAGGTGTGAGTTTGTAACCCTGGGTTTCACGCTTTTGCGATCGTCAGACAAACTCTGACGATATATATATATATATATTAGTCATCCACATACACGCCTGTTTAGCTGTATCACAGCTCATCAGTGTGGCTAGACATCCACTTACTGGCCGGGAAATACGACTGATTTGGTGTCAGTCGGAGTCCCTACACCCTAACCCACAGGCGCATGGAATTAGAGGAGGGAAATTTTAACGTGTTGTATATAAGCAGTGTATACACACGCCAGTCACCGATGAGTCACGCATATATCACGGAAGTGGAAAATGTTTTTAAAATTTCCCTTTCTAGAGAGTTCAGTCGTAATGAGAGAATAATATATTAGTCATCCACATACAAGCCTGTTTAGCTGTATCACAGCTCATCAGTATAGCTAAACACATCTACTTGCTTCTGGCCGGGATCGAAACTCGACCGAGTTGTTGTCAGTCAGAGGCGCATGGAATCAGTGAAGGGAAATCTTAACGTGTTATATATATACTTGCTGTCCAAGTATTTACGCTCACACATCCTGATTGACCACTCTGGAAGAATGGTAGACTTTGAAAAACAGTAGCTACTCTGGCATCTACACATCGTTCATTCAGCAATGAATTAGAACACTCTCAGCTATTGGGCGTGTATAATGATAATATACACGCTAAAAAGTCTGCCTCCTTCTACCGAGCGCCCGTAGCTCAGCGAAAGAATCGCCGACTGACGTAAATTCGGTCGGGTCTCAATCCTGGGTAAAAGGTAGTCGGCTGTCTAACCGTACTGATGAGCTGTGATACAGCGAAACAGATCTGTGTGTGGATGACTATATATATATATACTTGGGCAGCAACCTTTCTTTCAAACATCTTTCATTGAATACAGCCAACAAGAAACATTTGATTGTTTATTTACTAGCAGTATAGCGCGGCGTTGCTCGGGTGTAATGAAAGCTTTAAAACTAATCCATGGTCCTGGAGCTCACAATCTTTGGACGTTGGCACGAAAGACTAAAAAGTAATAGTTGTTTCCAGTTAAAGCGAAATCATAGACTGAAAGAAAAATGAATGGATGTAAGTTAAATTTTGATTTCCTGATATCGATATCAAATAAGCTTTTTCGTCGTAAACTGAATTTTGAAAACTAAATAAGTTCTCTGAGTAAATGGTATCATGGCTGAGACTAAGAACTACAATTATACCTACTTAGAGCCAAACTCGAAGCAAAAACTAAAATAAAAGGGCTGAAAAAATACAGACATACAGACAGATAAACAGACACACACACAAACATCTTGCCTTTTATATATACATATATATTATCGATTTTCTGCACTATTGTAAGAACTGCAACCTTGAAACTTCTGAACATCGTTTCTTATGAATTTGTCTATGAGTGTATCAAATTCGATTAAAATCAGACCACTCCTTCTATAACCCGATTTTTTCGATTATCGATTTTCGTTATTTATCTCGACACAAAACCTAGCTAAGAACACTCGCAGACGCTTATAGCACAACTGTGTAAATTTTCAAGAAAATCGGTTCAGCCTTTTCGGAGTGTATAGTTAATGGACCACACACACACAACAGACACACACTCACAGACAAAATTCCATTTATAAATAAGTTTTTACAGAATCCTACTATTTTTCCGTTTTGTTGGAGATGAGGAATACGAAAATTGCCGGAATGTGAGCGCTTGAAATGAACGCTTCTTTTTCAAAAACAAAGCAAAATAAACTACTACATAACAGTCCAAACCTGAGTGAAACAAATAACACAAGAGCCATAAACACCCTTGAAAATTGCTATAGAAAGTGGACAAAGCGCTTGGGACGATAAAAATTAAGAACATAACGTAAAAATGTTGGGAATTTTTAGGGTCTTATTGCAGAAAAAAGAAGCGTTTTATCTGGGATCGTATAGCAAAGAAAAGAGTGCTGAAGTGTGACGTAATTATCAGTCCGCCAATATGGCAATAAATACAAGCCAATCTTCTCACAACCCTTTCACACCATATGCCTCCGATGAATACTGAGAATATTTTGGCCAGAGATCTCTAATGAAGACCTGTTGAAGAGATGCAAGCAAGAGAACATGGGCACCAACATTAAAAGAAGACAGTGGAGATGGATTGGTCATGTGCTCCGGAAAGATCCACAGTCAATCACAAGAACAGCACTGCACTGGACCCCAGATGGCAAAAGAAAAAGGGGAAGACCAAGAACGACATGGAGAAGTACGGTGAAGAATGAGATGAAAGCCATGCAATACTCTTGGGGTTCATTGACTAGTCTGGCCAAAGATAGACAGAGGTGGAGAAGCTTTGTTGCTGCCCTACACACCATTGGATGTAACGGATGATGATGATGAATCTCCTCACGAACGAAGTAGCGATTTGAAGTAACAGAAATGAGGTTGTTTTGAAGGACGTTGAGAATGCGATGAAATGAACATGTGAGCAACGACTTAGTTTTAAAGAAAATTGAAACAAAATGGACACTTATACAGGAGTTTAAATTTCTAGGGTATTAATATTGATTAAATTACACAAAATACATCAAAACTTAATATTAATAAGAAAATTCCACTCCTTGATGTATTTATTAATTCCAGCACACATAACTTTACTACTTCTCTATAAAGGAAGCCCACTAGCATTTCTTAATTATAATAGTGAAAGCCCTCCAAAGATATAAGCTTTTCGTTATAAATAAGTTAAGTTAGCGTACACAAATAATATCTTCTTCCAAAATCATATATAAAAAATTACATAACATTAAATACGCACTTGTTAAAAAAGGTTTTCCCAATTCCGTCACTGATCAACAAATTAAAATGTATCTCAATAAACTTAATAATATCTCTAAAAAAATTGATAATATTAATAATAATGGTGTATGTCAAAATAAACATAACACATCACAAATATCAGCGATGAAAATAGCATATGATGCGTCATTTTGGAATATTTTCATTTCGAGACTTCCTTCAATTTATTTGAACTGATTGGTGTTGTAACTAAATGCATAATAATTACAAAAATGATGAAACAACACTCAAAAACATAATAGGTAGATATGTTAAACCCATTAATAATAATAAACAAATTAAGTTTACCATATTTTATAAAATTTAAAACAATTGACCACATAGTCTCAAATAATCCTACAACCACACAACTATATACTCTACAAAATAAAAATGTAGAGTTCTGGAAAACTTGATACTCAAAGGAGGCAATAGGGGCAGAAATTCAACAGCTTTTTCAGCAACCCATCTAGCCTGAGTGGCTCTTTTGCTTTGAATAAGAAAAAAAAAGAACTATCATTTGAATTACTAAAACATGAACTAAATGAAGTAACAAGATCAAAATATGAGATTAATTGATAGGTCATTAGGACGTGAGATAGACAGATAGATAGATAGATAGATAGATAGATAGATAGATAGATAGAAAATGAACAGACTTAGATAGATAGATAGATAGATAGATAGATAGATAGATAGATAATGAATAGACTGAGATAGATAGATAGATAGATAGATAGATAGATACGAACAGACTGAGATAGATAGATAGATAGATAGATAGATAGATAGATAGATAGATAGAAAATGAACATACTGAGATAGATAGATAGATAGATAGATAGATAGATAGATAGATAGATAGATAGATAGATAGATAGATAGATAATTTCGAAAATTCGTAAATTGATTTGCATTGAATCATAATTAATAAATTTTCTTAGTTTGGTAAACTTTTGTTATAAGGCACGTATAATCTTGTAAGTCTGGTTTATTATATAACATGGAAGTGAAACTAGCCAATCAATTTTCATAGCTATGTCCACATTGTTCAACACTTTAGTATATCGAAGGTAAGTCGTCTTTTTCTAAAACAGCGTCCAGCTAATTATCAAATTTTCTATCTATCTATCTATCTATCTATCTTATTTCTATCTTTATTTATCTATCTATCTATCTATCTATCTATCTATCTATCTATCTATCTATATATCTATCTATCTATCTTATTCCACTTTATTTTATCTATCTATCTATCTATCTATCTATCTATCTTATTTCTCTCTTTATTTTATCTATCTATCTATCTATCTATCTATCTATCTATCTATCTATCTGTCTGTCTATCTATCTATCTATCTTATTTCTCTTTATTTATCTATCTATCTATCTATCTTATTTATTTTATCTATCTATCTATCTATCTATCTATCTATCTATCTATCTATCTTATTTCTATTTATCTATCTATCTATCTATCTATCTATCTATCTATCTATCTATCTTATTTCTCTATTTTATCTATCTATCTATCTATCTATCTTATTTCTCTTTATTTTATCTATCTATCTATCTATCTATCTATCTTATTTCTCTCTTTATTTTATCTATCTATCTATCTATCTATCTATCTATCTATCTATCTATCTGTCTGTCTGTCTGTCTATTCTATCTATCTATCTTAATTCTCTTTATTTTATCTATCTATCTATCTATCTATCTATCTATCTATCTTATTTCTCTTTATTTTATCTATCTATCTATCTATCTATCTATCTATCTATCTATCTTATTTCTTTATTCTATCTATCTATCTATCTATCTATCTATCTATCTTATTCCTCTTTATTTATTCTATCTATCTATCTATCTATCTATCTATCTATCTATCTATCTATCTATCTATCTTATTTCTTTATTTAATCTATCTATCTATCTATCTATCTATCTATCTATCTGTCTGTCTATCTATCTATCTATCTTATTTCTCTCTTTATTTTATCTATCTATCTATCTATCTATCTATCTATCTATCTATCTATCTGTCTGTCTATCTATCTATCTATCTATCTATCTATCTATCTATCTGTCTGTCTATCTATCTATCTATCTATCTTATTTCTCTTTATTTTATCTATCTATCTATCTATCTATCTATCTATCTTACTTATTTTATCTATCTATCTATCTATCTATCTATCTATCTATCTTATTTCTCTTTATTTTATTTATCTATCTATCTATCTATCTATCTATCTATCTATCTATCTTATTTCTCTTTATTTTATCTATCTATCTATCTATCTATCTATCTATCTATCTATCTATCTTATTTCTCTTTATTTTATCTATCTATCTATCTATCTATCTATCTATCTATCTATCTATCTTATTTCTCTTTATTTTATCTATCTATCTATCTATCTATCTATCTATCTATCTATCTATCTATCTATCTATCTATCTATCTGTCTGTCTGTCTGTCTATCTATCTATCTATCTTATTTCTCTTTATTTTATCTATCTATCTATCTATCTATCTATCTATCTATCTATCTGCCTTATTTCCCTTTATTTTATCTATCTATCTATCTATCTATCTATCTATCTATCTATCTATCTATCTATCTATCTATCTATCTTATTTCTCTTTATTCTATATATCTATCTATCTATCTATCTATCTATCTATCTATCTATCTATCTATCTATCTTATTCCTCTTTATTTTATCTATCTATCTATCTATCTATCTATCTATCTATCTATCTATCTATCTATCTATCTTATTTCTCTTTATTTTATCTATCTATCTATCTATCTATCTATCTATCTATCTATCTATCTATCTGTCTGTCTATCTATCTATCTATCTTATTTCTCTTTATTTTATCTATCTATCTATCTATCTATCTATCTGTCTGTCTATCTATCTTATTTCTCTTTATTTTATCTATCTATCTATCTATCTATCTATCTATCTATCTATCTGTCTGTCTATCTATCTATCTATCTTATTTCTCTTTATTTTATCTATCTATCTATCTATCTATCTATCTATGTATCTATCTATCTATCTATCTATCTATCTATCTTATTCTCTCTTATTTTATCTATCTATCTATCTATCTATCTATCTATCTTATTTCTCTTTATTTATCTATCTATCTATCTATCTATCTATCTTATTTCTCTTTATTTTATCTATCTATCTATCTATCTATCTATCTATCTATCTATCTATCTATCTATCTATCTATCTATCTTATTTCTCTTTATTTTATCTATCTATCTATCTATCTATCTATCTATCTATCTATCTATTTATTTTATCTATCTATCTATCTATCTATCTATCTATCTATCTATCTATCTTATTTCTCTTTATTCTATCTATCTATCTATCTATCTATCTATCTATCTATCTTATTCCTTCTTTATTTATCTATCTATCTATCTATCTATCTATCTATCTATCTATCTATCTATCTTATTTCTCTTTATTTTATCTATCTATCTATCTATCTATCTATCTATCTATCTATCTATCTATCTATCTATCTATCTATCTGTCTGTCTATCTATCTATCTATCTTATTTCTCTTTATTTTATCTATCTATCTATCTATCTATCTATCTATCTATCTGTCTGTCTATCTATCTATCTATCTTATTTCTCTTTATTTATCTATCTATCTATCTATCTATCTCTATCTATCTATCTATCTTATTTCTCTTTATTTTATCTATCTATCTATCTATCTATCTATCTTATTTCTTTCTCTTTATCTATCTATCTATCTATCTATCTATCTATCTATCTATCTATCTATCTATCTATCTGTCTGTCTGTCTATCTATCTATCTATCTTATTTCTCTTTATTTTATCTATCTATCTATCTATCTATCTATCTATCTATCTTATTTCTCTTTATTTTATCTATCTATCTATCTATCTATCTATCTATCTATCTATCTATCTATCTTATTTCTCTTTATTCTATCATCTATCTATCTATCTATCTATCTATCTATCTATCTATCTTATTCCTCTTTATTTTATCTATCTATCTATCTATCTATCTATCTATCTATCTATCTTATTTTCTATTTATCTATCTATCTATCTATCTATCTATCTATCTATCTATCTGTCTGTCTGTCTATCTATCTATCTATCTTATTTCTCTTTATTTTATCTATCTATCTATCTATCTATCTATCTATCTATCTGTCTGTCTGTCTATCTATCTATCTATCTTATTTCTCTTTATTTATCTATCTATCTATCTATCTATCTATCTATCTATCTATCTTATTTCTCTTTATTTTATCTATCTATCTATCTATCTATCTATCTATCTATCTATCTATCTATCTATCTATCTATCTGTCTGTCTGTCTATCTATCTATCTATCTATCTTATTTCTTTATTTATCTATCTATCTATCTATCTATCTATCTATCTTATTTCTCTCTTTATTTTATCTATCTATCTATCTATCTATCTATCTATCTATCTATCTATCTGTCTGTCTATCTATCTATCTATCTTATTTCTCTTTATTTTATCTATCTATCTATCTATCTATCTATCTATCTATCTATCTATCTATCTATCTATCTGTCTGTCTATGTATCTATCTATCTATCTATCTATCTATCTGTCTGTCTATCTATCTATCTATCTATCTTATTTCTCTTTATTTTATCTATCTATCTATCTATCTATCTATCTATCTTATTTCTCTTTATTTTATCTATCTATCTATCTATCTATCTATCTATCTATCTATCTATCTTATTTCTCTTTTATCTTTTATCTATCTATCTATCTATCTATCTATCTATCTATCTATCTATCTATCTATCTATCTTATTTCTCTTTATTTTATCTATCTATCTATCTATCTATCTATCTATCTATCTTTTTCTCTTTATTTTATCTATCTATCTATCTATCTATCTATCTATCTATCTATCTATCTATCTTATTTCTCTTTATTTTATCTATCTATCTATCTATCTATCTATCTATCTATCTATCTATCTGTCTGTCTGTCTGTCTATCTATCTATCTATCTTATTTCTCTTTATTTTATCTATCTATCTATCTATCTATCTATCTATCTACCTTATTTCTCTTTATTTTATCTATCTATCTATCTATCTATCTATCTATCTATCTATCTTATTTCTTTATCTATATATCTATCTATCTATCTATCTATCTATCTATCTATCTATCTATCTTATTCCTCTTTATTTTATCTATCTATCTATCTATCTATCTATCTATCTATCTATCTATCTATCTATCTTATTTCTCTTTATTTATCTATCTATCTATCTATCTATCTATCTATCTATCTATCTATCTATCTATCTATCTGTCTGTCTATCTATCTATCTATCTGTTTCTCTTTATTTTATCTATCTATCTATCTATCTATCTATCTGTCTGTCTATCTATCTTATTTCTCTTTATTTTATCTATCTATCTATCTATCTATCTATCTATCTATCTATCTATCTATCTATCTATCTATCTGTCTGTTTATCTATCTATCTATCTTATTTCTCTTTATTTTATCTATCTATCTATCTATCTATCTATCTATCTATCTATCTTATTTCTCTTTATTTTATCTATCTATCTATCTATCTATCTTATTTCTCTTTCATTTATCTATCTATCTATCTATCTATCTATCTTATTTCTCTTTATTTTATCTATCTATCTATCTATCTATCTATCTATCTATCTATCTATCTATCTATCTATCTATCTATCTATCTGTCTGACTGTCTATCTATCTATCTATCTTATTTCTCTTTATTTTATCTATCTATCTATCTATCTATCTATCTATCTATCTATCTATCTATCTATCTATCTATCTATCTTATTTCTTTATTTTAATATCTATCTATCTATCTATCTATCTATCTATCTATCTTATTTCTCTTTATTCTATCTATCTATCTATCTATCTATCTATCTATCTATCTTATTCTCTCTTTATTTTATCTATCTATCTATCTATCTATCTATCTATCTATCTATCTATCTATCTATCTATCTATCTATATCTTATTTCTCTTTATTTTATCTATCTATCTATCTATCTATCTATCTATCTATCTATCTGTCTGTCTATCTATCTATCTATCTATCTTATTTCTCTTTATTTTATCTATCTATCTATCTATCTATCTATCTATCTATCTATCTATCTATCTATCTATCTATCTGTCTGTCTATCTATCTATCTATCTTATTTCTCTCTTTATTTATCTATCTATCTATCTATCTATCTATCTATCTATCTATCTTATTTCTCTTTATTTATCTATCTATCTATCTATCTATCTATCTTATTTCTCTTTATTTTATCTATCTATCTATCTATCTATCTATCTATCTATCTATCTATCTGTCTGTCTGTCTATCTATCTATCTATCTTATTTCTTTATCTATCTATCTATCTATCTATCTATCTATCTATCTATCTTATTTCTCTTTATTTTATCTATCTATCTATCTATCTATCTATCTATCTATCTATCTATCTATCTATCTTATTTCTCTTTATTCTATCTATCTATCTATCTATCTATCTATCTATCTATCTATCTATCTTATTCCTCTTTATTTATCTATCTATCTATCTATCTATCTATCTATCTATCTATCTATCTATCTTATTTCTCTTTATTTTATCTATCTATCTATCTATCTATCTATCTATCTATCTATCTATCTGTCTGTCTGTCTATCTATCTATCTATCTTATTTCTCTTTATTTTATCTATCTATCTATCTATCTATCTATCTATCTATCTATCTATCTATCTATCTATCTGTCTGTCTGTCTATCTATCTATCTATCTTATTTCTCTTTATTTTATCTATCTATCTATCTATCTATCTATCTATCTTATTTCTCTTTATTTTATCTATCTATCTATCTATCTATCTATCTATCTATCTATCTATCTATCTGTCTGTCTGTCTATCTATCTATCTATCTATTTCTCTTTATTTTATCTATCTATCTATCTATCTATCTATCTTATTTCTCTTTATTTATCTATCTATCTATCTATCTATCTTATTTCTCTTTATTCTATCTATCTATCTATCTATCTATCTATCTATCTATCTTATTCCTCTTTATTTTATCTATCTATCTATCTATCTATCTATCTATCTATCTATCTATCTATCTATCTATCTATATCCATCTGTTCATATCTATCTATCTATCTATCTATCTATCTATCTATCTATCTATCTAGCTAGCCAGTCTATTCAGATCTATCTATCTATCTATTTACTTTTATTTCCATTTCTTTTATCTATCTATCTATCTATCTATCTATCTATCTATCTATCTATCTATCTATCTATCTCCGTCTGTTCATATCTATCTATCTATCTATCTATCTATCTATCTATCTATCTATCTATCTAGCTCAGTCTATTCAGATCTATCTATCATACTTTTATTTCCATTTCTTTTATCTATCTATCTATCTATCTATCTATCTATCTATCTATCTATCTATCTAAGATGTTCTATATTCATGATCAGTATGAAAAAAGGAGCACATTCTGAGCCTGAGTGGCTCTTTTGATTTGTATAAGACAAAAAAACGAACTATCATTTGAATTACTAAAACAGGAACTAAATGAGGCAACGAGATCAAAATATGCGACAGGATTAACTGATAGGTCATTAGGACGTGATCACAAATATCAGCGATGAAATTGTCATATAATGCGTCATTTTGGAATATTTTCATTTTGAGACTTCCTTCAATTTATTCGAACTGATTGGTGCTTCATAATTCGAGAAGAATGCACTGGAGACAGGCGAAACAAATTTATCAATGTAAAAAAGATAAAAAAAATTAAAAGAGGCACTAAGACATAGAAGAGTGTCACGGGGAGAGTGGGGGGGGGTCAATTCGTTTTCATTGAAAAAAGGCTTATCAAGTGGCAGTGTCAAGGCTACACCGTTTAGAAAAAACCTCGTAATTGTCTCGTTCTTACAAGACAATTTTCCTTTCTTTCATTCCTTCTTTTGGCCTTTACTTCTTTATTGCTCTCTTAAGTTAATTTATATTACTTTCTTTATTTGTTTCTTTCTTTCTTATTATCTATCACGAGAGCTCGTTGTCTGAAGCAGTTGCGTATTTTCTAGGAGCACTAGTCGCCGTATTTTGAGCTGAGCTAAAACCAGCAGTATAAATTTGTTGCTTAGTAGATTGAAGCAGCACAATCTTCATTCTTTATTAGAACGCTGTGTAAAAAAACAAAAAACAAAAAACGACCGAACTTCGCTAAACTAAAGTGATGAACAATGAGGATATAGCTATCAACACTGATTAGTGATTTTCCTTTCCATGTCTCCAGCGATCTTAAAAAAAAAAGATCACATTTAGGCATGAAACTGACAGTTATCATTCATTGATGAATCCTATATCCACACTCATTCTAACAAAATATGCTCCTTCTCTCATACTGACTATTTTTGCATAGTGATCATAAATATAGATAGATAGATAGAGATATATATCTCTAAAATTATTTAGAAATAGAACATGGTCTGTGTGTGTGTGTGTGTGTGTGTGTGTGTGTGTGTCCGTTACCTATAGATGCCGAAACGGGTGAACCGATTTTCCTGAAAATTTACACAGTTGTACTATAAGCGTCTGCGATTTTTCTTAGCTAGGTTTTGTGTCGAGGTTATAGAAGGAGTGGTTTGATTTTAATCAAATTTGATACACTCATAGACAAAGACATAAGAAATGATATTCAGAAGTTTCAAGGTTGCATTTCTTACAAGAGTGCAGAAAATCGATAGTATATATATATATATATATATATATATATATATATATATATATATATATATAAAAGGCAAGATGTTTGTGTGTGTGTCTGTTTATCTGCCTGTAAGTCTGTATTTTTTCAGTCCTTTTATTTTAGTTTTTGTTTCGGATTTGACTCTAAGTAGGTATAATTGTAGTTCTTTGTCTCAGCGATGATACCATTTACTCAGAGGACTTATTTAGCCTTCAAAATTCAGTTTACGACGAAAAAAGCTTATTTGATATCGATACCAATAAATCAAAATTTGACTTACATCCATTCATTTTTCTTTCAGCCTACGGTTTCGCTTTAACTGGAAACAGCTATTGCTTTTTAGTCTTTCGTGCCAACGTCCAAAGACTGTGTGCTGCAGGACCATGGATTAGTTTTAAAGCTTTCATTACACCCGAACAACGCC
The DNA here is from genome assembly GCA_037127315.1 of Ascarosepion bandense. Taxonomy (NCBI): domain Eukaryota; kingdom Metazoa; phylum Mollusca; class Cephalopoda; order Sepiida; family Sepiidae; genus Ascarosepion; species Ascarosepion bandense. Next base: position 3,831,105 of record JBBBDQ010001011.1, read on the forward strand.
GGGCTATACTGCTAGTAGATAGATAGATAGATAGATAGATAGATAGATAGATAGATAGATAGATAGATAGATAGATAGATAAAATTGAAAGTACGAAAACTAATTTGCATTGAATGATACTTCATAAATTTTCTTAGTTTGGTAAACTTTTATAATGCTCGTATTATCTTGTAAGTCTGGTTTATAATATAACAAGAGATTTTGATAATTAGCTAGACGTTGTTATTGAAAAATATGACTTACCTTCGCTATTCTCAAGTGATGAACAATGTGGACATAGCTATCAAAATTGATTGGTGACTTTCACTTCCATGTCTCCAGCGATCCATAAACCAAGAAGATCACAATTAGGCATGAAACTGACAGTCATCATTCATTGATGATTCCTATATCCACACTCATTCTAACAAAATATGCCCCTTTTTCTATACTGATTATAAATATAGAACATCTTAGATAGATAGATAGATAGATAGATAGATAGATAGATAGATAGATAGATAGATAGATAGATAGATAGATAGATAGATAATTAGCTGGACATTGGTGTGGAAAAAGACGACTTACCTTTGCTATACTAAATTGATGAACAATGTGGACATAGCTCTGAAAATTGATTGGCTATTTTCAGTTCCATGTTTAAAGCAATCTTTAAGCAAAGAAAATCACATTTAGGCATGAAACTGATAACCATCATGTACCGACGACTCCTATATAGACACTCTTTCTAACTAAAAATGCTCCTTCGCTTCCATTTACTGTAAGTGGAATGTCAGCTCAATGGAACAGGATTCACAACGTGTGTAGCACGCATTGCTGCACTAACTACACAATTCGCTATTATTGTATTAATAATCCATGTACTTAAACAGTTTCTTCCCTAAAAGTTTGTTCTAGTGTTTTCTGGTTATACTATATACCAGAACTACAAGATTATACGAGCATTATAACAAACGTTAACCAAACTAAGAACATTTATTTATTATGATTCAATGCAAATCAGTTCGCAAACTTTCAATATCTATCTATCTATCTATCTATCTATCTATCTATCTATCTATCTATCTATCTATCTATCTGTTGGGGATCACCTCTTATTGTACATAAGAATGGACTCGTCTGATGTGTACATATAATCCTGCCTATGCAGAGAACGGCAATAGTAGTTGTAAAGCTGCTACTTTGTCACTGTCAGCTATCTGCCTTCGGGTAGAGGGCGCTCTCTGCTTCCGAGCAGAGAGCAATAACCCAGTCGTGGTTCCGCCGAAGGGTAGAAGCACGACTGGGGAATAATAGACAGACATTTTTTGGCCGGACCATATGGCCCGGAAATCCCAGTTATAACTGACCATGTGTCACATGTTGCCCTTACTGGGAGGGACAACTAAATATATAGTAGTTGTAAAGAGTTTAGTAAGGAGTCAGTTGGTCCGTAAGTTGGTGCAGAGTTAGTTGGATTTGTTTTGGATATAGACTCGTTACCCGGACATACTATTTCACTGCAAGACTGTATATATTGATTTCTACTAATAGTATTCCTGAAGTGATTAACCCGTGTTCCAGTTTGCATATTTTGTTCAAATATAACTTACATTTTCTATCTCCATATCTGTTTGTGTTACTTATTATTTTGTGTGGTTTCTCAGCCGGAATCCACAACACTATCTATGTGTGTGGCTTAAGTTTTTCTATATTTATTGGCGAAAATGGTCAGAATGAGAGAAGCAGCATATTTTGTTAAAATGAGTGTGAATATAGGAATCATCAATGCATGATGACTGTCAGTTTCATGCCTAAATCTGATCTTCTTGGTTTAAAGTTCGCTTGAGACATGAAAGTGAGTCACCATTCAGTATTGATAGCTATGTCCACATCGTTTTTTTTATGTCTGTTATATAGCCTGATATGAACATGGCTGATGGGAAAACCCAGAGGAGCAACCATCTACGCTTTCTTGGTCTCATCTTTTACATTCTCATGTGGGGTTTGGCTAAGTATATTTAAGCTTGCTGCCCAGAGAGGAGTAACTCACGATATTGTTGAGCAAACCACTTGTTGTTATACTCAAAATGATTCTTAATAGATGTGTCAGCATTGAGAAAGTGACTGAAGTCGAGACGCCTAGTCGGCATCGATTACATTATAGATCTTTCTTTGAATTTTGTCAGGAATCTCCAGATGTACAGAAAGAGCACCAGACCAGATATGGCAACAGTATTCAATGCACGAACGAATGATAGATTTATAAATGCGGAAAATAGATTCTGACAAGAAAAGATTTCTGGCTAGACCCAGCGAACCAACCATCTTTGTATCAATTAATTCGATATAGTCAATCCATTTGAGTTCCCCTGGAGTTTAGCCACGCTGATGGCAGGCAGAGAATATTATCTATGGTGATTGAATGAAAGTAGTTTGGTTTTGAAGACTTTAACATTTATATCATTTCGAGCCCCTGTTAAATGATCTTCTTCTTCTATGTGCCCTGTCCCTTCAGGACGTAGGCGATCATGGCTCTCCACGTCTCCTTATCCCTTGTGGCTCTTAGCATGTTTGCTCCTGTTGCTCCTGGCAACCCCCGTTCCGTCATCCACCTGATCAGGCCCTGCAAATATGTTATCCGCTGCCTTCCTCTGTCTCTCATTCCTTCTATCTGTCCAGTCAGTATCAGGTTCTCCAGGCTCTCCGTCCTCATTGCATGTCCCAGGAACTTCAGTTGTCTCTTCCTGATGCTCAGCATCAATTTCCTTTTTCTTGCCATTCTTTTCAACACCTCATCGTTGCTTGGATGCTCAGTCCACGATATCCGCAGCATCCTTCTGTAGAACCACATTTCCGCTGCTTCCAGTTTTGTCCTCATTTTTTATGATATTGTCCAGCATTCACTGCCGTATTGAAGAACTGCACAGTCTAGCACTCTTTTCTTCGTTTCTATTGAGATTTTCATGTGTGTTAGTATTTTGCTCATCTTCTGGAACGCGTCATTTGCTATGCCAATTCGCCTTCGGATCTCCGTGTCGCACTTTCCATCTCCTGTTAGAACACTTCCTAGGTACTTAAATCTATTTTGCTAAAAAGCTGAAAGATATTTGAGGTTGTAAGAATAATCAATTTTCTTTGTTTAAATAGACGAAACATATTTGGAATTGTATGAATAATTCTTTTTGTTGTTTTAAAAAGACGAAATATATTTTGGTCTTTAAGAATATTCATTTTTCCTGTTTGTAAAAAGATGAGACATATTTGTAAGAATAATGATTTTTTGTTTGTTTTAAATAAGACGACATATGTTTGGGATTGTAAAAATAATTATTTTTCTAGTTTTTAAAAAACGAAATATATTTGGGATTATAAGAATAATTATTTTGGTTATTTCTTTAAAAAGACGAAATATATTTGGAATTGTAACAAGAATTATTTTTCTTATTTTTAAAATGAAAAATATTGTTGAGATTGTAAGCATATTTTTTTCAAAGACGAAAGATATTTGGAAGTGCAAGAATATTATTTTTGTTTTTAGAAAGACAAAGCATGTGGAATTATAAGAATATTTTTTCTTTTTATTGCGAGTGGATATTGAAATAATTATTTATTGGGAATAACATTGACTGTCTCCGATACTAATCCTACTATTTAACCCATAGATAGGTGAAGAGATTATAAGAAGAAACAGTATCTAATCAATAAGTATGTTGTTAATATCGAAATCAATTATTTGTTTTTACTTAATAAAGTAGGGTAAATCTGTTTTAAAAATCAGCTATCAGAAATTGAGTTATTTCTTGAAGGTGTAAATCGAGAATTGACGCTGGGGTTTGATTCTCGAAACCATTACAGGATAGAAAATACGATATCGAAATCCAAAAAATGCTTTGGCATGATCAAGGACTCATTTC